>CM076608.1:7059232-7534831 GCA_038502775.1 Hippodamia convergens | reverse complement strand
GTGGCGTAGCGCAAAGATTTCAGTCGGGGGCCCCTTCTTGGGGCCTATGTTATTTATGATAAGATTTTCCTGAAGTTTTTCAAAAGAAAATACTTAAGAAAAAGTGTTACAAATAATATATACCTATATGAAATAACAAAAAATATCTGAATAAAATAATGTAGATTCCGATATAAAAATAACTAGAAAGATATCAATGTGATATGCAGCTTAAAAAATTCTTTTTCAATGCTCAGTAGGCTCAAGTAAGTCTGATAGACGTGTTTGCGACACGTCCGAATCTTCAGATAATTCGTGATTATCTTAAGCTTGGAAAAAAATCTTTCCACACTGGAATAGTTGCAAAGAATTATAGAGCTGTGAGTGATTCCTGCTGAATAATTGACTGTGACTCAGGAATTGGCTTATCAAAATATGAGAAATCCTTTCGTTGCTCACAAAAAACATTGTTTTTTCTCTCTGCAGTTTTCTTCTGCCAGCTCTACTCAAATAACATATTTTCTAATATCTGAAAAATGATTTGATATAATAACTGCTGTTTTCTAGTTTGCGCAAATAATAATTTTGAATTGAAAAAATGCGAGTAGCGTTTCTTAACGGAAAAATAAGCTCTGCAATTAATTCTAGAACTAACCTTCAATAAAATTGAAACGCTGAAACCAAAGGAACTGAAAAAGTGACTTTTAATTCTGAACAAACTCACAACGAGGTTTCGTATTCGAACACACTTGTTTCTTTTATTAGACTAGAAATGGAAATGAATTAATGAAAAAATTCCATAATATTTTCTCCTTCCTCATAAAAATATCCTGATTGGAGAATTGACAATAATTTCTGAAACATCAAATAAGCCACCGAGCCTCCAATGAAACGATCATTCGACGACGTTAAAAAAAATGCCGAAAACCTTGACGGTATATAATAGACCCTCTGCTACGAAACTGCCAATTTTTTGATTTTTCTGATAAAGATTTCTTTAAATGATTAATTACTCGAAAAATGCGAAATTCCTGAGATTTCACGAAGAATAATTTTATTTTCCAGAATGGCAAAATATTAAATTGCATTCAAATTACTTTAAATATGTGGGTCTCTTGAATTCCTGGCATAAATATGGAATGTAATGGTAACTAATAAGCCTAATAAAATAGACAGAACTTATAATTTCCATTACCCTTTGGTGTTCGGTTTTTAGCACCGCCACTGCCTTTTGGATTGTCCAAGCTTCCCCTACTTTATGACGTTTGGCAAGAATAACTATTCGCTGGTTAATAGGATCAATTATCTCGAAGCACTTGAAGCACTTTGAGCGGGGTTGTTTAACATATGATGGGGTGAATACCATTAAAGTAAGAATGAGGTGCTTGATAGAACAATAATGATCAACAATGTAACGAATATTTATGAAGTTGATTCATTATCAAATTACATATTTCGACTGATTGAGATAGGTTTTCCATTTTTATTTATATATCTGTTGAATATATTAATAGAAAAAGTCACTTTTGAAAATGTAAATCAAATTTACGAATCTGGTTCCTGTTACTGTATGGAAATGAATATGGCTGAATACGTAAATGCAATATGATATCGTAAGTATTTTTGTACCTAACAAAATTGGCCATGAGAAAAGGACTTTCTTCAACTAAAAATGAAATACTGACCAGATGAACTCAAGTGACATCGCAGATTTTTGAAATGGAAATTGAAAGATCTTTAAGACGATGACATTCGACCTGCATCAGAATTCTTGGGGATGCAAACCCTGGAAGAAAGTTTTGTTTTTGTAATTTTCGAGTAAGGCAATGAACATTCATGAAGTTATCTCATTTAATACATATTGATAATCATTAAAATATGAGAAATTTCGGTGTTGGCCCCTTTATTATTTAGACAAATTGATATAAACTGTGGAAAGCAATATAAAATAAAATATAGGTAATTATTGTAAAATTTGGGAAACTTCTCTTTAGCACTTTTAATAATAAATCGAAACTTGAAATGGGGACCCGGTAATAATAGTAGTTGAGTTGAGTTCTTACATCTATATATAGATTTAGCTCGAAAGAGTATAAGAGACAAGAGGATAAGCTGGATAAAAGGAAAAGTCACCATCGGTGGTTGATAAAAAAAATATGAGGAAATGAATAACGAGTCCAGAGTATTTGAAGCATTCCTTCAGCTTTTATGAACTTGATAGTCCATATAATGTTGCTTTAATGGACTGAACACCTGGTTGTCTGTAAAACACCTGACTGCAATAGCTTATAGCTTCGTTGCTTGTAGGACAAATGGATATTTGTGATAGGCCACTTTTTATAAATGGAATGAATTAGGTAATACGTTCTTTTCGTTATAATTCTATATGAGTACTTGAAAAATCTCTTCTTTCGGAATAGCAGATGGTACAATATTTGGGAAATATTTTCAAGACGAATTTGTTTCAAATCTTTCAGGTATCTGACATAGAAACTTTTACAAAACTGTGAGTAATTTTGGTTTTTCTCATTTTCTATTTGGCCAAGTACTTATACCGGGTGTTTCAAAAAAGGATTATCCCGTCTCTAGGATTGAAAGAAAACTGAATAATAATTGGGGTTTGTTCAGTGAAAAATTTTCTTAACGCCATCCGTAGTCAAGAGAAAGGGCGTTGAAAAAAAAATTACACATTTTTAACGATTTTTAATGAAATTTTATACGAATAAGTTCTGGAGGCTAATACATCTAATGATTTTTTTTTTATCTCTGACTCTTGTAGAGGGCGCTGGTAACACGGGTCGTATCAAGTTAGTATAAAACTTAAATCTTTTAATATTAGATTTATCAATTCAAGGGAACTTGAACATCATTTAATTTTACACCAAAAACGTACCCTTGATGAAACTCGATACTGTGTACCCTTTTGGGTATATTTTGATTTGGAAATTATGAAGTAATAACCGATGCTGCTTTAAAATAATGATGAAGTTATTAATTATTATTATTATTAATTAGTAAGCACGATAGAGCTCCACCCAACTTATATAGAAAGTGTAGTAATTGGTATAGCACCCATTTTCCGAATCGACGGATTGGTATAGGTGCAGAAGCTCTGATTCATTGATTTCCTAGGTCATGTGATTTTAATCCCTTGGATTACGCAGTTTGGTCTTATGTTAAAAAACAAGTTCATGCTACAGCTACAGAGGTTAATTCACCCCAAGAATTGAAAAACAGAATTCAACGTCATTTTAATGACCTTATAGCTGACTCCCAATCATTGAGAAGATTAATGGATTTTTCAGACAAAAGGACAAACTTGTGTATTCGTGAAAATGAAGGAAGGACATTTTAAACACCTACTCAAATAGGTGTAATACTATAATTTTTCTATTTTATGGTATTAGCTCTTTTTTATTTTCATCTTGTGATTTTTCGTTTAATTAATACTTTTTTAATTACTTCTTACTTACTTTTCAATCAAAATATTCCGAAAACGGTACACTTCCAGAACATAAACATAAAGTTTTATTACAATGTTGCCAGTAGTTTTGGCATAAATTTAGAAAATGTGTATGATTTTTTTTCTTTAACGTCCTTTATCTTGAATAAGGATGACACTACGAAATTTCGAAATTTGTTTACTCAACAAAAACAAATAATTTTTCAGTTTTTCTAGAGACGGGATCAACTTTTTTTTAAACACCCTGTATAGCTGATTCAGTTTTGTCCGATTATTGTCTCCCATTATTCTATTTCAATCATGTTTTGATATTGCTGTTTACATCCATTCTGTAGGTAACTACAATTATTTGTTATGGGAACGGGATGTCATGTTTTATATCTACCATATATAAACATATATTCTTTTGATTCAGAAAGCTAAAATAATACGATACATATTGAAAGAAAAAAGTGCTCAGCTGAGATTGGTGCAACACAGGAAAACAATACAGGTCTGCAGTCTGATTGAATGAGGAACGAGAAAAAACCTCAGCTGAAAAAAAAAAACCCTTACCTCACCCGTGAAAAAAAATTTACTAAAAATATTAAATATCGAAGAAATCTTGAAATACATCAGCGTGATCTGAGAGAACATCTTCATGTTATCCGTCTATGCGGACTCAGATAAACAGATTATTCCCAAAACGACTCGCAATTCTTAATCTCAAATGAAAAAAGACAAAAGCAGAAAAGAAAATAATTATTTAGAATAAATTAAATTATTTTGAAATTAACCATCCATTTCAGAAATGCATTTAGTACTTTATGTATAGCCTCGAGACCATCTTGAATTTATAAATGGGACAACTATTTATAAGATGTTCTATAGTCTCCTCATTTTCCCCACACTCACAACTAGGGCTCTCAACCGAATTCCATCGGAAGAGCATGCTGTTGCATCGTCCAAGGCCTGTTCTAATACGATTTACAACAGACCATAATATCCTGGAAAGGTCAAAACTAGGAACTCTGATGGAAGGATCAGTAATAAGATCTTTATTGGAAAAATTGCATACATTCCATTCAGATTGCCAAAATTTGTTGTCGTTTCTATTCATATCAATTAGAAAATTTGACTAATAAGTAACGCGACTTCAATCTGGGGACCTTATTATCTGGAATATAGGTGAGTATGGGAAATGAATTGGAAAGGGATTAAATTCGTTCCAAATTCAAAGCTGTTGTCTCTCTGCGAATATGTGGAGGGACAATATTTGAGAGGACTGGTAACCAAGGAGTAGGTGTAGATTTTTATAGTTCCAGTATTAATCCTCATAGAAAAATTTTGTTGAGCATCAATTTTTTTTTACATGGACACTGTTCAACCAAACAGGGCAACAATATTCAGCGGCAGAAAAACCAAAGCTAGCGCTGCCTTACGAAGTATTGTTGCATCAGCGCCCCATGAGGAACCAACTTGTTTCTGAAGAATATTGTTTCGAGTTTAAGCTTAAATACCAACAAGTTACAATATCGCTGTCTTGAGGGAAATGACCTCAAATAACAAGACATTCGAAACAATATTCAGCAACAGAAAAAACCAAGCTAGCTAGCTTAATAGTTAAAAGTTTTGTATTTCATTTTAAAGCCCTGAAAAAGATTTTTGAAAAAGTCGAAACATGTCGGGTTTGGTTTAAGAAAGTGGTTTTATTCCAATCTGGTCTCTCAGTTAGATATCAAAATGTTTTATAGTTCCGGGATGAAATTCTAAGGACCGTCCCTTGTGCGTAAGTCTGGAAAGAATTACGGCCGATACATCTTGGAAGCCTACGCTGAATTGGATTAGTTCCGCAGTTGTATCTCAGTTCGTCTGTTTCGGACATACCTCCTTATAATTAACCCCCAGCTCCTTCGCGAACCAATTCCAAGTATCCGCTGCAGTCTTGTACATCAGTGTCCGGCCGTTCAAGGGCTGTTACCTCGTTCTTTATGGCCTCCGAATTCTTAAATTAGTTCAACTTTGCACAAGTGCTCTAAACAGTAATAAGAAAGTGCCGGAAAATATCACCAAAGCAGTTCGTGAATAGCTCCCAGCGGCACGATCCCTCAAGCTACTAGCCTTGAAATATCGCCGCTTTAACTTTGTTAGGTACCGATTCAAACAGCCCCGCTTTCATAGTTTCAACCCCCGCCCTCTGCGCGAAGCGATTATTGGGGACGTTTTCGGCGAGAAATGAGCGAGAGATGCGTCGGGAAATCCTCAGAGAAAAATTCGTGTATTAGGGGAAGATGTCTGAATTAAGGGGTTGCTCATTTCGGATGATAATTCGGATTATCGGGATATCCCTTGTAATCCTCAATTAAGGGTTGATGAAATGAACGAATGAACAACCCCGGTCGAATAGCTGAATGGGAACGGATATAAAAATATTGTTTCTTTAATTATATGTCAAATTCGTTCATTCTGCCAATTCTCGTAGAACTAAACAATGTTAGAACATTTCATTCTAGCATTGTTTTCAGTAATATTTATTAATGACATGTTGGCCTCCTGTCACAAATTTATTTAACTCCTGTCAAATTTATGAGATAGAAAACAAATCTGCCAATCAATATTTTCCAATGCAAAAATCACTATACGATATTTACGACAATATTTCATCAATTTCGATAAAAATTTAGCTAATTAGAGAAAATAATGTATGATACTCGTACATACTCGTAGTTCTTCAGAAACTAGCTGGTTCCTCAACAGGCCATCGCCGATACAATAGCATGCTCTTCCGATGGAATTCGGTTGAAAGGTCTAGTCGTGAGTGTGGGGAAAATGAGGAGACTATAGAACAAATTATAAATAGTTGTCCCATTTATAAATTTCAAGATGGTTTCGAGGCTATACATAAAGTAACAAATGCATATCTCAAATGGGTGGTTAATTTCAAAATAATTTGATTTATTCTAAATAATTGGTTTCTTTTCTGCTTTTGTCTTTTTCATTTCAGATTAAGAATTGCGAGTCGTTTTGTGAAGAATCTGTTTATCTGAGCAAAACTGTGTATAATTTTTTGTTTCTTTAACGCCCTTTATGATTAATATAAGTATTTTTCAGTTTTCTATCTGTCCTACAAACAGGATCACTTTTTTTTAAACAGCCTGCATATTTGATAGAAAATCTTTGTTTGTTATTCCTACTTCATGCAGGATGAGATAACTTAGGAAAAATGAGAAAAAATCTGAATTTATTGATTATTTATTTTTGATTAATTATTGATTCAACAACTGAATCCGAATTCATTAGTCCGTATCACCACCTCATAGTTTTCTGTCTATTCTCTGGTTATTGTTATCTTAAAAATTTTTTTGAACCCTTCGTGTGTGTAGGGTATGGCGGGACTTTATCATCCTGATAAATGAAATTACCTCCATACAGTTGCACAAAACAACAATGATTTTTCACTGCTGTTTTCTTCTTCTCTTTTCTTTCTATTTTCTTCAATAGCACTAGCCATTGTTCGTTCAACGATAATAAGAGGGGTTCGGCATCTGAACATTATACCCCCTACACATTATTAGTCCGCCTTGAAGGGGCATAATAATAATAATAATAATATAATAATATCTTTTATTAGTGTATGACATTTTCTCAAAATGTATCACATCGTCAACTCAAATGCATGTAGTAAATAATTAAAATATATAGTATAAATAAGAAATTACGACGAGCAATATAGTAAATAGAAATTAAAAAAATATATATAAACATGACAAATAGCTACAAACACAGTCACAGAACATACGAAGCTGACTATCGGATGAAATGTTCTGGTATAAACTCGTCCAAAGTATAAATTGTTCTGTCCAGCAATAAGGACACTACTGATTTCCTGAACCTGGATCTCACAACGCAGGCCTTTATGTGTTCCGGAAGTTTATTAAATAATTTCGTGCACCAGTAATTAAAACCCGCCTGACCCGCTGTCACTCTGTGATAGGAACACTGTAGTTCATTTCTTCTTCGGGTGTTATATTCATGATTCTCATGATTTTGTCTGAATCCTGACCTATTATCATGTACGTATAGAACACAGGTGAGTATGTACAAGGATGTTACGGTGAGTATTCTCAATTTTTTGAATAATGGCCTACAGCTTGTTCTCTCTTCAGGATTGCAGTAGTTCATCAGTCTTACACACTTTTTCTGTTTTTTTAGCACCATCTCCACATGTGGACTGTTTCCTCATAGAATTATGCCATATGAAATCAGGCTATGGAAGTTGGAATAGTAAGTCGCCTTCTCCGTATCCTGTGTGCCCAACTGCCTCATCCTTCTGACCACAAACAGTGCTGTGGAAAGTCTTCTGGTGAGTATCTCTATGTGTTCATTCCATTTCAGATTCTGCTGGAGAGTGATGCCCAGAAATCTCACAGATTTCTTTTCGCTTTTTACATCCAATGAGAATGCAAGAGTCTGGGTTTTATTTCTGTTGAGGAGCAACTGATTGGTACTGAACCACAGCATAGAGGCATCCAGAGACTCCATGGCGTTTTTCTCAACATGTTCTTCGTTGGTCCCTATATCAATTATTGTCGTGTCATCCGCAAAGATGCACAGCCCTCTCGACGGTACGTTAGGCACCAGATCGTTGATGTACACGAGAAATAAAACCGGGCCTAAAACAGATCAGTCATGTCTGATGTGTTCTCGCCGAAAGCAACATATTGCCTTCTATCCTCGAGATATGATCGAAACAACTCCAGTGGTAGCCCTCTCATGCCATAGTGCTCTAACTTCTGCAGCAGAATTGTATGGTCCACACTATCAAAAGCCTTACTTAGGTCGCAACACGTTATTCTGTTTTCAAGTCCTTCCAGTATTTTCTCGATCAGATGTATTATTGCAGTGGTTGTGGATCTTCTCGACAGGTATCCATGTTGACTCTTATTTATGATGTTTTTTTTTCTCAAAGAAGCAAGTTAGTCTGATCTTCAAAATAGACTCTAAGATTTTAGATAAAGCAGGAAGTATTGATATTGGTCTATAGTTTTCGATCGAATGCTCATCTCCTTTTTTATGAATAGGAATTACCTTCGCTATCTTCATGCACTTGGGAAAGATGCCCGCTGAGAAACATTTATTTATTACCACTGTAAGTTGATCGACTATTATAGGTACTATTTTCTTCAGCATAATGGTGTTATGATCATATAGGTCTCTGGAATTTTTAGATTTCAACGACTTTGCCACTCTGAGGACCTCTTCTTCTGTTACTTCATGAAGAAAAAATGAGCTGACGTTGTTTTGTTGCTTTGAAAGAAGTTCTCTGGCTGAGATACCAGTATCAGGTATCTCAGCCATTATGGCTCGACCTATAGAACTAGTAAATTCGAGTGCTCTCCATCATATAAAGCACTTAAACTATATAACCACTTGCCTAGTACAGTTAAGTCTTTGTGTAGATTTAGGTATAAAAGAGCTGTGAGAGAAATTTTGTTGAAAAAATGCTTCTATAGTGTTGATGAATACTTGCGAAGTGATTTACTTGTTTAGTTTGTAGGTATATTGACGACTTGTCCTATACATTGATTTGTCAGAAAGGATCAATAAACTTTATTATTATTATTATTATTATTATTATTATATCACCAACTTCCTGAACGAAATTGAGTCGCTCTACTCTGCCAGAACCTCTTTAAACCCTTTCTCGACGACTATCGACAAGGGTAACTCTATATTCAGGTGATAGTTGAGGTACTCTTCAAGGTCTTTTTGCCTTTGAATTTGAGAAATGCAACCTCCTTATGGTACAGGTAGATACTGCCCGTCTGTAGGTCCTCAAGAAATGAATTCAAAGGGCGGTATTATTATTATTTTTCTGAACGGGGATTGGTTCAGCCTTCCGGGAACTCGACCGCAAGGATCTTTTGTTCTTTACCCAACTTGTTCATTTACTTCCCAAGGAGGCCGTCAATGGTATTGATAAATCTAACGAAGTCCTTAGGAGCATTAGCTGTTACCCGATGAGGATCCAAAACAGACTTTTCCATGTGAATGGTTTTTAGTTCCTCCAGCTTTGGACACTTGCAGGAAATGTGTTCTGCCGTTTTTCCCTCTGATCCACATAGCCTGCAAATTTCATCAGCTGATTTTCCCATGCGATACAAAAGATATTTGTATTGGCATTGTCCCGTCAGCAGACCTACCATTACTCGAAGCTAAACTCATGGCAGCTCTATGAGCTTCTTAGTGTAGATCGGCGAGAATTCCACAAATTTCTTAGCTTGCGCTAGTCTAGGAGTATTTCTCCAGAGCGTGGTTCTGTTCAGCGCTTCTCACTGTTGGACCGCTTTCTTATATTGGTCCTTTTCCAGCTCACAGAAAGGTCCAAAAGGCTTCAGCCTTGATGCTTTCTTCGCAGTTTAAATGGCGGTAACAGATAACGTTCAATTTCTTCAAGTTTGTTTTTTTTCTTTAAACCATATTTTATAATATATACGAGTATACGAGTTGGTTCATGAAACTGATGTGTTAGTGTTGTCGAGACCAATTTCCCAAGGCACCTTGCCCTCATGATATTTATGACCATCAGGTTTGTTGTCCCAACACGAAAATTTTAGTAGTTTTTGCTGATTTTACTGTGAACACTCCATCGATAGTTACGAGCAAACATGCTGTCTCATTAAAATATTCTCTCCTTATCAAAGCGTCATTTCTTCTGGTTATATCCATGAGAGCATCCTCCCAATCTAGTTCGCGCAATATTTGCACAGAATGGCTCTAGAATGGCCACTTTAAATAATTCTTCACAGCCTATAAACTGAAAATAATCGGACAAGAAGATAAGATAGCGGCACTGAAAGGAGTAGCAACGTTCTGATTTACATACGTGCCTCTCATGGATCTCGATTCGAGCTCAATTACACAATAAGGCCGATTCGAAATAGTCACAGGGGGGTATATCGGCACCGTTTGCGACACATCTTCCGATTTTATCTCTGGTGTCATTAGGCGCCAGAGTTACGATCGCCTATTTCTTGAATAGAACGTTATTTTGTATTAGTTATTGATGTTTTGTCGTCGCAAATCGCGTTATCCCCGCTTTGGCATCTAGCGGTGACGGTCTGTCCACTAATTCCGCCGACGATAACTGAAATAGCTCCAGCGATAGTTGCCATGACGTGGCCATAACACTTAAAAAGATTTTTGAAATTTGTTTGGATGGAAATTTCAAGTGAAACTCCCATTATATAGAATTACTTCTAATATAACGAGGCGATAACCGAGTCAACTGCAATGTCCGAGACGGCGTTAAATCGCTAATAATCGAGTTACATTCGAAGCTTTAGCGTATCGTTCACTCTTAGGCCAAGCAAATTTGACTTTTGCCTGGAAAAAATTGGTGGAATTCGGGAAATTTTTTTGATCATTTATTGAGTACTTCAATAAGAGTAGTTTGCCCCAATTTCCCAGTATGTCGTGACGTTCGGAAATCCTCAAAATTTTTGGACTATTTTAGGTTTTTCTCGAATATCTCATAAGCTGAGCACTTAATAAAGAACATTGTTGTATTCAAAAGTGTTCAGCATTACATTCTGCTTCTTGAAAGTACTACGACATCATATTTTGGACAAGTAGTTTTATAGAAATCATACGTCGAAATATGGTAAATTTTTACACTTTTGAAAAAACACATTTTTCATTATAAAACGTATAATATCTTTGGAACTACGAGCATTAGAACGAAATGTCATAGACGGAGAGTTCTATACCATCAAAGTGTGGTATAAAAGTAACCTGCCCCCTCCCATCCACAATGTAAAATCGTGCAGTAGATCATCTTACTAAGGATGCTGCTCGTTTAATTGTAGCTAGTGCTAGTGCTGTTGAAGTTGCTCAGCAGTCCCATGAGTGTGTGGTTATTAATTATTGAGGAGGACACTGACCTTCTTGTAATTTTGACTGCCCCAGCTCCTATTTGTTCCAAAAATTTTTTACTAAAGCCTGTTTCAAAAAACAACATATTATTCCTTCATGTTTTCAGTGGCTTGGCAAAGGACAACTGAAATTGCTGAAGACGTCGAAAATCAACTGAATCAATTATAATAAAAAACGTTGGACTCATAAACTAATAACCATAAATACAACTTATTACAGAAACAGTATATTACATATATTTTTATTACCTGTAAATACGTCCTTAGCGAGTGTTGTAGAGGTGCTGCTTCAGTTGGTGGCACAGAGGCAAGATTAAATGAGGGTTTGGTCAACAATTTTTCGAACATCTTGTACCACAATACATTTTTAAATGTTTGAAATCGTTTTTATAAAGGGCTGCCATGCACTTCTTACTTCTTCCCTTCCTTGTCGACCTTATCGGCAGAAGCATTAGATTTGCTGAAAAATTCTGCTGCTTTCAGCAGGTTTGTGTTGATTTCAAACGTAGGAATGTATTTTTCCTTCAACGAGAAATTACGACGTAATGTCACAGCCATTTAAAGTATGAAGGAATAATATGTTGTTTTTCGAAACAGATAAAAACTTGTAGTGCAAGGGAGAAAAGACAACATCGTCTTGCTTGCCTTTGCCAGGCCCTAATTAATGAATGTTGGTACATATAGGCGCTGGAACAATCAAAATTACAAGAAGGTCAGTATCTTCTTCAATATTATCCACACTCATGAGACTGCTGAGCAAATTCAACAGCACTAGCTCCGATTAAATCAGCTTCCTCAGCAGCCATCCAACTTTGTGGTTTGGATGGGTGGGGTTACGTTTTTATCACAATATGATGATCTACAACTACTATTCAATGAAATTTCGTTCTAAAGTTCGTAGTTTCATAGGTACTACGGTAGGTAGTAAGAAAATATGTTTTTTCGTAAATGTTATAAATTTGCCATACTTCGACGTATGACTTCTATGAAACTTCTTGTTCAAATCTTAGTTATAAATATTATACAATACAGAAACAAGATTTAAGGAGCATAAAAGAAATAAACCGCATTCAGCCTTGGGTTCACATCTCGAAAATTCCCAACACAGAATTACTTACGACAAAATAAAGATATTATAGAGGGAGAATAATTATTATAAATAAACTATAATCGAACAACTTGAAATTCTAAAAAATTGAAATAACACACTCATGCTAAATGACAACATCGAATTTAATGTTAAAAATATTTTCAAGCTCATAAGTAATTGGGAATAGTAAGAACAAGATCAAGACTTCATGACCTTAGAATATAAAACCAGATTATGACATGAAAAAACCGACCATGAACATTAATTATAACACATCACGAATTGACACCACGTTGCTGAAATAAATTGAATCATAACTTTAAACAGAGAAAACCAGACAATAGAAATAAATACGAATAATAGAATAATAAATAAAAGACATTCCAATCCTTTTTTAAACTTCAAAAGACAGTAAGTTTAAATTCGTTGCATACTTTTAACTTAAAAAAGATATATATATACAATCGGGATCAAAACGTCGTTCGACGTTGTCCGATGCCGTTTCGCCACCCCGTTCTGTCATTCCATTGTCCCTCTCTTAAATCCCTGGAACTCATGGCTTTCATAACACCCTCATTCCAAGTTTTCTTAGGTCGTCCTCTCTTTCGGCGTTGTGTGGGAATCCACTCCAATACTTTCTTTGGAAGTCTCTGATTGTTCATTCTCTGTAAGTGTCCATACCAGATCAGTTGTTTCGCTTCTATATCTTCGTACAGCGTTCCTTCCACTCCCATTTGTCTCCGAATCTCCTCATTTCTGATCTTTTGTAGGCGTGATACTCCCAATGATCTTCTGAGAACATCCATTTCGACTGCTTCCAGTCTTTTCTTGTTTTCCTCTGTTATCCTCCAAGTTTCCGCTCCATACAGTAAGTTACTTTTTATCATTGTATTATATATATTCAGTTTCCGTTTCTTACCAATGAATGTACTCCAAAGTATGCTATTCAAGCAACCTATGATCTTCTTTGCTTGATTTATTCTGTGTCTGATCTCTATGTTGTCGCTTCCACTTGAGTCAAACTTTATACCGAGGTATGTATACTCTGATACCACACCTACTTCCTTATTACCTTCTAATAAGATGTTCGTCGAATTTTTTGTTCCAATTGGGAGGTACTTAGTCTTCTGTGTGTTCATCTCTAGTCCCCAAATTTCATATTCCTCCTGGAGTTTCCTGGCCATATACTCCAAATCGTCCTTATCATTGGCAACTATGACCTGGTCATCCGCGAACTGGAGGGAATACAAGTAGTTGTTATTGAGTTCTATTCCCATTGGCCCACATTTTTTCTTCCAATTCCTCAGAGCTCTTGATATATACACTTTAAACAAAGTAGGTGATATGCAGCATCCTTGTCGCAATCCTTTATTCACAGTGAATTCTTGCGACAGATTCTTACCTGTTTTGATCTGTGATTTAGAGTCAGCATACAAGTTCTTTAGTGCATTTATTAATGATTGATTGATGTTGGTTTCCTGCAATGTTTCCCAGAGTTTCTTCAGAGGTATGCTGTCATAGGCTTTCTTTAGGTCGATATACATTAGGTGGACTTCTTGGTTAGTGCTCAGTTTCTTTTCAATAATCTGCTTCAGGCAAAATACATTGTCAGTGCATGATCTGCCGGCTCTGAATCCTGCTTGTTCTTCTTCTTCTTTTCCACTATATTCCTTTTCAATGAGGTCCCGTAGAATTCTACCATATATCCTACTAAATGTGCTGGTCACTGATATACCTCTGTAGTTTGTGCATTTCTTTTTATCTCCTTTTTTGTATATCGAGGAAATATATGCTGTCTTCCATTCTTCAGGCACCCGGTGTCCGCTCAAGCATTTATTTACTAAATTAGTTACAGCTTGGAAAAGTTTGTGTGTTCCACATTTGATCAGCTCTGCAGGTATTCCTCCGGGACCAGGGGATTTACCGTTCTTCATCATGCGCACTGTTTGCCTCACTGTTTCGACATTCACAGAAATTGTTTCACCCTCAATGTCTATGTGTGGTGTACTTGGCGTTAGATATTCTTGTCTTGTCTCTGTCAATAGGTCTTTGTAATATGTAACCCAGTTGTTCGTGGGAATTATGTCAATGTGTGCATTGTTTTTTTTCGGACTTTTCAGCGCATTGATGAAACGCCAAGCCTCTGCTGCTTTTCGTCCACCTACGAACGAGTCGATCTCTTTGCATTTCTTATCCCATATACTTCTTTTTGCATCATTAACTCTTTTTCTCGTAATTCTTTTCGCCTCAAGATATGATTCTCTATCCTCTTGTTTTTTACTTGTCAACCATTTCAGATAAGCTTTGTTTTTCCAATTTACTAGCACTTCTAGTTCATCACTCCACCATAATGATTTATTTCTATGGTTTGAGGTTTCGCCCAATATTTCCGAGGCTGATGCCTGTAAAGCTTCTTTTATCTGTTGGTACATGTCTTCTGTGTCGAGGTTATCATTAGCTGTCAAATACTCATCTAATCTTGTTTGGTATCTTTGCTTCGTGTCATAATCCTGGAGGTTACTCAGATTCCAACGTCTGAAGTTGATTGCATCTGATCTATTGATGTTATCCATTTGATTATAATTTGTTTGGGATTTATCGCGGTGCCAAGGAAAGCATATTTTTGCTTTTACAAAGTAGTGGTCGGAATCGCACAATATTCCTCTATAAACCCTAACATCATTAACCTGAAGACCAGTGTGCTGCCGTATTATGATGTAGTCAATGATTGATTTCAAGTTCTTCGTGTGTTGGATCCAAGTGAACTTGTGGATGGTCTTGTGTTTGAAGAATCCATTTGCAATTTTCAAGTCGTGTGTTTGGCAGCAATCAATTAATCGTTCTCCGTTGTCGTTGCATCTGTCTTCCCCAAATGGTCCAACTATAGGATCGTTCTTTTTGTTACCGGTTCTACCATTGAAATCTCCCATAAGAATTAATTCCTTGTTCCTTCCCACACTCTGTATTACAGAATTCAATTTGTTGTAAAATTCATCCTTCCTTGAAACCGACTCATCATCTGATATTGCGTAGACTCCAATAATTACAAGTTCTCTCTGCATGATATTCACACTTATTTTAATTATGTTCTCATCAACGGCTTCCCAGTCCTTTATTCTCCTAAAGTATTTTCTGTGTATCATCATTGACACTCCTCTCTTTGCTCTCTCATGTTTGGGGACTCCGCTGAAGATATGTATATAATTTCCGACCTTCTCTGTGCCTTGACCCTTCTTCTTGGTTTCGGTGAGAACTACTAAACCTATATTATATTTTTCCATTTCAGCTGCGATTTCATCAGTTTTACTGCTTATTCCTTGTGTGTTCCATGTTCCAAAATTCGTTGTCCTTTTCCGTTGCTTGTGTCGTTGTCCGTGATATCCATCCATTCCGAGGCTTTGATTTGGCTTTTTAGTAGATTTGATATTTTTCCGGATCACAGGGAACCAGCCTGAGATTCCAACCCCCAACCTGGAGGACCAGAGACACTTCTGTCAGGGTTTCCATACCTTAGCTGGTGGGTTTCAGTTATTTTGAGGCGCCGAAAATTCCAACAACAAAAACATTTAGAATAAAATTAGTTATCATAAAATAAGATATTGTAATCCAACATTGTGTATTTCAGTTGGCCTGAGGATGGAATTGAATATTCCAAAATCGATCGCCTAAGAGTAAAAATAAACTTCACAATAGTGTGCTTCTTCTTTTGATTTTTTCAATTACTTGTTCTTGTTCAAAATATAATATCGTAGTACATTTTAGAAGCAGAATTTAATGCCGAAAACTTTTGAATATCACAAAGTTTTTGATAATGTGCTTAGTTTAGGAGCTATCTGGGAAAAACCTGAAATAGTCTGAACATTTCGAGATTTTTCGAACGTCACGACATACGCTTCACTGGGAAATTGGGGCACAACTCAAATTACTCTTATCCGAGGCCTTAGAGAACGATTATAACATTTTCCCGAACTCCAGCAATTATTTCCATCAGGCACACCATTTTTTGAAGCTAATTTACTTGGCCTATTTTTTTCACGAAACTAGGTGAACCTAACTTTTATTGTTTATTTTGAAAGTTCAGAGTTTTCTCCCTCAGTTTCTGAAAGGAGAAACAATTAAAAAAATTTTGTTTTTGTTTTCTGAAACCAGGAGAGAAAACCCAAACAAAACATTCATAATATATTTCATTAGATATCCTTTATTGTTTCTCAATGTTGTATGACATCTAACGTTTTCTCAGTTATTGAAGTAATTTTGTGCATTTTTCAATCATGTTTTCGGCAGTCACACTCTAAACTATATTTTAGCATGTTTCACAGCTGCAGCAAAGTGCTTTGCATTTTCTGAGATCATATCCCATAGTTATATTAATTTTTCTCAAACCACCAGAAAGTAGTTATTTCCACGAAAAAATTCTATTTTTTCCTTTTTTGGAAAAGTCGATATTTCGATATGAGCATTTTGATTGAGAATCAGGATGCTTTTTCGATATTAAGGAATA
Source organism: Hippodamia convergens (assembly GCA_038502775.1). Lineage (NCBI taxonomy): Eukaryota > Metazoa > Arthropoda > Insecta > Coleoptera > Coccinellidae > Hippodamia > Hippodamia convergens. The sequence continues at coordinate 7,517,885 of CM076608.1, read as the reverse complement.
AAGTGAAAAAATCAATATTTTAAATCAGGAAAATTACAATGGTAATGAAACATAAAATGAGTAGTTATTCAATAAATTTTGTGAAAAAATTTTCAAAATGAATATAAAAAACCAAAAACCGGGTTTTTGAATTTTTCACATGAATTTTCGGGCTACGCGGAAAAATGAAATACAAAAATTTTAAATTTTTTATTACCGAAATTTTTGTCATTAATTTTAGAATTGACTCCTCGCGACTTCGATATTGATATCTTATTTTCTGGAATATAGTAGACTACTGTTTTAGTAAAAGGAAAGGACCGTTATTTGAAAGTACCAACGTGCAGTTGAAGATCTGTTGGATTCAGTTCAGCATCAAATTTTACACATGAACATTATCAAGGCCACAATATTCAGCAGCATAAAAAATCCCAAAACCAGGGATTTCGATATCAACTATTCATTTCACTAAACTGGAAGAACCTAATGAAGCCCAAAAAAATTCAATATGAGAAATATGTATGCGAATATTTTGTTTTCGAAAACTGGAATAAGTTACATTACCTCAATTATCTCGTAATCTCAAATCGATTCGAGTATTCTGCTACCGTTGGGAACCATCGATGGTCCCACAATATCCCTCCATCGAAAAATGCGATATTCCGTATCTCCACGACCGATGATGGGACTTTTATAGCTAAAAATTATACGTAACATTGTATCGCGAGGTAACATAATCTGAGATTTTTGCGGGAGAAATAGGGTTTCGAGAATCTCAGTCTGATACGGCAGCAATAATTCTCCCAATAACTATTTAACGCTGAACGCTTTCCCAAGGTACTTATTAATGCACGCATTCTAAGTATGGACATAAAATGGCCGAAGAGATATATGCATCGCTTTATGCAGCTACCTGTGCTTACCTTTTAATGGATACTGCTAAAATTATTTTCTAATTACGAGTCGTGAGATGGATTCATTCGATTAAAATAATGTAGGATAAAATATGACCCCGGCAAAGGGCACAGAGTAATTGAGAAAAAATTGATTGCGGCGTGGTATTAATTTACTTGCGTACGTTGTGGGGGATTTTAGCGAATTCCTGGGATAGCCGAACCATTTGAATCTGGGAGCAAGTACATGATGGTGAATTAAAGACAAGAATGAACTGGTGCATGCCAGATATTGTGAAGAAATTCTGTAGCAAACTTAGTCTCAAAAATAAAATACACCAAAAAATTTCCGATATCGCGATGATGAAATATTTATTGTGAAGCAACTTGGGATATTCTCGTAATGAACTTCGGCTAACATGAGCTTGATATCCTCGCTTTAGCACAATCAATAATAATAATAATAATCAGACAATTGAAAAAACTGTATTTTTTATATTCATTACCTAGAACCTTCCACTGGGTATAACTATTTCAATGATAACTCACCTTGTTCATGTGTGAGATTTTTTAATTTTTTGAAACGATATTCTTCACTTTTTCTTTTTCAATATGCTAATACTTCGAAATTTTTACTCACATCAACACCATTTTTAACAATGGCAATTCAACTGTTCATTGATAATTTGCTCCTCAATGTTGATGAGCTTCATATTTTTCATTTTTCTCGAAAGTTTTCCAAGAAAAAAGGTTCACTTAAGCAGCTAAGAACCGAAGACCAATAATTGAACAAGAACGCAGTTTAAATGGCAGCGCCTTTTTTATTTAAAAACAAACATTTTTTGCTAACAACATTGTTGGAAATATTTGCAATTCACAGCAAACTTGTATTTGAATGCACTTTTAAGTTTTATGATATTTTATTTCAAAATAGGTTGGTTATATAAAAAACATCGTATGATATCTCTGTTGAAACTTGATTTTATTTTGTTGGTGCAATTTCCTCTGCTCATTTCTCAAACTTTAAAATCACCAAATAAAATATTATTTTCAACACTCACATCAAAATAAGTAATATTTTTTTTGAGAATCAACTTTTATATGAGTGACAATATATTGGCACTTCTATGACAGAATACCAACTCAATTGTTTTTTTTACTTTCTAGTGCATATCAATTTGTTTTTGAATTTTTTTAATCGGTTGATTTTTGTTGATAATTTTAGTTACCCTCAATATTTTTTGTTTTCGTTTTTCTTATCTCGGATTTTGAGTTTTGCGTCTGCTAGAAGAGTAAATGTCATCGGTATATGTCATTGCGATGATATTTGAGTTTCTGGAGCCTTGAATAAGCTTAACTGTATTTTGACAAAGTTCAAATGTTTCGGCTCATTTTGAAAACAAACACAACACTTTATATATTTATATTGTTTTGATTCAGAGAGCTAAAATAACTCAATACATATTGAAACAAAAAGGTACCGAGCTGAGGTCTGCAGTATGATTAAATGAGGAAAAGGAAAAAATCTCAGCTGAAAAAAACCCTTACCCCGCCCGTGAAAACAAAATTACTTAAAATATTAAATATCAGGAAAATCTTGAAAGACATCAGTGTGATCTGAGAGAACAGCTTCATGTTATTCGTCGATGGGCTCAAATAAACAGATTTTTCACAAAAACGACTCGCAATTCTTAATCTGAAATGAAAAAAGACAAAAGCAGAAAAGAAACCAACTATTTAGATTAAATTAAATAATTTTGAAATTAACCAGCCATTTCATAAATGCATTTGTTTCTTTGTGTAAAGCCTAGAAACCATCTTGAAATTTATAAATGGGACAACCATACGAGAAGAAAAGGTTATAAAATATATTTATAGTATCCCGTCTAGTCAATACTATCTGAAATACATGTTTTATTGTTTTGTATTTCATTATGATTTGCTCTATAAAAACTGAATGTGGGTTCAAATGACCCATTACTATATTGACTTTAGATATAGCTGGTGTCCCAGTATACATGTTCCAATGGAATAGGTATCTCAGCTATTTTGGAACCTTCATTTGACAAATGAACTTTTTCATTTCGAATAGCACCATGCATATTTTTGGCAATTTTTGATTTTTTTCTCAAAATAAAATTTTCAACAGTCTTTTTTTTACATTTGATTTGATGGGAAAAACAACAGTTGAAAGGGTATAGCCGGATTTATATGAAAAATCTGCAATTTGAACTTTGGTGGTCGACTCGACAGCCAATAAAAATGATTCACCCCAATTTTCAGCTGTTTATCTCGAACGGTTTCCGAATTTTTCCATCTGAAAAAATCGAATTTTCAACCAAGATTCATAATGAAATGTTTTCCTTATGACTCTAACGACTGAAAACGATTAAAAGAATCACCATCAATAAATTTTGAATTTGAAACAAAAAGAATAAGGCTTCGGAAAAATTCGGAAACCGTTCGAGATAAACAGCTGAAAATCGGGGTCAATCATTTTTATTGGCTGTCGAGTCGACCACCAAAGTTCAAATTCGAAAAGCCGCAAGTGCAGATTTTTCATATAAATCCGGCTATACCCTTTCAACTGTTGTTTTTCCCATCAAATCAAATGTAAAAAAAAAGACTGTTGAAAATTTTATTTTGAGAAAAAATCAAAAATTGCAAAAAATATGCAAGGTGCTATTCGAAATAATAAAGTTCATTTGTCAAATGAAGGTTCCAAAATGGCTGAGATACCTATTCTATTGGAACATCTATACTGGGATACCTGGTATATCTAAAGTCAATATGGTAATGGGTCATTTGAACCCACATTCAGTTTGAGGTCTTCACTGAAAGGTTGTCTCTCGCGTCATCAGTCACCATGTAAATTAATGTTTTTATAGAGCAAATCATAATATAATACAATGAAATACAAAACAATAAAACATGTTTCATTTTACCTCTAAGCTGTTTTGTGAAATCTACGTTATATTTCTCCAAATCGCACAGATCTAGTATCAAACCATTGTCTCCTAAAGTATCCCTGAAAATGTTAAATGATGTTCTTCCAGACTTCTGTATGGACCTCGGTGTACTTCATAAACATTCTGAAAACACAGTGAGGATAATTCTAAAAAGATTGTATCATTAGAAAAATAAGTTCAAGAAACAACATCAAAACAATTGAAGGCCCCTATTCAATAATTTCAATTTACTCGTCAGGTGAAAAATTATCACTTGGTATAAGAGATGATACACTTGTATTTCGATGAGAATGATCTCAGAGTCAAATACAAGAGCCTTCATTTCTTGGATGGATTGTTACGATTGAGATAAGTTTTATCTTATCTACTAGAAATAAATAAATAAATTTGGTTGAAATTTCCAAGCACTAATTCCGCCACAATATATATTTAGTCGAACTATCTTAATGAATCTCGAAGCATCCTGTATCTCCCAAAAAAAGTTGAGATGAGTATTAGAAAATTAACTAATTTAAGAAAATTAGTAACTGATGCTTCCAATGTTTTCCTGAAGGATACCCATATCAGAAAGAAAGGATTACATTCTTATCCCAATTTCACGAAGGTGCGGTTTGTGAGAAACTTATTTTTCCAATGATACATCCTTTTTAGAATTATCCTCACTGTGTTTTCAGAACGTTTATGAAGTACACCGAGGTCCTTACAGAAGTCTGGAAGAACATCATTTAACATTTTTCAGGGATACTTTAGGAGACAATGGTTTGATACTAGATCTGTGCGATTTGGAGAAATATAATGTAGATTTTACAAAACAGCTTAGAGGTAAAATGGAACATGAAGAAATGGAATATTTTGTTGAAGTTTGAATTTTAAGGATGCAGCTCTTTGGTTTTGAGGCCGACAACAACGGAACAGGTGTCTAAAATTTTATCTTTTTGTAACCACCATCGCCTAGCTGTTTGTACTCAAGGAGGAAATACAGGAATATGCGGAGGTGCAACTCCAGTTTTCGACGAAATTATTCTTTCAACCGAATTGATGAACAATATCATCCATTTGGATGAACTTTCAGGTAGGTCCAGTGACTAGTCTGGTTCCTTTGTGGTCCCGGTACAATAAAATTATGGGACCCCTGAGTAAATGAAAGCATCAGTTCATCAGGGATGTGGAAATCAAATGAAGGAAAAACATGCCAAACGTGAAAAAATGTAAATTTCTATCTGTCAGTGCTCGTGAAGAGCTCAATTTGCTCGATTTGTTCTAATTTGTTCCGGATAAATCTTTTCAAGCACCACTATAAGCAGACTGCTTCACTGCTTCATGGTAGATCATCCCTAAGCTGAAACAATTTGTGGAAAATTTGCCAAATACTCTTCAGAATAGAAATGAGATGATTGATGCACTATTTTTCAGGAGTTCTCACATGCGAAGCTGGCTGTGTGTTGGAAAATCTAGATAATTTCCTGAGCGAAAAGGATCTCATGATGCCGATCGATCTAGGAGCTAAAGGATCTTGTCATATTGGTGGAAATATATCTACGAACGCAGGGGGCATCCGGTACTACAGGTATGGTAACCTTCATGGCAATATTCTCGGGCTTGAAGTGGTAAGTACCGCCAGCCTCAATGATGCTCACAATAACTACTTATTCAAAAAGGTACCTTTTATCTCCTGAGCATATCCAGATTATAAAGCTCACGATAATTAATAATATGAAAGTTCTAATTTAGTTTGAAGGGATGGACTCTTCTGGGGATTAAACAAAAATAATAGGTTTTTTCTTCACGATGTGGAGTGCACGTATTCTTCTTTTTTTTTGCTTTTCGTCACTTCTATCGACATCAACCTTATGGGGATCTGTCTCATAACAATGAGCTTTCGGAAATGAATTCAAGGTGTTAAAATTTTTCAAATTCTGAGAGTATTTCCATTCACAAGAAATTAAAAAATTTTCGATTGACTCTGTGGATAAATGTGTTCTCACTTCAGCCAAGCAGCTTTTACACTCCTCTCCAGAGAATCATTCACATATCATAGAAATCTCAGATATCAGACTTTATTTTGATGTCGTCTGAAAGCTTTTTCACAATTTTCTGCATCTGCTTCAAATCGTCCATATGCAGGAGATGATTCAGCTTCAAAACTGTTCTATAACCGCTTTTCAGAGCAAATTCTCAGTCAGTGGAATTTAATAGATGAGATAAAAGATTTAAAGCAATACAGAACCATAAAGCGCTGAGTGAACTTCTTGAAAAATTCCTCGTTTCATTGGAATCGAGTCAGTTGTGATAAAAACTTGTGAAGATTTTATTTGTAGTCTCGTACACCATGTTGATATAACACTCTTCAAGAACTCAATGACATTGGGATCTTTCCTTCAAGATAATTAGGAGACACTTGTGAGGTACGAAATTGAATGCTTTCTGGTAATTGATGAACGCCGCTTAAAGAATCCTACCGATACAGAAGGTCTCATTGCAGATCAGCTTATGGATATTCAGGCTTCCATGGCTTCCCCATTTGAGTGGTTTTCAGGCAAGCTATCTCTGAATATTCGCATACTATGAATTCAGCGTTTTTTACTTCTGATGCACAGAGGCTGCAAGTATCATCTACTGACTTCCTCATACTGTCTCGAAAATATACAGGGTGTTCTACAAGCTCTATGAGAAACTTTGACAAATGGTAGCTGTGCTTATTCTGAACATTTTTTTCCGATTAGTTTTTATTTAGAAGATACGAGAATTTGAAAAATTATATATTCATGTTCTGATCATAATAGTAAATGGAAATTTTGAGGCTATAAAAATGATTCAAAATGTCGACCTTCAGCTTGAATGCAAGCTTGACATCGACGAAACTAAAATGCCGTCACTCGGCAGATCAGATTTGGGTCGTTTCGTATTTGGTTCGTTGCATCTTGAATTCTATCAAGTAATTGTTGATGAGATTAGATTTCGACATGACAAACAAGATGCTCCAAATGTCCCCATGAATAAAAATTTAAGGGATCAGGCGAACGAGGTGGCCATTGTATTGGTCCTCCTTGACTTATCCATTTATTCGGAAAATGTTCATTCAGCAATCTGACTACTTGTCTCCCTATATCTGGTGGTGCACCATCAACTGCTTGTAACTTCGAAATGAAAACGAATCGGACATATGTTCATAAGAACAAAAATATTCAAAAGAAGCACAGTTAACTTCCGTCACAGTTTCTCATACAGCTTGAAGAACACTCTGTATATGTACTCGACAGTGACTCATCTCACCATCACCCGAAGCTCATGATTTAGGCCGAGGAAGGTTCAGGAGTTTTTTCGGTATAGGTCGGTGAAAACATCACAAGTTTTTCGCCTGAGCAAGTCCAGAGTTTTGTATTAAAGTAAAGAGCTACCCTCTGCCTTGTATTTCCCAAGCCCACAAATAGGCTCAGTTCCAGCAGATGTTACCATTGATGGTCTTTCAGCTATGAGTTTAAATTGAATTAGGATTATAATTATCAGCATTTTGAAAAACTTTCATCATAACTACTTGCCCTTAATTTCTTGATTATTTCAGGTTAAAGCTGATGGAGAAATAGTAAACTGTTTAAGTACTCTCAAGAAAGACAACACAGGTTTTCCACTCCATCATTTGTTCATAGGCTCCGAAGGAACATTAGGAGTCGTAACCAAAGTAGCAATTAAATGTGCTCAAAAACCAAAGTCAGTACACCTTCTATTCTTAGGTAACTTGAAGACGATTCTCTCAATTCTCGATTCCATTCTTCAATATTTTTTCTGCAACTTTTTAATACTAAATTAGACATTCACATTATCGAGGAAACTTTTTTAGGAGCACAAAATTTCACGAAAGTTATGAAGGCCTTTCAAAAAGCCAAGCACGATCTGGGCGAAATTATTTCTGCTGTCGAATGCATGGATCATCAAACCATGGAATTGGTGGAGGAACTAAGTGAATTGAAATCGCCAATAGATCGATACCCCATTTATCTTATTATTGAGACTTCTGGCAGCGATTCAACCCACGATGAAAAGAAGCTGAATTCCTTCTTCGAGAGCTGCATGGATAAGCATTTCATTTTGAATGGTGTGTTGGCCACATCTGAAGCTCAAAGAAAAGTAAGTATTTTTTTAATTTTCCATTATCGAAATTCACACCGGGAAAAACTATTTTTTTTCAAATGAAAGGGAGGAAGCACAGGAAAATGAGCTATTTTCGACAATTAATGTATATTCTAGATCAAGTTGCAAAATGTGCTCCGATGACTTTTCCTCTTCTGTCTCCTCTACTTAAATTTTGTCTATTTTGTACTCAAAATTGTTCTTCATTTCCTTTCCTCTTCGGGACTGTGTACTTAAGTTTCTACTACTTTCAGAAATTATGGTCTATACGTGAGAAAATTGGTGGAATTATGTACAAAGATGGCTATGTCTTCTGTTACGACATCTCCTTACCTTTGTCGCATTATTATGAATTTGTGGAGGAAATTAGGCAATATATGGGAAAGAAATCACACAGAGTGTTTGGTTTCGGCCATTTAGGTAATAATTTCAATTATCCTAAGACGAAAAATGACCCTTTTATCTGCAGGTGATGGAAATCTTCATCTTCAAATCTCGGTTAAGGAATTTTCCAACGAAATTTTGGAGTATATAGAACCTTATATCTATAGGAGAGTTGAGGAACTGAAAGGGAGTATAAGTGCTGAACATGGTATAGGTTTTTTGAAGAAGAAGTATTTATCTATGATAAAAACAAGCTGGAATATATCTATGATGAGGAATTTGAAGGCATTGATGGATCCCAGGGGAATATTAAATCCATATAAAGTGTTATGAGCTGGAATATGACCACAGGAAGAGTTGAACTGAAGAATTCCTATAGCTTATATAAAATAATCAATACTCGAGGAACCCTGGAATGCCATATTTAGAATTTTGACTTCACTCATGATTATGATGAATGAATTTCCAGGATGAAAAACAAGATTTTTCCCAATCTCAATTTCTTTTTAATATTTTCTACAAGTTTGTTTTTGCAACGAATTTAATAAACACTCAGATATGATAATGTTACTATTGTAGCGGGATATTTGTCCAAAAGTACCAACTGATATTCCTAAATAATTTTCTATTTCAATCATTTATTGCTTTGGATTTCCGCGTAAAAGCTTTTATTTTAGTTTTTTCATTTACACATCATTCAGCAGTCGAAGTCGAAGCCCAACAATGAAAGACAGCATTGATAAATAACTTGCCATTTATTTTAAGACCACAATATTTAAATACATATTGATACATTTTTTCAGGCTCAGGATTTAAAACATTTAATACTTGATAATCTTATTTATAAGGGCAATGAAATACTTACTAAATAAAGTTTCTGAGTTTGTTTCAGAAATAAGTAAAAAGTAACTTTCATCCTAAGGTACGAATAAGGCTCTTGTACCTTAGGACAGAAATAGTTTTTCTTATGACACTAATTCAAAAAGTCATTTCAGAATAAAAAATAAAAAATTATCCCTAGAATTATAATTAATTATTATTTACTCATTATTGAAAATAAAACATGATATTGCAAGAAATGGACATTCATTGATTGATAACGGTTAGAACAGCATTCATAAGACTTTTCACACATGGATTGGACCAGGTCAGTTTTTTTTTCACTTCCCGGTACATCAAATACTTCTAAAAAAAAATTAATTAAAAAACTAGAATCCTTCACTATGTGTACGATCAGTCTCTACTTTGGGACTGTTAAAGGATTCAAATGCCTGCCTTGATGACAAAAAAAATGATATGATTTATGTTGAAATACGTTATTATAAACGGGTATATACATTAACTAAACTGAATTCAATCATTCGTCTTGAAACAAATGCATAAGAGCGAAGAAGAGTGAAAAGTTCTTCATAATAATGAGTTCTGGGTAAAGATTACACCCAATTATAGAAAAAAGTATGAATAATAAAGAAATAACAGCACAAGATAAACTTAATTGAACGATGAAAAATTGTGAAACATAAGCAATGGGAGAATCCGAAAAAAAATAACATGAATGGCAAAATGAATCAAACCTATTCGAAAATATTTACATTTATCTTCACAATCTTATTCAGAGAATCTACAGTGAAATCAGAATCATTTGGAATAGGTTTACTTCCTCTGCTAACTCCTGGCTGTACTGACTTATTTTTTTTTCTCCACAATTTTTCTGACAATCTGAAATTTTAAGACTCATTAATGAATCATAAAACACTTCAAATATAAGTGAATGATTGTTCACCTAAAAAACTTGCGAAATAAGAAGAAATATCTGCTGAATCCCTGAAAAACTTGCAGTAACACTAATACAATGCCTCACGTTCTCTTGTGGTAAGGCGAGAGGTATCTTGATGAATTTCAGCCATTTTCAATTGGGTAAGACTTCTGTAATACTTAAATCCAAAACTAATTTGTCAATTGAATCAAATACAAATACAGTATGCAGAAGAAATTCGAATTATATTTAGTAGGTTGCTTAAAACTTGAAAAAGTTATAAGTTATTGTTTTTTATCCAACCTAAATCCTGCAACTCAAAAGTTACTGATGGGATATTACCAACATAATTTCAGATTTACTCAACCGCCCGAGATGCCAATTATTCTGAAACTGACTATAAAATATTTCCAATTGACATCAACGTTCCCGAGAAGAAAAAATGTTGTATCGTTTTCGTAATAAAAAAAATTATTATATTTCTGAGTAATTTGCTCATGAATTTCGAATCACTATTGTACTGAAGAATGCTGTAGACCATTGTTCACGTCAAGAAACAAGCATGTTATAAAAGTTGTGTCATAATACCTCGTTACGAGTGTTTATGTTTCAATATGAGTTCAGCGAAACTTCAAAATATTATCCATATCTTCTCAACCTACTTTTCAAGGTGCAAATGCATCATGAGCCAGTTTTATGCCTTCTCCCTTCTTTCTTTTCCGCTTGGTTTACCTCCCTCCGGAAAGAGAGCAGACATGAAAAAATTTCAGTTGCAATATTTGTTGTTCTTGACATGAATTTCAAGGAATTACTCTTTCAGCTGTCTGATGCCAACTACAAGCAACTGAACATACGGCATATCTTTTTGTTTTTCATAATCAACGATACCTGAATGAATGTTTTTAGCAAATTTTCTATCAATGTCTTACTTGGCATGTAATTTATTTTCTCTATTTCAGTATCGTAATGAGTTCATTACAATACTAAAAGTAGTGCTGTAATGAAACTCATTACAGCATTGTTTACAGTTATATTTGTCGTCTTGTGGTTGTCAGTACTGACCTCCGATCCTCTCCATTTTCAAATCAAATCAATTCAAATAACGTAATCTGCCAAATTTCATAAGTCACACCAACTGCCAAGATACAATACAAAAGTCACTTATCTGAATTTTTATTTGAATTTCGAGAATATTTCACAAAACTGGACTGATATAAAGAAAATATCGTCTAATACTCGTTTCAGGAGGCAATAGGAGCTCATTCTGCAACTTGTTTTATAATATACTATTCTCTATTTCAGTATCGTAATGAGTTCATTACAGTACTGAAAGTTGTGCTGTAATGAATTCATTACAGCATTGTTTTCAGTTATATTTTTCGTTTTTTGGTTGTCAGCACTGACCTCCGATCGATTCAAGTTTCGCATCAAATCAATTCAAAATCCGTGATCTGTCAAATTTCGTAAGTCACACCAACTGCCAAGATGAAATATAAAAATCACTAACCTGAATTTTTATTTGAATTCCGTGAGTATCTCACAAAACTTGACTGAAATAGAGAAAATATCGTCTAATACTCATTGCAGGGACAATTCCAACACTCATGCTTAAGAAAACTCGCTCCTTCGTCGCTCGTTTTCGAATTTTGCATTCGTGTTGGAATAGGAGCCCATTCTGCAACTTGTTTTAGAAAACGCTATTATTTTTTCACTTTCCTTGTATGAATTTTATTCGTTTGAAGGAAAAGCTGAATTTCTGCATACACTCGAAAATTGTAGGTGGCACCAAACGAACTACAATAATAAAGAATAAATAAAAAAGCCAAAAAATATATATTCTTATGAAAAAAAGAGCTAAAATAATACAATAAATGTTGAAATAAAAAGTACCTAAGCTGAAGTAAAAAAAATAATGGGGTATCATAACATTCTTCGTATGATCGGTAGAATCATACGATACTATCATCACTAGTATCATACGATACTATAGAGCCAGGGGAAAAAACCCTCAGCCGAAAAAACCTGTCTCCCCTTAAAAAAAATAACATAAAATATTAAATATCAGGAAAATCTTGAAAGACATCAGTGTGATCATCTTCATGTTATCTGTCGATGCGCTCGGATAAATAGATTGTTCCCAAAACGGCTCGCAATTCTTAATCTGAAATGAAAAAAGACAAAAGCAGAAAAGAAACCGATTATTCAGAATAAATCAAATTATTTTGAAACTAACCACCCATTTTAGAAATTCATTTGTTACTTTAAGAAACATCAACATTCAGATTTCTTGGCCAAATAATGTTCGGAAGTTTATAAATATTTATGACAGAAATGTCACAAAATTTGAAAGAAATGAAAAAAAGTCCATCAATTCCCCCTTTCCGAAACTGTTGAACATTATGAACTGATAATTTTTTTAACATAACAAATCAGTAAAAAATCAATTAATACATAACCTTTCAACTGTCCTCTTTCACGAAGATTTTTTTTTCTGTTGCCGTGTGGGTTTCTTGCAGAAGAATCACTTCGATACCAATAGGACTTATCATTGTCTCAAGGTTCATTTCTGAACTTGATCATTCAATCTAACACATTAAATCGTTTTTAAGATTTGCCATGAATATGTTAAAGAACTCATAGTTTTTGTTCTATAATATTAATTCATGATGAGAGTGTTAAAAGTAATGTTTGATTGCGTGACTCGTGAGTGAAGAAGAATTTTATGAAAAAATGAAATCAGTTTCAACACAAATATCAAACAATGTTTTCCGTATAACTGCCCTATTTTGATAATACAATAGGCGAATTTGAAATGATATTCATCGTCAGCAGGCATTTCAGTATACAAATAATCAATCGCTTTTTGTGAATGGTAAACGTTGCAAACGCTATAGTTATTAATGCTTGTTTACAAATAAAAGAGAAGCCGTAATTTAAATTGAGTTCTTGTTCAATTTTTATCTTTGGCTCTCGATTACTCAATATGTTTGTCGATAGTGGAATAATTAAGTGTTAAGTAATTAAAGTGTTGGTTTTGTTTTTTTCCCACCCTTAGTAGTAGAGATGAAAAATTTGAATATATTGTCTTATTTCCAGAAAGTTTCAATTATTTTCAGATATTCTCGAGAACAAAAAATTTTTTAAATGGATAAAATATCAAAATTTTTTAATATTCTTAAACAAATGAAGATATCATGTAACGGTTTTTACTAATGGTGTTTTTACGAAAACCGAGCCCAGGACTTCTCTCAACGTTTTTCCTATATTGTCTGCAAGTACCAGAAACAGCCAAAATCAGGTACGTTTTTGATTTGTACTCATTATATCAACATTAGATTTTTGAGGTAAAGAAAAATACTTTTTTCGTATAGCATTGTTTCCGCTCAAGCCCAGAGAAAAATATATAGCAATTTCAAAACAACATAAGTTGAAACATGCCGCTGAAAGTCCTAGCCTTAGGACTAGCCTGAAACTTCATAAGAACATTTTTTTATGAATATTGAGCAGTCTGTACGTTCACAACCAAGCCGAATTTGAAAAAATAAGTGTTTTCTTTGACCTCAGGATTGTCTGTTCGTAATACCTATATGTACATGTACAATTCAAAGACTCTTCCTGTATATTTTGTCTCTGAATGGATCCTGGTTGTTTTACGTCAAAGTAAAAAATTACACATTTCAATAAATACCCAGGAAACCATTCCCGATCTAGAAAATTGCAAAACAAAAAAAGGCGAATAGCTAGGCTTCATTTTAATTTTCATTAAATTTGGCTCTCGCGATGGAATTGTTCCATTCGCCTTAATAACCGAGTGTTTATTTCACACAGGTTGTTGGTTCGGCCTTCAAAATGTATAATTAACATATTTTTTATAAATTGACCAGGGAATACAAAATATTCCGTGAAATTGAGTTCTGGATTTTATAATGACGTAAGGTGCACTTTCGGTGACCTAACGATCACTGTTAAGAAAGAACGTTACAAAGGGGGAGATACCACATGGCTTCTTGAAGAAGGGGTGGTTGGCGGGAAGTAAAACAACTGAATTGGACATAACGGGTGTCTTGATAGATAATAATTATCAAGAAACCGCATTTTAAGGGCTGAAATGGGTAGTAATAATAATAGTTTAATGTCTAATCCTGAAAACTATTCGATTTTGTTGTCTGAAAATTCGATATAGCGTTGTCAAGCTTTAGTTGAAATTAGTTTTGTAGTCAAATCAGCTGGAATCTTTCCAATGCAGACAACTTTTCTGGATATGTTTTACTTCTTGTCACCTTGAATGAATCGATGATCATATGAAATTATTGAGATATCAAAATTTAAATGATATAAAATATGAAAACAAACATCACCAGTGCGAGTTTAAAGTTTTCTTGCATTTTAATATCGATAATTTTTCTCATATTACGGCATCATAATTCAGATTGTCCGTTTTATCACTTTAGATCTTCTATCAATAACACATCAAGCACACTTGTTAATATTATGTGGATAAAGAACTACTCAGTACTTTCAGTATATATTTTATATATTTTTTTCTCTGATACTGATAATTTTTTCGGTAACTCTGATGAGTAGGTACTCTTGTCTGATGAGATGAATCAGTTATCTTTGAGAAGGACTCTGAAGGAGATTTGATGTTATTCTTAGGGCACCTACACCTTATCTTTCTCAACACATTCTTCTAGTTATCTAATGGGATGTTTTTGCAGTATTATGAAAGTTTTCTTAGGTTTTTCTCTCTGTAGCGTTCCACCGGCGACTTTTAAATAAACTGTTAATTGTTTTATGTAGAGGCCAGCGAAATGTAAAACATCGTGAATATCTTCGCACGATGGAAGACATATGGGATCATATGCGGCTCAGGCGAAGAATGATTTTGTCTCCTTCCATTTCGTTCTTGATTCCATCCGAATAAAGGTGTTATACATAGACTTAAATTCTCATTTTTCGATTATCTTTTCTTATAGAGAAAAAACCCTTAAATAAGGGGTAAGTATATTTCTTTCTTTTCGCTTGTTTGGCTTCATTTTTGTGCTGTTGTATTTTAAGAATTTTTATTACGAATGCTTCCGCCAATTGTGTCGTCTGCTTTGTAGAAAAATATATTTTCAGATTTTTTTTACAGGATGCCTCCGCCATTTTATTTTGTGCATGAAATATTTCTTTTATGCTTTATTCAATATTCACTGCTCGTTGCACGACTTTATTTACACTTATCATTGCACGATTCATTTCCTTCCGTTCTGAAGCAACCCGAATCAGAATTCCTTGAGATTTTTCCTCCTTTTTTTTATAAGTTAGACATCTTGAAAAGGCGAAATGAATACACGAGTGTTCCTTCATTTCAATTCGTAAATGTTTAAATTTTTGTTGCTTCAGAGACGGAAGTGTCCATTATTGCATCTTGGCATGTTTCTTATGCATGGTCTCTAAATTTTCAGTTTTTTTTTGGAGTTTCTTTTCCTGAAAGAATCCATTACATTTTTCTTCATTCACGAGGACGTTTAGAGTTCACGGAGCCACGAGACCTCGTGTGACTAGCAGAATTTCTGGGAATCATCACCATCCAGCACTGATTGATATACGACCAACCTGTAAACCGAAATCCTGATTGGCATATCACCTGACCTGCCAACCACCAACATATCCAGGGAAGTAATTGGCAGAAATTGTAAATTTTCCATTAATTTTGTACAAAGTTTTTTATAACGAGTTTTGTGATCAAACTCACCTTTTTAATATTTTTGTAAATTTTCTTCCTGAAAACGAATCTTGGTACCAGATTCACAATTTTGTATATAAATTTGTAAAGGGAATACTTGTTAATAAACGAGTTGTTTGTTTGACTTTGAATTGTGTACTTTCATTTTGAGAATTGTGTGATCAGGCTCACGACCCATTAGAAACCGAGTGAGCTCGGGCATTCATAAAAGGTAATAGTATCAAAACTGTTACATCTCTTGGAGGCCTCTGCGTAAAACTTGTGCACTAATTTGTCAGGGGTCAAATCCTTTCAAAAAATAATTGCCTAACAACGAGAAAAGAAACAACTATTCGAACTCAAAAACTTTGTAACGTTTTATTTTCTCATTGTAAGGCAACAAATTTCTGAAAGGATATGGCAAAAAAAGGAAAAAACTAAAGAAATTTTTAAAAACCACCGCCTAATCATTTTTAATTCATTAATTCTTCAAACTGGTCCTTCGTCGATTAAATTTCAAATAAAAGTTAATACCCCTAACTGAATTTCGTCGTTTTTCACTCTGTGTTCGGGGGTTGCTTTTGAATACTTTTCCTGAATACATAGGAAATCGCATAATTAAACAGATTTTTTTTAAATCTTCAATCAAAAACAAATACACACAATCAAAAAACCGAAAATCCGACCGCCCAACCTCCCTCCACGTGGTAGGTTCGCTTAACGCTTTGGATAACGCTAATGCCGACGGTTATTATTTTCTTAAACGTTTTAACTTTTTTGAAAATAAAAGCAATCGCCAATCAAATTTCAAATTTCACCAACAATGAATTTTGTAACTGATTATACATTCACACAGAAAGACATACAAAAAGTAATTATAATTCGAATGAAACCGCAATTATTGCCAACGCCCTTAGTTCCAGATGTGATCAGGATGAGTCGGTAATTCCCCAAAGACTATACCTACTTGCGTTGCATGGGCATCCGCAGAAATTCTTCTCAGAGAGGGGCTAAACAAAAATCTTCGAAAAACGATGAGGCGCCGGCGATATCAGTTTTTCGTTTCCCTCTATTTATTCTTCCATATTTATGCATGGGTGCCCGCAGAATTTGTTCTCGGGTGAAAGAGGGCAAAGTAAAAATGATGAAGTTTTCAACGGCAATTGTTTTCGAAACACACCACATTCGATGAAAAAATATCAACAGAAAAATGGAATTGAAATATTATGGAGAAAGGAGTGAAATAAATATTATAATTGCTTATGAATGAAGACGAATCAATGAGAAATAACGAGGTTAAAACGAATAGATATACACATCAATGATATTTGAAATTCATAAAAATAAAATATGAATAATAATAGACCTTGTAATTCGAAATCGAATACTTCTATCTCTAGTTTCAGGTTTTCACGACCGGATATACTGACGTTGAGAGAGTCTTCCGGGCTTATTGGCCGTGGTCTATTTGGAATTATTTTACCTAACGTTTCGCCCACAACTGCGGTAGGCATCTTCAGAGGATTCTTAGTCAGGAGTTGTAACTCGATCGCTGAATTTCCGAAAGTGATGCTGGATTCGATCCGTTGGCCCAATTTATACCCTGATCATTGGCGGGAGAAGGTAGTGGGTTTACGCGCTCGATGTTGATTGGTCTATCGCTCCCACTTCGTATTGGCTTGACTTTGAATATCTCGGAAAATATTCATTTTGGGATAAAAGTTTTGGACTCCCAAAAAGACTGACGTTCATCTGAAACCTGCGTAATTTCGTAGAACGATAAATATGAATGAAAGCATCACCTCCGTGCTCGTTCGCTCATCAACGAATCCTTCAGATTCGACCACAACAACCCGATGAGATAATTTCCTGAAAACCCATAACGACATGAAGGCACGTAATTGCCCCCATATTAGCAAGCATCCTACAGTGATTATCATATGAAATAAAAATATTCCTTCCTGGGCGCAAGAGACAATACCGGGGCAGGGGGGCTGCCAGGTTCCGGTGGAGATTGGACCGGCCCATTCAGCGGGAGCGGTCACTGTGACCGGGTTTCCGGTGGACAGGAAGACTGCCCGACGAGGTGGGTACCGGCGATTTCTTTCAGGTCATCGTCGGGGTGGGCAGTGATTTTTTTCTTGCGGGTTGAAGCTGGGGTGGAAAAAAAAATTCTCACAATTAGGCGGGTGAAAATTGCTCACCTTCCTTCATTCTTATCATGGAAAAAAGAATTCCCACAATTAAGTTGGTTGGTATCACTCATTTTCTTCATCCTTATCGGTTTTGTTATTCAAGAAAAAATGTAGGAAAAAAGCTCAAATAATGTTTGGTTTTCCCTGGCAGGGGCGGCCTTACCCATTGCGAGGCCAAGGGCGGAAGGTTTTCGCGAGGCAGTTTTTCCTTCGTGAATCTAGTTTCACAAAGCGGTGTTAGATATAAGGCTAGCTTGCTTTTACATGATCCTTTAAAATCGCCCACCTCTGTGTTGAGCCGGCAAACAGAGTATACAACCTTTGTAGAAAAAAAAAGATTTTACTGGGACACAAGACGGTGCTGCATCTCCTAGGATGAGATTCCAGCTATGACTCCTAGAAGGTAAAAAGTAAGCAAGTGGATTCATTTCAAGAGTAACGGTTTTGAACACTACTTTTTTCACCACGTATATTGTCCCTGTTGTTACATCCTTGATATCTGGCTTTTTGCAATGATATAACCAACTTCTCTAATTCTTTTATTATGTAATCAATCAAACTTTCAGCTGTGGTTTTTTCGACGGCTAAAAAACAATGAAGAGTTCTTCAACTTCAGCTGTATTTGTATTAAATTTTCGGTTTCGAAGAGAAGATAATAAAAATTAAACTATTTATTTTTATGATCCAGATGAACAGAATAGAAAGTTCCATGGTAAATGTCACCATATTATATGCATATTTCTATTGAAAACCGTGGTTTCTTATAATATTTGTATCGAAAATTCCTCTGCAAAATCCACCATATATGACTCTTTTTGGTCAGTTTGATTGGGGGCGTCAAGTCCCAGTTGTATCAAGCCTTGGAGCTCCGAACAGTTCGGGGTAGTGTTGTGCAACTTGGATACTTTTGAGTATCCGATACTGAACTATTACCTATTGGATGAATTCATTGGATAGTTGGTATCCAAATTGAAGCTTACAAAAGTCACACTGAAAAGATAGGTTTCAGAAAGCAATTGAATTAATTTCTTCACTCAATAACGAGGAAAAATTTGAATTTATTCAAAAAATGTGAACATGACCTCTTAATGTGAATGAAGAACCAAAAATAATGAAAGTTTTTCATCAGTAAAAATAGAATATAACAAAACTGTACCCAGTATTGTCATCTCTAATCACTAGATTCGAAAAAAAAGTAGATTTTGAGCTCCTCCTTCCGTAATTCACTACAATGGAATGAATTCATGCATAAGACGATAATTGAACGAAATTTTCAAATTGGCCGCCGAAGAACGGTCAACAGGGCTATAAATATTTTATGAGGTTCCAACATCTGGGATAAATAAACATTGTACCTGAATACTTAGATAATTTTTACCCTGATATTTGGACGTTTCGACAAAGCGTAATATTAAAAAACTACATAATGTTTTTTTCAATTTTCTTTTGAATGAATGTATTGGTTTACGAACTTTTTTTGAACTTACGCTTATTTTTAAAATTCTTTAAATAATTAGGAATCTAAATCAATATCAAAATTTGCTCGAATCTGTGCGCGCGAGGCCCCACCAAGAGCGAGGCCACGGGCGATTGCCCCGTTCGCCACCCCCTAAAGCCGCCACTGCCTTTTAGGGAATCCCCAACCAACTGAAGGTTGGGCCTTGGCGTCACACGCGTTGACGGTGGTATATTTGATACTGACTAAAATCAATATTAAGAATTTTAAGTTTGTTGCGGAAAACTCACCCCCATGAATGTTACATCAACCCCCAACAGTTTTTTAATAGGAAAGAGATGTCGAGTTCTGTATCAGGAGGAAGAAAGAACTCCTATGACGACATCATTCAACAGCAGACAAATTACAAAAATCATTGAAAGCAGGTGATATTCTATTTGAAAAAAATCACCATGAGCATAACACGGTCGATAAAAGCACAAAATACTGAATCAGATGTTCTGAGATGTCTTATTTATTCTGTCATGTGCTTTATTTGGTGGACAGCAACAGTCAGCCTGCAAAATCACACCAATAGGTACGCTTACAAAGTCAGGATCAAGATCAGGTTCAATAATAAAAGAGAAGCGGCTTCATCATATTACACTGTTATGTGTATACTGTGTCCCAAATTGGGTGAGACTGCTGTGTATCTCAGCTATTATTGAAGATAGCGGAATCTGGTTTTCGCGACCCTGTATCAATGTTTTGTGAAACTTCAAAATCCACAAACAGAAATATTACAACTTCTTTTGCTCCTGAGATACAGGACGAAAACGAAAAGTGTGCACTTTTGGAGTTGTAATTTTTTCTCGGGCCCTGAATGAGATAGAAAAAAAATGACAACTGCTCTTAATATATAACTTTACATAGAAGTCAATGGCGTAGTTGAATTTTCTTTTCAAAGCACTGTTTTTGAGATTGAGCGCAAGCGTGGAATTTTTCAGATGGAACAATCTGTATATTTCAGCGTAAAATTTTTGCATTTGTTTTTCTGAATACATTGATGTATCACAACCTTCCTTCTAATAAATTTTAAAAATCAGAAATATTCAGATTTATGTTCGTTGGTTTTTAAAGTAAGACATGAATTCTTCCACACATGCATAAAAGTTTAACATGCATAAGAAAATTTCAATATTAATATTGAAATTCCTTTCGTTTTCAACATTTTCAAGTTTATGTTGACGAGTGATATTTTGAGTTTATGTTTGAATATAATAAAATAAATAGGTTCAAGTCACATGGCATTTTGAAAAAATATTGATTAAATGCATGTGGAAAAGAATTCACAGCCACTGATTTTTTAAGCTGAAATTTATTGAAGGTAAAGTTGTGATAAATCAATGTATTCAGAAAAATAAATGCATCGAGCGATATCTTCCCGTGTGTAGCCCAACGGCTACCGGCACCCGTTTTCTTGACTAATTCCAAGTTTTCGCGTAAGTGGGAAGGCATGGCGCCCGTAAAATTTTTTCTCAGGGGACTCCAAATGAAAATTTTCGAGACGCAGACGACATCAGCATTCCGTTTTGCACGAAAACGATAGTGGTCCCCCCTGCGGGCGCCCATGTGGGAAAGGGCAGCATATTTTAAATGAAATTAATGCCCTGAATACAATGATGCAGAGCCCCACCATGAATACCCAACTCTGCATAAATTTGTTGACTGAGGTTATTGACAAGTTTATACAATATCTCACTACTGAACATTTTGAAATTGTGTTAGCAGAAGCTTTCGAAGTAGCTCAGGACCTAAACGTCGAAATAGATTTTCCACCTATTAATACAATCCGACCAAGAAGAAAACCAACACAATTTCAATATGAACACAGTGATGAAGTTTTAGTAGACCCAAAAACCAAATACCGAGTGGAATTTTATTTCAGGGTTTTAAATCAAACAATGACTTCATTAAAGAACAGGATGAGGAGTTGAAAACATTCAACGACGTCTTTGGTTTTTTTAGCGTCAACTTATTTAACTATTTACTCGAATGATGATTTGATGAAGTATTGTGAAGATTTGCATCTGAAGCTTAAAGATGATGCAACTAGTGAATCAGACATTGACGGTATTGATTTGTGTAATTAAATTATTGAATTTAAATCACATTTTGCAGAAGGTCAGTCTAATGATCCACAAACCTTGTTGCATTATCTTTTTGGCAATGACTTTCTACATTTCCGAATACAGCAATAGCATGGAGAATATTATTAACACTGCCGGTTTCAGTCGCATCTGGTGAAAGATCTTTTTCGAAATTGAAAATTGAAAAAAAATATTTAAGATCAACAATGCTACAGCACCGACTGAGTGATTTGGCTACAGTTTCAATCGAGCATCAAATTTTGGAAAGCTTGGATACTAGATAGATAATAGAATATTTCGCAATTGTAAAGACAAGAAGAGTGGAAGTTTTGTAAATAAATATTTAACTATGTATATAATTTTACACTTTAGTGAACAAAATTGAGAGCTTACCAAAATAAATGTTTTATCTTCAATACGTTTCTCTCTTTTTCTCTTTCTCTTCATTTTTTTTCCACCATAATGATATAGAGGGATATATTAAGGACCTTGTGATAGCATGCTCATCAGATAAGAGATCTGGATGTGTTTTAGATACGTCAATGAAATGAATAATGTAAAATGTTAGTAATTTAAATTTCATAATATTTAATTTCAATAATCAATTTAATTCGCAACGCGTTCTATTTCGATTCATTGTGACAAAAGTTATAATTCAAAGCAATCCTAGGTTTCAGAATAGCTATTTATGATATGAGTGCAGAAGGCATCGATATTCTTACACGAGTTCAAAATTCGAAAACGAGCCACGAAGTGGCAAGTTTTTTAATGAACGAGTGTTAGAATGAGCCTTCTGTACGAGTAAAATACATTATTATCTCTAATTCGCTGAATTTTTATCGAAATTAATGAAATATTGCCGTAAATATCCTTTAGTGATTTTTGCATTGGGAAATATTGATTGGCAGAAATAATTTTCCTCTACTTATGTGTCAAATCCGTTCATTCCGCCACATCTCTTAAAACAAAACAATGTTAGAATAGTTCATTCTAATTTCATTCAAACACTGTTTTCAGTAATATTTATTGCTGACATGTTGGCCTCCTGTCACGGATTTATTCAACATCTGTCAAATTTCATGAGATAGAAAACAGTTCTGCCAATCAATATTTTTCAAAGCAAAAATTTCTAAACGATATTTACTACAATATTTCATTAATTTCGATAAAAATTCAGCAAATTAGAGAAAATAATGTATGATACTCGTGTAAGAATATCAATGCCTTCTGCACTTGTATCATAAATAACTATTCTCTCATTAATTTGACAGATGTTAGATAAATTCATGGCAGGAGGCTAAAATGTCATCAATAAATACCTATTGCTAAAAACACTGTTAGAATGAAATATTCTAACATTGTTTTGTTCTACGAGATATGGCAGAATGAACGGATGCGACACAGAATTAGAGAAATACTTATTTCGTATGGTGGCGGAGAAATAGAAATTTTCCGTTGTCCTCTGTCAGTCGGAAAAGGACATTGTCATTGTGAATTGGAGGAAAGCATATATTAAATTAAATAATGGAAATACTTCTGCATATACTGCATAGATTTTTGCTCTTATTTGTCAGAAGACATCAATATAGAAAAAGTTGTTACCAACGAACGAAAAATAAAACTATCAAAATACGTTCTAAGTCTGACTGTTGCATCAGATAAAATCGCAAATCTTCAGAATCGTGGGTTTTTCATTTTACAAATATCTAATGATTTTGTTCTATAGTCTGGGTGGAGAAATGGGGCACCCCCCCCAAAATTTAGTGTTCGCATATCTCATTTTGTTAACTCCAGCGACATTTGATGAGAATCTAATTAAAACTTGAGTTGATCAAAGAGCAAATGGGTAATATTTCTGAGGATAAAAGTGAAAGTCTGACTTTATCAGTTTTCGCCCACCTCAGTAGCTAGCAAATTTTATGGACGACTTATATCCATTTCCCCCTATTTTATTAACCTCCCGACCGTTGTGTCAACGATTCCTTATCAAAAATACGTTAGACTACCGAAGAAACAACCATATGGCGTGCTACCAACTTCTTGGCGGGAACTTCTCCGCGAAGTCAACGCACCCTCGATCAGGTGGTGAAGACGTTACGCTACTCCAACCGACCTTCCTTATGCCACGGAAATCATTAGCATTCAAATTGCCCCAAGACGCATCCCGCTCCCAATTTCCTAGGGTTCATTGTAAGTCAATGGGGCAGCACATGTGCCTTAGAGACAAAAAACTCGAGATTGTTGTGAGAGGTACTTGAGAAATGGGTAACAAGGTGTCCGATTAACTATGCAGCTTTTTCGTGTCAATCGGCTGTTTGTTCTCTCGATAGGTGTTCGAGACACCTTGACTTAGGACTTTTGTATGTAGTTTTAATGCGACAATGATAAGTCGAGAAGAACGGTATTTTGGTTTGCACTAATATATGGAGCTATGTGCATTTCGACATTCTCATACAGGGTGAATCCTGGTCAACCGAACATCAGGGGCGTATTCATCACCGGGAGTCCTCATTAGAAGTTTATGGATTCAATTATTTCCAAATTTTGTTTGAAGATATAAGCCAAGTAGTCCTTAATTTGAAAAACACCCAACACTTCCTTGAAAAATTGAGAAATTCCAATCTGTATTCGACTGATGTTCTAGTGAGTTTTGATGTAGTAAATCTTTTTCCTAATGTTTCGCTCGATAAAATACTTGAAATAGTAAAAACAAAATTAATGGATGATAATACTCTTCATGAAAATTCAAAATAAACTGTAGATAATATAATGGAAATGTTAGATATTTGTCTCAAATCGACATATTTTCAATTAGATGAAGATTTTTTTGAACAAAAATTTTGTATGGCTATTGGTTCTTCTTTATCACCAGGAATGAGCAACATTTTCATGGAATTTGTTGAAGAAAACCATATTGAAAAATATTCACTGAAACCAAAGACTTGGTTACGTTATGTCAATGATATTTTTGTAATTTGGCAACACGGGAGAGAAGAATTGATAAAATTTTTTAATCATATCAATAATAAAGAACCTACAATAAAATTCACAATGGAATTGGAACGAAATAATGTACTTTCCTTCTTAGATGTTTCGATAAGAAAATTTCCAAATCATTTTGAAACAAGTGTGTTCAGAAAAAAGACACACACAAAACGATATCTAAATTTTTATTCTAATCATCCAATGAGTGTTAAAAGAGGTATTATGAAAACACTTTATGATAGAGCGCAATTAATTTCATCGACTGAAATACGAAATGACGAAATTGATTTCATTAAAGATATTCTTGAGGATAATCAATATCCAACCAATTTCATAGAAAAAATAATAACAATCAGGAACTAACAACAAACCGTCAAGGACAACCAATTTTAATAAAATTGATTCCTTATGTTCATGGACTTTCAGAAAAAAATTAAAAAATTCGTTCTGAATTCAACATGAAAACTGTTTTCAAAACAAAAAATGATTTACGATCTTTATTAACAAAAACTAAACCTTTGAATGAGAACCAAAAATTAAGAAATTGTATTTATAATATTCCCTGTATTTGTGGAAAATATTAACAGGAGAAACATCAAGACCATCAGAAATCAGAAAACGTGAACATAAGAATAACATAAAAAATAGAGATATTGGTAGATCGCAGATAGCAGATGATGTGTGTTCCAATACCGGCAACCACTGATGGATTGGAATGAAACAAAAATTCTAAATATTACGAAGTTGAATGATAACTAGTAATTGTCTGACGATGGAGTCTGATTTACGTTACGCTTCAAAGTTCAAAGTTCAAAATGTTTTCTTTTTGTTCATTGTTAAGCAACAATTTCTTCTTGTGAAATTTTGGCCCCTGCAGGGGCCTTTCTTCTATTATTTAATAATTGTTTCTTGTTTCAGAGATTGGGGGAAAAAACCCAAATTAAGTTTTCAGGAAAATGAAAAGACCTCCCAGAAAATATATCAATAACCAAGTAGTCCTTCATTTATGATATATTTTCAAATAGAAATGGTATCAACTTTCTTATTTCTGATGGAACACTCTTAATATTATTTCGGATATATCTTCGAATGCGACATCCATTTTATGCCACCTCGAGCTGATTTCGAGTTATTCACTTTTTTCTGAAAAAAAATTCAAATTGATGCTTGTAGGACACTGAGAATTCAATGAAAGCGAAAGGTATTATCTCAGGTCTGCTTTTTGAAATGGGTTACCGAGAAGATATTCGACGTCACTCTGTAGAGAAGATATCGTTGTGATATACTGGAAAGTGAAATGAGAGTCTCAAAGTTGAAATTCAAAAAAATCCAAAAATTCGATTCTTTGAAATTTAAATTTTTCACTGACATATTTAATTCGTAAGGAAAATAAGTGCAGTTTTTTATGGGTTCCCTATATCTTAAATTTTCGAGACATTCAGTTGTTAGCTACGAGCACAATATGATATGTGAGGTATTAAATATGATTTATAGTCTCCCTTTCATGAGAATTTTTGTAACTTTATTCAAAATATTTTATGTTTGTTTCAAGTGGGAAATTAATGTACTATGTATCGGCAGCATTCTGTCCCCAGAAAAAATGGGGAAATCCACCCACCAAGAAATATTGAGAAGGTGCGAAAAATTGTGGAAAAGTTGGTCGACGAAATTTTGAATATGTGTTAAAATTTAATTTTCTATTCTAGTTCATCTGAATAAAAGTTCAAAAAGTTTTATAACTTCCATTATAAGGTTTACATTACAGTTTAAGCTTCCGAAAAATAACTATTTCATTATGGTGGTCGTTCACTTTGAACAATGTGTAGTTTTTGAGAAAAGTCAACAAACAGAAGAATGGAAAAATATTTTGAATAAAGTCACAGAGAGTCACATATTATATTATGATCGTAACAGTTATTCCTGAGTATCTCGAAAATGGTTCATTTTAAATATAAGGAACACTCAAAAGGCTCTCACAAATTGATTTGTCAGTAAAAATAAATACTATTTCCATTTGTAAAAATCCACTTTTTAGCTTTTTTTTAATTCCAACATTGGGACTTTCATTTTACCTTTCAGTAAATTTCAGCGATATGTTCTCTACAAGGTGACGTCGAATAAAATTGCGGTAAACCATTTCAGAAAACAGATCTGAGATTGTGCGTTGCAATTTCATCAAATACTCAGTGTTCTACAACTCTCAATATCTATATTTTTTTACAAAAAACAGTAAATACCTAACATGAAACCGTTTATGGACGGCTTGGAAAGTGATACATAAAAAATGTGGCATTCGAAGATATATCCGAAACACGGATAATATACCGGTTGTTCCATTATAAATAAGAAATTTGATACAATTTCCGGTGCAAGCTAAAAAAATATCAAGAATATATAAATAACTTAAATGAAGGTCTACTTGGCTTATGTCTTCGCACAAAATTTGGAAGTGATGGAATTATCATTTCTCCATAAACTTCTAACATGCACTACCGGTGGGACACCCTGTATAGCGGGGACCCTAACTTTAAACAACATTGAAAACCCTTCACAACACAGACAGAATTCATGTGACACACCTGCAGATTCAGAGAAAAAAATCATATTGAGTGAGGGTAATCGGATATAAATTTTTTGGACGAATTAAATTTCATGAAAAAACCATACCGAAGTGAAGGACAATTGAAATCAGTTGACCATTTTCATCTTACATCCTCTCAATATGAAATCATTTAAATATCCAAGAACGGACTCTTATTTCACATGGGTTTTTCAATATCTAGAATACAAAAAATCGCCCTTTATATTGACTAGAAAATCAAATTAATACACCATTTTGAAAATTATCCAAAGTTTTCTTTTACGAGCGCAAATTTTCATGGATTATATACTGAATTGTATTTGATTACCAATAAATTTTTGAATTCGACAGTAGGTACATCGAAATATATCGGATGAA
Source organism: Hippodamia convergens (assembly GCA_038502775.1). NCBI lineage: Eukaryota > Metazoa > Arthropoda > Insecta > Coleoptera > Coccinellidae > Hippodamia > Hippodamia convergens. The sequence continues at coordinate 7,490,342 of CM076608.1, read as the reverse complement.
TTTTCTGTTGACAGAAAAAATTAATGAAAAGCAAACACGAAAACGAAAATAAATTTGGTCAAAAAACAAAAGTGGAAGATTCACGATAGATATTCGAAATGTCTTCTATTCATCTGAATAGTTTTTCGAGCTCAAACATTGACACGATTCTTTGACTTTCTTATAACTTCCAAATTATTCTGAATCTTTCCACAAGTGGCTTCAATCACTTATTTTAGATGCTCCCTATAATTAATTTTTACCTTGTTAACTATTTCTTGCATGTAACCCCATAAGGAATAGTCTAGGGGCGATAGGTTCCGAGATCTCCCAGGTCATGTTATATTACACCTTCAACCTAAAACACCATCATAGCACGGTCAAGAGATTCTAATTAGGTACTCTTGATACTCAATTATTTCCAAATCACTCTGACTGCAGAAATCGAAGAAATATTTCATCTGGTTGAATTTGAAAATCCCTTCATTGATTTCAAAAGCTGTCCTGTCTCAGTGATATTTATAATAGTCTAACATAAGGATACAAATAATTTCATTCCGCAAATGGTTTCGACAGTAAAAACCATCAACAGTAGTGGTCGATGAAATCCTTGCACCTCACTTTGGATTTCAGATAAATTCTTGAATTTGGTAGCAGTAGCTTTCCTTTCCGTTAATTTTGGGTGATTTCTTGAAGGGTAAAAAACGAACAGTATCTAACGCTAGATCTTTGGCGCTTGAAAATCATCGAAGCAGGTGCCTCGGACATTATATCCTATTATAAAGATCTAAACAGGGCAGATGCTATAAAGTATAATATAGGTACCGTATATTCGACATTGGAACATATGACAATCGGCTGCACGAGCCAAGCTGTACATTTTTTACACCGAATCATAGAAAATTAGTTTTAATATCATAGACAAATTAATAATTTGAAAAAGTTTAATGATAGGTTGATTATGGGAACACGGATAGAAAGAATATGAAGACGTTAATAAAAAAATTGTTTCAGAAGGTAATCCGTGAATTTCGGGTTAGATGAAGTTGGCCCAGCACTTTTCGATTTCAGAAAATTTTTTTGTTGTTGAATTTTTTTTTCAAATCCATGTGGTTTTTGAGGTATTCCATGAACCGAAATAATGTGCCAGCCCAGTACCTTCTTTTCGAAAAATTTGATTTCAATAACTGGAAAAATTGTGCTACACATGTACCGAGTTGTGCACTTTCGTTTTTCATCCTCACAAATTAATGGAAAAGTTTGCGCTACATTTGTGCTGTCTTGTGCCATAAATATTTTCGAAAATTCTTCAGATTTTGGTGCAAATTGCGAAAATGGAAGAAAGTCAGCACAGCACTTTTCTTTGTTTTTCGACAAAAATTGTTTTATATGAATGTGCAAACTGGTAGGTACCGGAAGCATTTAGACATTCCGTACCCGTATTTGGTACCTTACGCGAATAAGCGCTATGCCAATCGCATTTCGAGTGCAAAATGTATAATACGTACAATAAGCGAGATTTCAGTTTTATTCATCATATTATTCAGCAATTACTGATATCGGCTAATTGAAAGTGGGATTTTTTTCCAATTGATCAATGAATCCTTACAGGTTTCTTCATTCAGAAATTTCAAATTGTGAATGTTTTGAGCCTCGCATGACGTTTTTCAGTAGACATAGTTGCCAGACAGATTTTGTCGGCTTACATATACTATAATATAGTATTTTTGAGATCGAAATTTGGTACCAAGTTCTAGAAAGGAACTATTTAATTTTGAAGCAATGAACTGAAAATGTCTAGTTTGATGACTGAACAGTCATTTCGTACGTTTTCTGAACATGAAAATTCGATTAATGTACTTTCCAGAAAAATTCAGGATACAATCTTGATTAGTTTGGTGAGTTGGAATTATTGCGTTTCAGATCAGACTGATACATCTCTGCCTAATCGAAAGATGGAATGAAGATGAGAATAATCGAACTAGAGTCATTTAATCAACAAGTTTATCAACGTGTGCACGGAGCGAGTGTATTTAAAGTCAAGATCGCTAGATTAATAAACGAGGGTATTGCAAAATTTCTCTGTCGGTCAAAAATAATCAAAAAAAGAAATTCTAACATAAGGAGTGTTTCATTCTTCAAAACATGATTTATGAATTTAGTACTTACAACTAAATTGTATGGAAGGATTGACGTATCTCACCTAAATATTATAACTCGGTTCAGAAATGCAATTATTCGTGAGATCTCCGAATTTCCGATGTTCGGTTGCCCATGACATTAAAATGCGAAATCCGGCATTAATAGGGGTGAATAATGGAAGATTTCGTTTGCGTAAAACTTGACTATTGAAGTGTATTGAAAGTGTGGGGAAAGTTTAAGTTGTACTTATTTTAAATCGCACCAAGTTTGGTGAGGAGAGTCTTTTGAATTTCACATACATTTGAAAAGTAACATAAATAATACTGAAGAAAACGGAATCTTCAACAGATCCTTCACTTTTTCCAATATAATTTTATTGAAATTTTGAAATTTTTCAAGATTTTGCTTTTGACATAATTTTTATTCTAGCAAAACATAACTTTGAATTTCAATGCGAACATTTTTTTTTCTATTCTTTGTTTGTTGTACCTATGTGTAGGATCAAATGTGTGTTATCAACAAGGTGAATTCTCAAATGATGAGTTCAGTTAATATACGACTTGGGGGGATAAACACGTACAATGTTTACCGCGGTGCCACAGCTACGTTTGTTTCAGTCGCGCTAGAACAGAGAGGGTTTCGAGTCTACCATTGGCGTAGCGCTATTCGCGCAAGGTGCCAAATGCGGGTACGGAATGTCTAAATGCGTACCGGTCAGATTTCCAGGAAAAAATCAACAGGTTTTCCCTCAATGTAAAAAAAAAATTTTGTGAATTGTAGAAAAATCAGCATACCTGGCAAGAGTGTGTGTGAAGGGGGTCTAGCACTTTCGGATTTTCGAGAAAATTTAAGTTGTGCTGAATTGTGCTAGGTTTGTGCTGCTTTGTGCCGTTGGAACTTTCCTTTTATTACATACGGTTCTCTAGATATTTCACAAAATGTGTTGTACGAAACACGTGTTGGTTCAACTCATTTTGTAAAATATCTTGAGAACCGTATGGAAAAAGAAATAAATTTCAACGACACAAAGAAAAATAAATCTAGAACAATTCAACACGATAAAATTTTTTCAGAAAATCAAATGCTGGGCCAACAACACATACATTTCTGCTTGGTTTGCTAATTTTCCTAATATGAACAAAATTTATAGTAATAATAATAATTCATCAATCCTTTAAGACATCGAAGAAGTTTAGGATATATTTAAAAATATAAATACAGTAGAATCCGTTTATTATGACGCCGGCTATACTGACCAATCGCTTATAATGACGCAAATGCAGTGTTAAGTTTGGTTTCATTCAAAACTCCTTACTATAGGGTCCGGATTTAATGACTTCGCTTATAATGACATGTCGCTTACAATGTCATGATTTCAGATACAACAACATTATTTTTCGAAAATTTTTCCGGTTATAGTGACCGCTCGATCGTTTTTCCAAGCCACCCTACCCTTTTTAATGCGATGAGGTTTGATACGATACGAGACATACGCGTGCCGACATGCTTCTTAGTATAATCCGGTTCCTTGAAGAGATTATTGGTGTTTTGTGGACAAAATGCATCCATTGAAGCCATTTCTGAGTTGTACAATGGTGTAAGAAGCTATCTTTTCAAGTCGAGAAATAAAAACAAACGCAAACTGAAATTTCAGATTATTTTTCTAAAAAATGAAAAAGTTCTTTATATTTAGTTTTTTGGTAAGAGAAGCTATTTTTTATTTTTTCAATAAAGCAAAATCTGTCGTTCTTTTCTTAAACTGAATCCAAGAAAAATACCATCAATTTTGACGAAATTCTGCTTTATGTGACTTCCGGTTATTATGACGTATTTTTCATTTCCCCTCGATGTCATTATAAGCGGATTCTACTGTATGTACATACATATTCAAATTAATACAAAAAGTTTCTAAATCATTGTCGAAATGATACTCACCTCTACGATAGTAAACATTTATAAGAATGTTCTCATTTCTTATTTCAAGAAATGGACGGTTTGACATCTTCAATCTGAAAGATTCATTTTCTTTAACAAATAAACTCTGATATCTTAAAATAATAACCTACGAACCTTAAAGAAATAAAAAACAATGCTATTTCTTCGAGTTCTCAATTTACGTAATGACATTAAATAACAACTGACAAATCAAGGCATTCCCTAAATTTAAATCAAATGAAAAATAGAACGGAAAATGGAAAGTAGGTTTTTAAAAGAAATGGCACTTTTCATTTTCACACATTTTTCAACAGAAACTTTTTCACATCAAGAGATTGGATACATTTTGGTAAATGATTGAATACTCATTTTATGTTTGTAAGGTTGTTACGCTATTATGTGAATACCATTACAGTGAAATTAACGTAATCGCAAAATTAATTTTCTTCACATACACCTTTGCTAGGATGCTGATTTTCCACAATACTGAAGGGAAAATCTTTTTATTTTTTTCTGAAAATCTAACAGACACAAGTTAGCACACTAGAGGCAGAATCATACTTATAAAATAATTTTCGTCGGAAAAAAAGAACCTTTATTTCGTTTTCGTAATTTTCCAGAAAATCTGAAGAATTTAAGAGAAATTATTTACGGCACAAGACAGCACAAATGTAGAATGAATTTTTTCATTAATTTATGAAGAGCAAAAATGAAAATGTTGGGTTATCTTTTTTTGTCAATCGGGATTTTTCGAAAAAGTAGACAAATTCGAACGGCATCACTCAGTACACGTGTAGCACAATTTTTTTCAGTCATTGGAATCTAATTTTTCGAAAAGCACTGGCCAATTTTTTCGGTTTTTGAAATTGCTCGAGAACAACATGAAATTAAGAAAAAATCTCAACAGCACAAAACGGCACAAAACTATCACATTTCAGCCAAACAAAACAAAAATTCGAAAATCCAAAAGTGCTGCTCCAATTTCACACACATTCATTGTATTTTCATTCAATTTATTATTTGTTGTTTCTTAACAGAACACAAAGATTAATTTTCGAAACTCAACGCTCAAAGGATGCTTAAATATCTTGGTATCATGCTGCAGCCCAACATCGAATTTCACTATCCTCTGGAGAAATTAGCAGGAAAGCTGTCTCAGGCAGTTTCTACAGTGAGAAGGATGATCAATTAGGTAGCTGATGAAAATACAACAAGAATAGCATCTTTTTCCTCTTTTCCAAAGCAGGATCACCTATGGTCTTCTCTTCTAGGGAGGAAGCAGTGAAACTGAAAACATATTTATTAAGAAGAAATACAGCTTTCGAATATTCTGTGGAGTACCCAGAAGAGATAGTTCCAGCAACCTTTTCATAAAAGAGCGAATCCTAACACTTGTGGTACATCAGTCCATGTGCTCTGTATGTGAAGAGCGAAGAAAACGATCTTATTAAAATTAGAATCTATACTCATCTAGTACTAGAGGAGCTGGCATGTAAACAATACTGTACCATAGAGTCTCAGCAGCGCAAGTGGGAGTGAACCATCAGGCAATAAAAGTTTGTAATAAACTGCCACAACAACTCAACGAAATGGAAAGAATACCCCTTCAAAAGAGTCTGAAACTTTTGCTAATCGAGAAAGCCCATTTCAGTCTAGCAGAGTTCTGGGCAGACGATCTGCAGTAGAGATGAGGATAAACCGTCAAAGAATGAAGCTGTAATTTTTTTTTATAATTGCCTTCATTTTTTAATTTTTATATTGACACCTCATATGAATTTTGATGGGACGTATTTTAATCTTGTTTGCGAGAATAAAGAATTCGAATTTGAATTTCATTAGAAAATTTATATTTCACTGACTTAGAACCCTGTATCACCATGTATGAAATAATGTCGTTTTGCAACCTCTGAAAAGGATGAAAAATTATAAACTGAAATTCGATTGGCAGACAGACCGTACGTAACATACGAAAGACTTTAGTTGTCGTCATGGACTGAGAAGCCAGGAAAGCAAATTTCACGAAATCGGTTGAAATTGATTAAAAGCAGGTTAATAATGGCCGTGGGACGTTTTAAACGTTCTTCAGGCCCGCTAATTCATTGAAAAATTGCCCTTTAGTCTGTTCCATTAATCGGCGGCGTCGGAACGGACCGGAAGTTGGCAATATCCTGAACGGTCCCGAAAATCATGTCCGTGAAATACACATTCTCACCTAATTCATCAAATTTGATCGCCAATGAACGGCTGATAGATTCTTCGACGTGGGAATGGAATTGCCTCGGAACGCACAGGTGTATGCGTTACTTTAGAAGCAAACGCACCTTCGATTCCGTTATTTTCTGTCAGGAAGTGTATGACATCGCAATTTATAATGAATGTGTGGAAACGGACATATTTCTGCTTTCCGTCAAAATTCTCATGGTTGCGGGATCATTCTTAGACCTGGGAATAAACGCAGTGTGCAGGTGACATAGGTACTATGCCAAAAAAATCAACCAGGGGCCTATTGCACCAAACTACTTTGCAACTTTTCAATTTGCACTCTCCAATTATCCAATAAATTAAATTGCACGAGAAACATGCATGAGTGAAAAGTTGTAAAGTAGTTTCGTAACTTTTGACTTCACACTTTTCATATTTAAATTGAATTACGTTGCATGAAAAGCCTTCACACTCAAAATTGAGAAGTGCAATGTGAAAAGTAGTTTGGTGCAATAGACCCCTTCATTCTTCACTTTTCAAATAAATTTATTGCACCTGAAGCTGTTGATGTTACATCAGGATCAGGAATCATACAGGATTCACTCTTGGGTCCATCCTTGTTTGAGGTATGTACACCTTAAATATCTCATATTGTTTTCTATATGCTCTATTCGAAACATGTACTGATGATCTCAAGACTTATAATAATGTTCGAACTCTCCAACTGATCAAGATCTTTTATATTTACAAGAGGATTTGGATCGGTTGAGTAGGTTTTGCGCAAAAAGACATCTGGTTCTGAATCTGGAAAATGTTTTCATATTACGGTCACTCGGAAAATCTATCGCTTGATGGGACATTAGTGACTGTTGACCATATGAAGGATTTAGGAATTCATTCAGACTCTCTCTATGTTTGAAGTATTTCAGTATTAAAAACTTTATAGAGCAAAACACAACTCTATGCGACACCGCCGGCGATAGCTGGAACTAAGCCCGAAACGAGTATCGTTTTGACAGTTAGTACGTGAAAGCTGGGTTTATTTGTTTATTTTTACGTTTTTATTGCGATAAAAGGATATGCCTAAGAAAAAAACCGTGAAAAACACTAAGTGTTGTTTTTATGGATGGAATTCTAAAAAATCTAGGAATCCTGGAGCCCATTTTCGTGGTGAAAATCAAAATGTTTACTTCACCAATAATCTAGAAATCGTAGGGGAAATTAATAGACGTAAATCCTGGGAGCATGTTTTGATAATGGAAAAACCTGTATCTAAACATATTAGAGTATGCTTACAGCATTTCCGACCAGAAGATTGTGAAATGAAAACAAGCAAGAGTGGAAACTGATGTCAATTGAAAACAATGCTTCATATGTTTTAAATTATTTCAGAAACTCTCACTATGAAAACATTTCTGTTACTGGAGAAGAAAGCTGTACCTTCACTCAACCTACCAAAAAAAGCAGTTCAAGTCAAGTCATTTTAAATTTTTGTTCATATCGTTCTTGTACAATAATTTTCATTCTTATCAAAATGAATTACTTTGAGTCTACTATATTTTTGAATATATAGAAGTTTCAACAATTCAAGAAGCCTAGTTGAAAGTGCTGAATTCAATCCATATGATAATGTGCAATAAAACTAGGGACCTTGTGAGTTTAAGTGATTCTCTCGATGGTTGCAAAATTGAACTTATGCTCAGCAGTGATCAAATCTACATGTGGAATTTCAAATAAATTCCGAGAATTGGCAATTTTAAACAATATATCATACATATATGTATCAATTCAATATTAATATTAAAAATAGCTTGATAATATTGAGGTTCATTTAGCAACGGAAAAGGTGCAATCAATCGATAGATGAGTTGAATTATTTTATTTTATTATAACTGCAGCCTAAGACACAAGTGAGATGCTATAAATGAATAATATATATAAATCTAGCGTAATGAATTCTTCAACATGATTAATCGAGGATCACGTCATGTTCTGTATACATACGGTTCTCTGGAGAATGTCCATTTTTATTCAAAATTTATCACCCATTTTCTATTCATAGATTTTTTCCCTTCCTAAAAGGAAAAATAATTAGTACCTTCTATTAAATGAATATATTGTTCATGCTGATGTTCATTTACATTACAATTTTACCTTCACAATCAGTAGAATTGTCAAAATATTTTGTAGTACGTGCAACCTTGTAGAGTAGCAGGGCTAAACTAAAATATGCTTGCAAATTCCAGACAATCTTGCTTAGTATCTGTATATAATCTTGTCAACCTTCACACCATCATTTTTATAAAACATCATTTCCTCAATATGATGGGGTTGTCCTTGTAGAATTCCAATGTTTTGAAATAATTTTTTCCCACATAGAATCAAATGATTGCATTGCAACACTTGCTCATCATCTACCCAGCATCTGTGAGCATGGAAATATTGAAAATTTCCTATAATTAGAGGAACCTTTGGTAAACATCTTGCCAGATGAACTGAAAAGCATTCAAAATTGAATAGTGCTCACCTCAATATTTTACATAAAATATAACAAAAAGCACACTATTACCTTTACTTGCACTTACAATATAAGCCACAGGATCCACAATCAAGGAAACAACTTCGATTATTGATAGCCAATAAACGTTTTAAACTAAAAAATCCCATAAATACAAATAGAAATCTAATGTAAACACGAAACAATACTCGTTTCGGTAAACAGCTGATCGGCGAATGCAGCGACACCATCGGTAATTATTTTGTCCAATATTTCTCCCTTGTATGAAGATAACCCCTATATTGTCATCCCATTATCACAAATTTCTAGACAGGATTGAAAGATTGCGGAAAAAATTCTTCAAAAGTCTTCGATGAGAGTAAGCAGTTGGTTATCTACTAGTTTCACCCAAACTGGATTTAAAGCACACAAGAATGATCTCTTGACGATTTCGGCCAACGAGCGCTCTTTTGTAAAGTAATGCAGGAGAGATTCAATGAGGAATATACCTTTTCATCGAGAATTCTTTTTACGTCCATCGACATAATTGTCGCTTCTGGTCCACAGCAAATCCTCATTGGGTGCAGAAGGTTCACACTCAACATCCTCAAAAATTAAAAGTATGATTCGGCACAATTGGCCATCATATTATTGGACCTTTCTTTATAGAAGGACATTTAATTAGTGGCTCATATTTAAAGTTGCTGAGGAATCAAATATTACCTGCAGTCATTGATCTCTTTCTCGGTGTGAATGGTCGACAAGTAGCTGACAATAATTAGATCCAACAAGATGGTTCACCTTGGCAATTGAATTGAAGAGGTATCTTGATGGCATATTTCCTGAGAAATGGATTGGTAAGGGTATATAAGTTGAATGGCCACCCCGATATCAAGATTAGAACTAATCTACGACGACGGCCTAAATGCTCGAAAGAACATGTCACATACTAGAAAGAAATTGTATACTAAATTTTTCTGTGCTTATCGACAATTGAAACCATAGAAAGTATTGAGACTCAGATGAATATAGGTTCTTGGCCAATTTCTATACTCATATTGATTTATTGATACGAACCATACGATGTACAGGGTGTCCGGGGAATAACTGTACATACTCTTACCAGAGATAGAGGTGGACCAGGTGATTACTGATTGACTATAAAAATTTAATTTCCGGATTTCCCCAGAAAGCTACAGGGTGATTTTTCAACTTCATGGAAATACTCAGACCATCATGAAATCCAAACTTATTGACAGATATTATTGAAACTTAGGAAGTTATTGGCACATGCTAAGGTCGTGTCAGAAAGATATCAATTATTTCATTATTCCAGGGCCGGGCTCATTAATCTTCATTCAAAGTGTTCAGGGTAAAACAAACACTTTGTATTTCGAATTACAAATAATTGAATTACGTTTTAGAAAGAAGCTGAATTATGCTTCAATTTTTGGTATCGCTTAAAATTGTCACATCAACAATCATTTTTTTATGAATTTTTGAATTTGGATAAGGTTCGAAAAATTGAATTTATTCACCTGAACAGGACTTAGTCATCTTGTAGAGGTCAAAAATAAATGATAAATTTTCTTAGAAAAGTTACTGAAGGTGAGAAAGACTATAATAATTTGTTGATATACTGGCTGGCCACCCCAGTCGAGGATCTCATTGCGTATATAGGGTAAACATAAGCATATTTCAAAATTATTCGTATGTATATCGGGTGTTCGACAACAAAGAGACACACCAAAGTGAGGCATAGCGCTTCAACCCTTGCTACTACAACCCTCACCCCCAATTTTTGAATAGGGAAGATGGGGTGAGTGATAACTCATTTGAAAGGTTTTTCACAAAAAAACACTACAAGTGCCATGAAAATACCACTTCATTTTCAAATGCTTATTCAAAAATATTTCGAGAACTAATGCATAAAATGAAAAAACAATAACTGTGCTGAAATCAGTATAAAAATACCTTTCAAATGAGGTATCACTCACCCCATCTTCCCTATTCAAAAATTGGGGGTGAGGGTTGTAGTAGCAAGGGTTGAAGCGCTATGCGTCCGTAACCTACATCTTAAGTTGTCCCCCTCGAAACAGAAATCGACTTGTCCGAGCATTTCTATCGAAAAAATTTATTTCGTCTGTTATCTCGTCTGTTTCGTTTTCAAATGGCCACCCCGTATGTTTAATGTATAATAGTTCATACTATAAAAGCAGAAGGCAGTGATATTCTTCCACGAGTTCTAAATTCAAAAACAAGCCAGGAATTGGTTTCTGAATTCTATGGGGATCAGATTTTCGTCAGGACACCCTGCATTATTTACAAAGATTCTGTTGTTTTTACTGTAATTCTCGCATAAGTCTCGTTACAGTTCGATCATGCAAAATGTAAATTTTTTCGTATCCCCTGACCCCACCAAGCCACAGGACGGATGACTTCCGGACCAGCTACTTTAATTCGGACAAAGGCACAAATGATTTTCCGGGAATTTTCCTCGTATGTCACCTCGCCCTATTTATGGCCGCGGCATGTATGTAAGAGCCAGCCTCTTTTCTGAGAGTAGATGAGGAAAAACGAACGAGTTGAAATTCAAATTCGTCCACTTACTTCCGGTCAGTTGAATGGGCGCAAATGAGAATTTAAAATTATGTTGATTTTAATTGGAGGAGAGCTGATTCCGGCGCAGTTTTTGTGCCAAGTGCTGAATGAATAAATTGAACTTTACGCTTGGTGGTTTTGGAGATATCAAAAAATTAACATCATTGTTCGCCTTTCCTTTCTGGTTCACGTGTGCAGGAAGGAGGGTGTTTTGCGTTTTGGGAGCGACGAAGAATTAATCTTCAGGAATTTACCGTTTTTTTGTCCTTCGCTCTTAACAGATTCGGAAAAGATATCCCGAGGATATTTCCATTTTCAATGTCTCATCAACATTCACTATCGAATAACCTAGAAAATTGATTCATATACCATTAATATGATGTATACTTTCGTATATTTTTATGGTATTCTCATTAACTTTTCTCGTTGATCAATTCAGTTCAATTCTCGCCTATAGTCACTTAGAAGGTACAAAAAGATTAGGCAGGATAAATGGATTAAAATATTTTCCACAAATAATTGTGAAACACTAGTTGGCCTGCGCAACTTCGTCTGCCGAAATCGGCTATTAAAAATTTTCTTATTATTATTAGTCCAATATTATCTTCAAAAACGAAAAATCTTGAAGGAGCCTAGATCCTGATTGCCACACCACCTACCAGAACCAATTTGATTTCCCTAATTTTTTGTATATATACGTCCTATACCTAAATAACTGAAACTGTATTCCTATAATAAAATAATCAGTCACCCCCCCCCGATGCATGGGTTGTCCCGTGACGCAGTTTCTCATGTTAGGTCTTCTTCTTCTCGGCATCGCAAATTGAAATTAACCAAGTGGACAAAAAAGTTCTCGCACACTTTGAGGTATGTTGTATCTATCACAAAGTATCAACCGGAAAAAGAGGACGTTACTTGAAATGTCACTTTCACAAATGATCACCGAGGCCGATAATGACATAGATAACCGAACATGTTACTCGATGTTCATCGAATTATTAATTAATTATTTATTATTAATTGATAATATTCGTTTTCCGCGCATACTTTGAGTCGTCTTCACTTGAAGAAATTATTGAAATCGAGAAATAGATGTAACGATGTTATAAATGATGCATATATAATTCGAGCAACAATAATTAAAGGAACAGAAAAATTTTCAAAATTTTTTGGTGATATTCAACAAGCTGTATCTTAGTGAGAAATGGTCGTATTGGAAATAAAAAAACTTATTTCTGAAGCTTGGAGACTCTAGTTTCTTAATTTATTGGTTACAAATATTTCGGATTACCAGTAGCCATGCATTCGGATAAATCAGGAAATTTTCGAAATTTTTCAAATTATTATTTTTGCCCTACGCGCATGGAAAAAATGTTTAGAGCTAGACCGATGCAAAGTTCGCATAGCATCTTAATTGAGCTCTAATTTATTTTTTACGACCCTCGAATATGACAATTTGTCTTCGAGATATCTAAGTTTGAAAGCAAAAAGACCCTTATTCATTATTACGGAATTTGAATTAATTTGATTTGAGAATTGATAAGATCGAAAGTCAGTACTGACAACCAAAAAACGAGAAATATAACTGAAAACAATTCTGTAATGAATTCATAACAGCACTACTTTAATTACTGTAATGAACTCATTATGATACTGAAATAGAGAAATACATTTATTACTTTGTGAAGGTCCATATTCCTGGCTCGTTTATTCTCAATTCTCAACAAACTGGGCCCGCTGAGTCTTTTTTGGGTCATTACTTCTCAAATAATTCTTCATAAACTTTAACTTTTGAAAGGATCGCTGATCGCTCTGCACTTGCTACAGTAACAGGTTATATTAAAAATAACATTAAAGCAGTACAGAGATCTGGGAAACTAGTTGCAATCGAAAAGTTTTCTAAAAAGTGGAGATCAGCTAACTGTGGTATTGATGATCTTTCCTGAATCTTTGATTTCAATGCAATTCTAAAAGAATACTAACAAGGATGGTTGTGCTCACCAGAGAATGATAAATCAATCAATCGATAGGTACTACAGTGTGAAATTTTTTATTATGTTAAAAACCAAGCGCTTTTGGTCTATATGAAGACCATCATCAGGGTTTTTCCGTCCAGGAAACCATCACAAATGCTCGAGAATAAGGGCATCGCAGTAATTAACAATTAGGTGTAAATAAAAACTAACATAATAAACAAGTACATCAAAGCTTCCTTCATGGACGTGATTGGAGGGATCATTCTAAAAGGGTTTATTCGGAAGTTGAGGTCAGAACTGAGGTCAAGTTCAAATTCTTTAACGATAAAATTATTTGAATTAACGCCGGGGCCCCCCCAACGCCTGGGCCCCCCGCTCCGCGGGGTCTGCGGGGGTGTACGTTACGCCACTGCAGAAGGCCAACATGTCATCAATAAATATTACTGGAAACAATGCTAGAATGAAATATTCTAACATTGTTTTGGTCTACGAGATGTGGAAAAATGATCTATCACTGTAAACGTTGAGTTTTGAATTAATAGAACTATCTCATAGTCTAAGTCTGGCTTCTTATTTTGAACTTCTCTAGATTACCTCTGTTTTTAGTTGAATAAAATTCACTCTGCGTTTATCGATGACTTCAATATTTCTATTTTTACTGTATTAACTTCATGGCGGGCGACTTATTCATTTTATGATTGTAAATGATGTCAATAAATGCTTTTACACTACCATCTCCAACTCAATTAGCTGGATGCAGTCCTAAACAGTAATTTAACAAAATCAGAACAACCCTGATTTTGAACAATACCATAGTATTTGGTGTCCCAGTGGCCAAAACATGTTGTGTGGTTCGATTTGGAGATTTGGAGTCCTTGGGGCAGCTAAGGAGCGTTTTTCAGTTGTGGAAATAGGGGGGGTCAAACCGGGCAGCAATAATGTGAAAGGTGGTACAGTAAGAAGAAAGAATGTGAGTATAGCGAGAATAAAATTAGATTACAGAATGGAAAAACAACTGTAGAAAAAGAATCCCTCCATGATGGGACTTCATCAAAAAAACTCTTTCTATTGAAATTGTTGACATTGATAAAGAAAAGACTTGTTCATTGATGGATATGATACTAATGCAGTATTTCATTTAGGGTTTTAGTTATAGTTTCATACAAATTTTTATTTAGCGACCCTGTGTCTTATGCAGAGCTGTTCCCAAAAAGCCCTTGTAGCTCGCCTTCCACTTTCTTAGATCTAATCAAATCCAACGTCTGAGAAGGCTTCGACGAGACTCATTCCTCACTCCTACAAGTTTCTTGCCCAAGGCATTCGTTCTTTTGGTTTGCAATGGCAAAGTATGCCGTGACTATGTGAATAGGAGTTTCTTCCTCCTCCCAACAGAAACTAGATTCGTCAGTGTCCGCTAATAATTTTCTCAGGGGACGGGAATGTCCAGTAAGAAAGCCTTGTAGTTTCAAAGTTCCGTAAGAACTTTTTGGAGTGATCGAAAAATATCTTTATGACGGATAAGAATTGAAGCTCTCAGCTATTTAAATTCTTCAATGTCTATTTTCATGGTACGCATTACGATTTCCATCACGAGAGGATGAAAACAAACAGAAGGACCTTTTTGGTTTCACAAGTATGCGATAGGTTAAACTTCGATTCTATTCATAAACTTGTTACATTCTGCTAGAAAACTGGTGAATATATTTACCGGTTAATTTATCAACTGTTGCGGGTAGCCGCCGCCACTGTTTTCATTCATACGAGTACCAACTTCCTTTCCATAAGCTACCAAAATAATTTGAGGAAGTGCATGAGTCAGAAGGCTGAAAAAACGACAGCTATTAGTATTGTAACACGTAGTACGAACCATGTTTTTCATTGTCAGATCTCTAGCAGTGATTACTGTCGTTCGGAGAATCTACCAAGCGAACAATAATTTCAATCAAACCAGATATCAGTCTATCAGAATAAGAATTTTGAGGTTTTTTTTGAAATTTTGATACTGAACTTCTACTCCACCAGTTACAGGATCTTCAGAAGATTTTTTTCTCTAATTATGTGTCAAATCCGTTCATTTTTCCAAATTGATTGCGAGAGCCTCGGTATTCCATCAGAAAAATAGAAGGTTGAATAATGAATCATTAGAGTAGGCTGAGTTGTAATAGAAGTGAGATCAGGCCTTAGAGGAGATACGTGTTTTGAAAACTTAGTAGTCTGAGTCTGTTCTTCATTGAGGTTATTACAATGTAAGAATATCATGATCGAGAAATCAATATTTATAATATTTAACGTTGGTCTATAAGAGAAGGCTCATTAATCGATTGATACAACAGTTACAGTGACAAACTGCTTTTAGTAAGCAAGATTAGTGTTAATCAGAAAAATAGAGGAGACAATTGAAAATTATGAGGATTATAACATGAGAGTACTCTGTATGAATTAAAACCACTAATCCTTTGGTTTTTAGAAAGCAGAAGGCTTGAGATCTTACTTGCTAAGTGGTTCAGATGAATGAAATTGAGAATTTCTTATTTATAATGAGGAGATCATACCAGTTGAATGGTTTTACCAGTATTTGAGGAGACCGCTCAAGGTGAAGCAGGGAGTGAGGCTGTAAATCAGGTTCAATGTTTAAACCACTTGGGGTCGGTTTCACAAAACTTCGATTGTGCCGTTAAATTAATTGGAGCCACCGCGATTCGTTGAAATTTCAAAAAGAGATATTCGATTGGTTCGAATTGACGTAAGGTTTTTTAATCGCACAATTAAAGTTTTGTGAAACCCACCCATAATCGTTCAAATATTTCAGAGAAGTTCACTTGGTTTTATTGAGAGAGAAGGCTGATTTCATGATTCACCTTTGCCTTTGACGATTTTCATTCATCTGGAACTCGAGAACAATAATTAGCAAGTGTAATGAGAAGTGAATAGTTGAGAAATGAGATGAATTGATTTGGAGAATGAGATGCACATGAGAATCTAATAAATCAGTATTTATAACCTCAGAGAAAAATGAGAATGTTCATTCTTGAAGCAAGTAATCACTTCCATGTGATTAGTCTAGAGATATCTGAAAAATCTATGAGAACTGCAAAAAAATACCAAAATGTATATCCTAGAGGATTCAAATATTCATGGGGTTAATTTGACGTGAGCAGTCAATCAGCTGACAAGAATTCTTTTAGTCTTTCTCGTGTACGAGGACTTCAGGGGTTAATAGAGCTATAGTCACTACGCCGTTCTCTCAATTGCTCATCACTCGAAACATTTTGCTTGCGAGCTCGGTCCCAGGCGATTCCTAGGCTATCCTGGTCGAGGGTCACCTAGACCTTGCGGTCTAGTCAGTCTAGTCAGGGATCTTTCTCCAGTCTTTTGTTAGAGCTATGAGGGCAGGGCATCGGCAGAGTACTTGTATTAGTCATTGGGTCATCCCATCCGAAGATTCAAGGTGTCCAATAAAGTCCTTGTACTCCGCACACATCTATTGTTGTTAGAGCGACATAGGGATAGGGGGTTTGGTCACTCGGTTAAGGTTGCTTGTCCTAAGAACATCTCAGGATTCATCACAACTGCTTAAGATTGCACACCACGACAAAGTGATGACCAATCGTGCTAGTATCAACTACATTATACCTAAAAATGAACTTATTACAGAATCTTCTGTCGTCAATACCCATTGAATTTGAAAATATATTTCCTGATAATGGATATCTGAATTAAGATACTATCTGCACTAGCAATAAATGAATATCATTGGGAAATTGGGTTGAAAATAGTGTCTGATGCAATTCTTACAGATAAAAACAGAACCCAAATGCGCACCAACAATGAATTTCTATACATATAACGAGAGAAAGAACGGGACTGATGTAGAACCTTGTCAGACCCCTAATTCTAGGAAACGGTGACCAAACCGTATGACGATAAACCCAATAGTTTCCCCCATACAGTTCAGAGGAAAATACACAGATGGTACTCAGTTCCCGAAGATCATCCTCGAAAAGGCCAACCGAAAGATTCAGATTTCGAGGCAAAGTCATAGCAGCTATCGTCCTCATGTAGTCCAACTAGAACCCGCCTATGATTCGAACGTTTATCTAGAACGCTCTGAAAATGGGAGGTCGATAATTAAGGCAATGACTTCACCGGAGAAGACAATGCGTGATTGTAAAGATGGATAGAGCACAGTAGATCTTCAGGTAAGAAAGGCCCCGCACGTGCCCCAACGGAAGTGGGGTCACAGTTGGCCAGTGGAGCGGACAGACTCAGACGTTGCCAGGCCCAAGGAGGAAATGAAATTATGATTAGAAATTACTAATAAGAGGAGAGAAAAAGTGACGGTAGGAGTTCGTTATACTTCCAGTTGATTTAGAGAAGGTGGGATTATTTTATTCATTCCTTCATGTTCAGGAATTAAATCTTTCTGTTATTTGGATCTTCGTATGGTACCTACTTTCAGGATGGACAGTCACAGATCTTCATTTCCCAGCTTAAGTACTGATAGAATAATATTGAAGTGTTACTTTTTTTCCCTTTCCCCTATGCAGTATACTCCATAGTTTTTATACCTAAAGAGTAAGGTTGGCACACATGAAAAGAAGTTGATGTCAAAACGTTGCCACAACCAGTTGTGTACGCTTCAAGAATGCCGATTGCAAAAACGCAAAGACGAAGTAGCAAGTATCAGAAAGTGTTAAACTGAATTGAAATCTGCTCATTCCGACATCAGATGAAGTCAAATGTTCCTCAGAGGAATCTCAGAACGTGGGAACAATTTTACATAAAATTCAACAGAACCAAATACTCGTTGAACAATCCTCTCGATAGACCATTACATGCTACTGGTTCGGTGGAGTTAGATCTTTGCCACATTTCAATCTTTCATTGAAAAATTATTTCTGAATGCTTGAATATTTTCATTGATTTTATTTTCTTCATTTTCTGGTATAATGTTGGTTCATTTCTTGTTAAAAATGTAAACTGGATTGACCGTATATGAATAAATAAATAAATAAATAAATCTATGAATTATTGAATGAATAATAGAAAAAATGAATAAATAAATGTATGAATAAATAAATGAAAAAATGATTGAAGAAATGAATGAATAAATGAATAAATAAATAAATAAATAACTCAGTAAGTAAGGAATCCATGATTTTTAAGACACTATCGAACATATTCGATGTGAGTGAAATTATATATACCTTTTACCTATGGTTCACCTGAATATGAACGATTCTCATTTTATCCACATATTTCCACAATCAGAAAAACTTCCTTCTAAGGTGAGACCCAAAACATAAAAAAGAGACAAACTAAAAAAAAATGCAAAATGTACTCTGAGACATGTAGGTACTCGAGATCTAATTAATACTCGTACATATTATGAAAAACTGAAGGTAGAATTGATGATAAAGAAAAGTGACAAAATGGGCAAATAGAAAACATGATATCCGCATAAGAATATATCCACATTTGAAAAACTCAAATGAGAACGTGGAACTGAATCCGTCATAGTAGAATTCTCTCAAACCGGACAAATATAGAGATTGTTGAAAAACAATGTTTCAATATTTCGAAAGCTGATTCCCAGACGGCACCCTATATTCCCGGAATATTCCTCCAATCTGCCATTAAGCCAAAAGATATTGCAATATGCGAGGCATATGCCAGATATATATCAAATATATCTGCTCTCAAAGGAATATTCCAAATATATGCCATCCCAGATATGTCTGGTATATGCTATGGAAATATCTATATGATATGCGTTTAGAATATTATTCAATAGTATTTATTGGTATATATACATGAATCTTCATGGAATATTACAAACGTTACAAAACCCTTTTTGAACGATAATTTTTTAAAGTGTAGGTACTACCACTACCTCGATTTTGCTTTTGTTCCGAACTCATCAATAATTGATGAGTTTGCTATTTTCCAGTAAACTGTTAAAGAACTACAAACTTTCTATATAGATTATATTTTCGAGGAATCGCAGTTATCATCAAGTTAATTATAGTTGGATTCAAGTTAAAAAATAACACTTTCATTCGCTTAATAATTTGATCTTATTTATTAAACTGAGTAAACAATGGAATCAATGATTTGTAATTTATTTATATGATTGATACAATGAAATGAAAGAGCAGGCAACAAATTAAACGTTTTTATTTGTGAAAAATGGACATGCTATACTATATCGTATATCGACTGAGAGTCGAGTGACTTTTTAAATAATTGAAATGTTCGATGAAACAGAAAAAGAGGTCCATTATGATTTTGATCTTATAGGAAAGAGATCAAATATATATTTTCAATAAATGGAAAAACAATATATGATATTCGAGCAGATATGTGAAAATCTAGTAGCAAGATAGAGTACACAGTTTATTCCATAGGAAATAATCAACTCGAACAAGTATTTTAATTATGACTGATTGACATTCAATATAAAAATCTACTACTGTCATAATGTTTTATAAGGTAACTATTAAAACAAGCAGGAGTGTATATTCAAATAATCTCATTCTAACACTAGAGTCCAATGCCCTTCAGGAACATTAAATGACGATTTCCATTCAAGGACTTTGTTAAAATATCGGCCAACATTTCATCGGTCTTTTTATAACTTATTTGAATGTCACCATTCTTCACAAGATCTTTTATGAAGTGCTCTTTTATTGAGATGTGTTTTGATTTTGAGCTCACAATCGGATTATATGCTAACTTTTGTGCTGCTTGATTGTCGTTGTATATTAAAATTGTTTCATGATGGCATCCCATATCATTTATGAGATTTTTAAGATGAACTGCTTCTTTTGATGCCTCTGTTATCGACATGTATTCAGCTTCTGCTGTTGACAATGCTACTGTCCTTTGTTTCCTCGATTCCCAACTGACTGAGGAGTTGGCAAAAATGAAACAATAACCAGTATAAGATCTTCTGTCAATTTTACATGCACCCCAATCTGCATCAGCATATCCAGTGATATTTTCTCCAGTTCTTTTGAATTTCAGTTCATAATGCTTTGTACCTTGTAAATATCTCAGCACTCGTTTTGCAGCAATCCAATGTTCGGAACTGTAACAGTTATTGAATTGGCTCAAATAACTGACTGCAAAAGAAATATCCGGTCGTGTTGCTGTTGATAAATACATCAACGCTCCAATTAGGTTTTGGTAAGGAATATTTTCTAATTTATCTGGATTTCCCTTTTCCAGTTTTAAGTTTTCCTCCATGGGGCTCTTAGCGATCTTGCAATTTGACATTCCGAATTTGAACAATATATCATTTATGTATTTTTGTTGATTTGCTGTTATAATATCACTACCTTGTTTGAATTCAATTCCAAGGCAATAATTTAAAGTTCCCAAATCCCTCATATCGAAACTTGTCATGATTTGCTCTATTATGAAATTGAAAATTTGTTTATTTGATGTTGCCACAATCAGATCATCCACATATACTGCAATAATGGCCTTAGATAGAGTACACAGTTTATTCCATAGGAAATAATCAACTCGAACAAGTATTTTAATTATGACTGATTGACATTCAATATAAAAATCTACTACTGTCATAATGTTTTATAAGGTAACTATTAAAACAAGCAGGAGTGTATATTCGAATAATCTCATTCTAACAGAAAAGGTCGTAGACAAGTTGTCAAAAATCATATATGATAATCAAATATTAGTCAGCAGAGGTGACAGTAGCTTATTCCACTGGAGGATCGAATCACTTTTGCTCATATTTTTGTTTCCATGAAGCTGCCATGTGGTGACAGAGATGTCTGGAACTTAGAATCTTTCTAGTTCAACTTAATACTTCTTGCTTTTCATTGAACCAAATACATTGCATTTCAAACATTTCAGAGCCATTGTAGGTTGAGGAAGTTATGTGGCCACTTCGAACCATATTTTCGCCCTTTCTAGATATTTCCTTGAATTTTATCAAAATATCTGACAGAAATACCAATGACATTATTTCTTTACAGGAATAAAAATACTCCTTTATAAATAAAAATTAACTATTTTCTGGCCTCTACCCATTCTTAACTCCTGCAATTTCGTTCCCTGAATTTACCGATAAGAATATCAAATTTCGATTTTACTGAAATTTGACTTTTTCTTATAGATGTAAACAGTCGCCATATTGTTACGTCACGACGTTTTCAGTCAAAATATTCATATTTTTGTTTTGTGGTCTTGGATTGAGGTTATTTGTGTTCTGTAATTAGCAGTTTCAGTTTGGCGTTCCAAACTTCCAAAATGGTCGTCACGTCACGGTGGTGACATGACTTATGTTACTTTGTTATCTGTGATGGAGCTCCATGAGTTGAAAGAGTCTTATTGAAAAATTATTAAATTGTGTGTGGAGTTGAAAATATGTTATTGTTTGAGTATTATGTGATAAATAGTTTGTGTTGCAGCCGAGCACATGATAAAAGATAAGACAGACCGACAAGAGCATGACTGTAGGAGCGTGAATATCAAATCAGCGTTGGTAGGTACTCTTATATATTTGGAATGCTTGAAAAAGGTTTTCGTAATATGCCAATCACTTGTCAGTGCTTTATCTTTGGTTATGTGTATTTACGTTTTTTCAGGTCAAAGAATTGAGGACTTTACAGTGAGGAAGTGATAGAAAGGATATTTCCTATATTTTAGTTGGGTTGGGAAAAAGGCAAAAACTAACTTTTCATCCCTAATAAAATTGTGCAATGTTCTCAAAGGTATAATATAAATAATTTCAGTGATCATAAAACCCATTTTATGTTTCATTAATATTTTCAGAGGTTCTTAAACAGAATGAAAATACTAAATTTGTTACTGAAAAATGGCTCCACATTGTGCAGATAGCTTAACCAAAATTTTGCTTTCAATCCAAACGTAAAAACTACAAGAGCATGAGTGGAGGAGCTTCTTGGGTGTAGTAAGTCTCACCCAAGCTGTATATCGTAATTTTGTTCCTGCAAGCAAAAAGGCTGTACAGGTCGAAAATATTAGTGGCATCAATACGGATTTAGGCCCTAAAAATCAAAAAGAGGGATCGTCTTCGAGAAGGAAGGTTGCCTCGATACAAATTGCCAACACTGCCTACTAAAATTCAAAGTAAGTTTATAAATATTAAATAATCAGAACAGATTCCACTATTACTATAGCAGTAGACAGCCTCTTATCTTGAAAATCTTAGAATCACTGGTTTTTTTCAGGGCCAAAATCAAAGAATTCCCAACTTGCTGTGAAATAGGTACCAAGTGAAGGAAAAAGGCGAGGAAGACCAAAAGCTACCTGGATGAGCGGCATACAGAAGACGATGTCTGAGAGACCGGGAGAATGGGTGTTGATAGAAGGGGCTGGAGACTGGGAATTGGAAGGCCTGGGATGTTATAAACACGGATATCTATATCAGCACCCCAAAGGTAAAGTGTGTCAAGTCACAATATCGAAATTAGACAAATGAGAGATTTTTCAGTTCAATAATTGTTTCAAAGAATGTGTACTGCCATTACTTGGCGTCTTCATAAACCTAGGGAGTCAAAAATGTGTTCCACTAGCTAGAACTTACTAATGTGAATCCAATATTCTAGATAGGTCGTGTCTGAAAAAATGTGACTTAACACACTTTACCTCTGAGGTGCTGATATATAGATATAAGGTCGGTTTCACAAAACTTTGTTAGTACCGTTTAATTAACTGGAGCCACCACGATTCGTAGAAATTTCAAAACGAGTAATTCGATTTGTGAAACCGACCCATAATCTAGTCGATTTCGAATGGCTGTTTTGGTTGGTTAACGGTTGACCGCTCGGTTCATAAATGACAACGTCAAACGAACTGCGCTTTCGAATTCTGTTCAAATTTTGGAGAAACATCTGATTTGAGACGTCACCAGAATGTCATTCGAATGCGGTTGGTCCAAAACTGACGGACCAATCTATGAACCAACCAAGAACCAGTCAATCGAAATCGCCTCTAGTTCACAAACCAAATAATTGAAGTTCACAGTTCAATATTTATATCATTTAAAATATTACCTCATTGTGTTTTCCCTATTTTTAAGTTTAATTCATCAAATCGTCGGCGACACCGCAAAACCAAGTAACTGCAAAAACTGAAATCTTCAGGAGGCACCAAAAACTCAACAGTCGCGGACTGATGAACTCGACTGAATACGCTACAATTATCCAATCACTTGGATAATTAATAATCTAAGTGATTGGATAACTACAACGCATCCAATCGAATTCATCCATCCACAACTATCAAGTTTTCAGCGCCTCCCGAAAACCTCAGCCCCCGCAGTTACTGCGGTGTCGCCGACGAAATGTTAATTTTTACTTATTCTTAGTTCATATGCCTTGTATTGTTTTGTAAAATACCTAGTTGATTTATATTTATATTTTTACTTTATGTTCATTTTTATAATTTAATGTGATAATTTTGTTAATTATTGTTATTGTACAAAATATTCTTAAAACTGTAATAAATTTTTTTGAAACAATCTAATCAATGCATTATTATTTAGTACCGCCACAAAAATTTACATATATTTAAATATATACAAAGATATTACCAGCATATGGCATGGACAAATCAGGAGATAAAAAGATATTGCCAGCATATATGTAAGGGAGATATTCATAGATGAATCTGTATGGCATATGCCATGGATATATTTTTGAAGATTATGGGATATTCCTGGCAGATGTTTCATGGTGACCTTGGATATTCCTGCTATCTGCCAGGCTTATGCCCTGGGAGATTTGGAATATGTTTGGAATATCTCAATATGCCAGCGGTATATTCATTGAATATGCATGGAATATTTCTGTGCCGTCTGGGTTAAAGACCTCAAAATATGTGAAAAATTCAAACATGGAACCAAAATATCATGACCAGATACGATATTCGATTTATTTTTAACTTTCAGACATCTTGTTTAGTATTTTATTAGTGATTTTATTGAGTATTTTGCTTTCGATTCAAGTGGTTTACTTTCGAAAAGAAGGAAACGAGGAAAAAATCAAAGTTAAAACTTTGTTGTTATGAAAATCTCATTTTTCCTCTATTTGAAATGCCTTGCTCTGAAATATTGAAAAGAATGATTTTCATGTATGGCCTTACCCCAACAGAAATGGCCCTGAAGCATTTATGCAGAGGCTTATATCGATTGTTAACTTCTTTCTCCTGTGACGTTCAAGTTTTTAGATGATTGAGGAAAATTAAAAAAAAAAGAAAACTGTAATTCTATGAACAAAATGAAGTGAACGAAGATAATTCAAAATATTCAAATACGGAATGGATTTTCGGCTTTCAAATATATTTCTTCATCAGACGAGGAAGAAATACAACTTCTCGAATTAAAATCAGTGAACATCTTTCTTTAATTTCTATTGGAAAAACTGATAAGGCATTATAAACAGAGAAGTTCGTCTAAAACAACCACTAAACACAATTAGAGTTGTTGAATATCTTTGGAATTATGTACAAATATCGGAAATTGACACAACAGAACCAGGTTGAGTTTCATTGTCAAAGAGTATGCGGGGACAAAAAAGGCTCCTTTTCTCGCCATAAAGAGCCACTATCCGGACTTTACGATGAAGGAAACCATAAAGGAAACTCAAGAGCCTCCTTTAACCTTAAATTTGGGGTTTATGAGAACCGTTTCATTTGTTAAAGAGGTTTCTCACGGAAAATAAGGCTCTACTTTCGATTATGGAAAGTAGAAAAGTAGAAGTAGGAAAGAAGAAGTAGAAAGGGAGAATCAATCTCATTATTTTATGAAGCCTACAAAGTTCCTGACCATTCTGCTGTCTTTCAAAGCTAGAAGGTGAAATTGTATTCTTATAGAATTATAATCTTTATTTTCTTCTCCTAATAATCATCGAATTGAATTTCATTTCGAGTATATAGAACTGACTCTTGTCAGTGAATAGCAATGCTGCAACTTGACATATGGTAAACATGAAAAAGGACTGCCATATAACAACTAAAAAGAAGTCGGAAAAATTTCGTTTCAATACATGTATATAACTGTACACTGTATCCCAAATTGGGTGAGACTGCTCTGTATCTCAGCTATTATTGAAGTTAGAGACATGCGGTTTTCGCGACCCTGTGTCATTTTTTTGTAAAACCTTCAAATCCACAAACAGAAATATTCCAACTACTTTTGTTTCTGAAATACAGGGCGAAAACGAAAATGGGCATTTTTTGGAGATGTTATTTCTCGGGCTCTGTATGAGATAGAGACAAAATGAAAACTGCCTTTGATAAATTATTTCATGTATAAGTCAGTGTCGTATTTATATATTTTTTTCAGAGCACTGTTTCAGAAATTGAGTACAAACTTGGAAATTTTCAGATAGAACACCCTGTTTATTTTAACGTCAAATTTCTGCAATTATTCTTCTGAATACATTGATGTATCACAACCTAACTTTTAATGAATTTCAAAAATCCGAAAAATCCATATTTATGTTTGTTTTTTTTCAATAGTTAGACATAAATTCTTCAACAAATGCATAAAAGTTAAAGATGCATCAAAAATTTCAATGACAATATTTAAATTTGTTCCATTCTCAACATTTTGAAGTTCATGTTGAAAAGTGATATTTTGAGTTTATGATTGAATATGAATATAATAAAATGAATAGGTTTAAGGCACATGGCGTTTTGAAAAAGTAATAATTAAATTAATGTGTGAAAGAATTCATGGCTCACTATTGAAAAACAAACATAATATGGATTCTACTGATTTTCGAAGCTGAAATTCATCAGAGTTTAGGTTGTGATACATCAATGTATTCAGAAAAATAATTGCAGGAATTTGACTGAAAAATTTCAAGTTCGTGCTCAATCTCTGAAACAGTGCTCTGAAAAAAAATTCAACTACTCCACTGACTTCTACGAGAAATAATCTATTAAAAGCAGTTTTCATTTTTTCTATATCTTATATATTATCTTATACAGGGTCCGAGAAATAATAACATCTCCAAAAAGTGCACATTTTCGTTTTCGCCCCGTATTCCAGAAACAAAAGTAGTTGGAATATTTCTGTTTGTGGATTTGAAAGTTTTACAAAAAAGTGACACAGCGTCGCGAGAACCGCATGTCTCTATCTTCAATAATAGCTCAGATATCGTGCAGTCTCACCCAATTTGGGACAAAGTATACACATAACAGTGTAATATGATGAAGCCGATTCTCTTTTATTTTTGAACCTGATCTTGATCCCGACTTTGTAAGCGTACCTACTGGTGAATTTGCAGGCTGGCTGTTGCTGTCCACCATGGAATTTGGAAACAAAGGTATGGTTCATTCGTCATCAGAGGAAATATATTTTTTTGAAAAATTTGTTCTTATTATTTTATAAAAGGGGTAAATTTTGAATTTGCTTTTCCTTGTACCCAACATTCATTTATGTAGGTTTTTATACTTCATGCATTCTTTTTCTTTGTAAGTATCCTATTTTATGATGTTTTAAACTTTGAGACACACTTTCTATAGCAGATCGTCTTTCCATTCTCATGATAAAAGAAATTTTATCATTTCCTAAACTAAAATTTTAAGGTTGAGGTTTTTCTGAGTATCAAGCAATGTCAAACCAACTCTCTCCATTCCATTACTTTTTTTCCAACTTTTTCCAAACTTTGCGTTTCATTTTCAGAATCCGTACAACAACATCGACATCACAATCATATTATTAATCGAAATCGATAAACATTCCTCAACCTTGAACGTACAACAATCGTCGAACCACCAAACGCGTCTGTTCGTTATCGGCTCAAAACGATACCGTTTCGGGTAGGTCAGGGCCAAGGGTAGTTCGGATCACCGGCCATCCGTTTAGCGTGTAAACGGAGCAACCTGTGCCGCCGTTAACAGTTCAGTGTGTGACCACCGAAGAGCATCCAAGGGTGGTGCGATTTTTAAATCCGCAGCCGACTCCTCTATCAGTCACTTTCGATGGAATCGATGTGTGAAATAGCTGGGCAGCTCGCTCATCGTGAATGAGTACTTTGTTTCTGTTATTGTCCATGGTTCCTGATTTCCTTGAGATTTTTCATGATCAGGTGATGGATGGTCTGCTGAATGCAGCGTGCAAACTGATGCAAGAAGTCGTGAATCTACTTAAATTAATAATGAAAATGATGATGATGATATATTTATTTACAGTGACTACAGAAAAGTTTGGGGAAATGTCAAGATATACAGGATGTCCAAAAAGGGTGTGGGGTATTTGTATATTCAATAAAAACAAAACAACAAATCAGAAGAAAACTTTGTCTTTATTAAAATTTCGACAAGGTGTGACAGTGTGAGTCTGCAAAAGAATTTTTGGATAGACGTGGGGCATGTTATCTAAAATGGTACTGTGGATGCATGCAACGGTAAAGTAGTAGGACCTATTGCTATCTACTCATCTCTAGCATGGCTGAGAAAAAACTGAAGAAAAATTGCAACGGCAGACGAGTATAGGTGTTATAAGAGCTATAAGTACCCCTAACACTTACTGCACAGCTGGCAATAGAACCACTGAAACTAAAATATCATTCAGAGGTGCTTTAGAACCTAATGGTTGACGTTCCAAGAGACAGGAAGCTTTTGTAAGAATGGTTTCCGAAGACAGAAAAATAAAGAATGGTGTATCGAATGCGAAAAAGTTTATGAAAAAACTGTAGGGGTTAAAAAGCCAGACATGCTTTCCTGGAAGGTCATGTCCTGGATGCGCAGAACTTCTTGGAAGACTGAAAAAGAACCACAAAGAAAAACTAAAATATAACAAAAAGAACTATGAGCTAAATACAAAAATCACATACTAACACTCCCAGGAACATGTGGTATTACCTGAATCATACAATATAAGAATAGGTTCTGGACATTGAAATAGAATGTCCGATAGAATTAATCTATTCGATATATTATCATCAACAATTTTTCATTTTTCTTCTGCTGCCTTGTTCTATTCCAGGAAGGCAAGGGCTTCATTTTCCGATGTATGTAATTGTCATTATCCTATGCATATTCAACAGATTTTGCTAATCTTGTTAAGGTTTTAGTTGCAGGCAATGACATCAATAACAAAAGAATTTATGCCCTTAACTGCACTCATTAGCTGAGGAATGGTTCATTCAAAATGAGTCAAAAATCAATGAGAAGACAACTACTATGATTTTATTTCAAGCTAGTAGAAACACGGGAAAACCCTCAGAGATCAAAATATATGGGCAAGCAGTCGAATAGATGCAAATACAAAGTTATTGGGAATCATGATTGACAAGTTTCTGAAGTGGTCAACACGTATTTGGTATATACTCAACAAACTTAATCAGGTGTGCAATGCTTTCGGGGTAGTGAACAATTATCAGGATGGAAATGTAAGGATAATTTTATATTGTGCCATCTCTGAACCCAACATTAGATATGGAATAATTTTTCGAGGTATAATTTCATCTGTGCAATATGTCTTTCGTTATTGGACTGCTTTTAAAAATATGAAGTTTAGAGAATCATGTAGAAGAAATTTTAAGAAAGAAGGAATACTTACAATTTATGGTTCAAACATCCCTGAATATCTCTTATTTCTAAATAATTTTTTGTGTGAATGATACAAATTTGATATACACAACACGATTTGTAAACATTATTTTTAACCATCACAGCAAAGACTATCTATGTCTGAGAAAAATCCATCGCAGCTACCTACATATCCATGAGAATATTCAATAACATGAACAATTAAAATGCAAATTCTTCATCAACTTAGAGCCATATTCATTGTATGTCTGAAGATTGATTAGTTTAGTTACCATTTTTCAAATTGATGGATTGGTAGAGGTACAGAGGCTCCGATTCATTGGCCTCTTCATTCATGTGATTTCAATTCCTCGGATTACAGAGTTTGGTCGTATCTTAAAGAAAAAAATAATGCTACACAGGTAAACTCACCTCAAAAATTGAAAGACAGGATTCAACGTCACTTTCTGACACCAAACCGTTCAGAAGATTAATAGATTGTTTAGAAAAAAGGATAGACTTGTGCATTCGTGAAAACAGAGGATTTTCTAAACATATTCTCCATTCGAATTCTATTTTATATTATTAGCCGTTTTTTAAATTTTCATCTGTGATGTTTTGTCTAATTAATACATTTATCATCACTTCATTCTAGCATCGGTTATTTGTTTCATAATTTTTAAATCAAAATATTCCGAAAAGAGTAAACATGATCGAGTTTTATCAAAAGAAACTTTTCGGTGTGAAATTGAATGATGTTTGAGTTCACTTAAAATTTTGCTTGATAAATCTAATATTAAAAAAGTTATGTTCAATACTACTCGGTACAAACCGTGTAACTAGCGCCCTCTATCAGGGTCAGACATAAAAACAAATTCATTGGATGTATCGGTTTCCAAAACATATTCGTATGAAATTCATCACAACATTGTCGAAAAAAATTTGTATAATTTAATTTTTTTATTTTCCTCAACGCTCTTTATCTTGAATACGGATGGATGGCATTACGAAAATTTTTTTTACTGCATTTTCTCATTTTCTGTGACGGTCCCATACACATTTTTAGTTACTTTTCGTAACCTTCAGATCTTTATGTGGCAGTTCGGATTTTGTGTTTTTCATGTATAACTAATTATCCCGTAGATCTTTTCTCGAGATATAACTATATATTAACAAGTAAGCAAAAGTTAACAGTAAATGCATATTCAGTGAATCGAAATTAAGCGCAAATAAATGTATTTTTATTCTCGTGTTGTTGTATAGCGGCTCAAGCTAGTATTATACATTATTCATTACAGAGTTTCTTACAAACAGTATAGTACCCTTCTTCAGGTTCCCGGCATCTAGATAAGAAGATATTGATGAACTCTACTCTATGTAAGGCACGTGCTACAGGATGTGCCGGTATTTTGTTCCAGAAGATGAACGTGCCGGTTCCTGAACACACAAGAACTTCGCTGGTAATCGCAGTTCTCATTAAAACTTCTGTTATATAAAGATAATAATGAACATTGCCTGCTATTGTTAGGGGGATTGTCCGTTTTTATTTAGGATTATATGAATGATTCCTTCGAATTTAAGACTGAATGAATAATTTACCTGCAAATTGTACACCTTAACTTTTAATTCACCTTTCTGAATGAAGGAGAGGTCTTGGCCCCACCACCATTCACTGAAGAATAACTATGTTATAGTCCATTATTTTTTTTACTTAATTTTTTAGTCGGCTTAAATCTTTTGATGTTTACTCTTACTTATTTTCCAAGGTTTGAAAATTTGTCACATGATAGATAAATAAACTCTGATTTCATAGAAAATTTACATCTGACTATCACGAAAGCCTTTTAGGTAACGAAGCTGGTATGCGAGTTATTCCTAGATCCCCGTCCGTTATATCCTTTTTCTGTCAGTTATTCGGACTTCGATGTTAATAGTTATAGTATTACGGCAAAATGAAATTTTTGGAAGTTAATGTTGGGAAAGAAAACATACGCATATCGTATGTCGTATGTTAGCGTCGTCGACATATAGCAAGTTCAGCGGGATTCAGGTATTTGAATATTTTGACCCCTGGGTAATGTTAATAGAGAGTTATCGAAACGCAAATAGAGGCCTGACTTAAATAAAGTTTCTCTTATTTTGACATTTAATCATGCGCATTCGCTAAAGATTTTAAGGTGGCCTGTAATAAAATACGGGCCTCCTGTACTTAACTTAAATAAAGGACAGCCGTATTTAAATAAAAGATCCCTTATTTTGACAGTTCTCGCAATTTCTAGGTTAAACAGCTTCTAACAACTGTCAAAATAACGGAAATGTCATGAAATGTCATAATAAAGTTGTCAAGAAATAAATCGTTTCCATATGTCAAATATCCAACCAACTTTAAAGGATCTTTTATTACAGGATCCTTTAATAAAGTTAGGCCTGTATTTGTGTTTCGATAACTCTCTAATAACCCGAACGTAAAGTTAATATTCGAGTCCTTAGGAGGGTCATTATTCCAGAAGTCTATTTCCGTCTGTATGTCGATAATTACATACTTATTTCTTTATGATTTTCAGATGATTAGTACTCAATTTTGTATTGTATTGCATTGCACTGTTTTGTATCGTATTGCAAATTAAATGGTTTATTGCAGTTGGCAAAGGGAGAATGTGCTCTTAACTGGGAAACAATGACAACCCTATATAATATTCGATAGACAATCCAATTCAACATTGGATAGTGACATTAAAAACAGTATATTACATAATATTTGTGTATCGATTGAAATACAATAAATAGGACTCTATAACTTTAATAATCCGATTCCATCATATAAAGAAGGTGATCCCGTCCCTAGGACAGATCGAAAACTGAATTATAATTGGGGTTTGTTTGCTAAAAAAAAATCGTAAAGCCATCCGTATTCAAAATGAAGGGCGTTAAAGAAACAAAAATTGTCACAATTTTTACGATTCTGCCCAGACAACTGTCAACATTGTAATGAAACTTTTTACGAATATGTTTTGAGAGCTGATAAATCCAATGAATTCGTTATCACTTAGACTAGAGACTCTTCCCTAATCTAAGCGTTTTTATGTCTGATTCTCGTAGAGGTCGCTAGATACACGGTTCGTACCAAGTAGTATTGAACATATTGGGCACATAGCATTACTTCCTTTCTGAGTCTCGGCAAGGGGAATTCTGTTACTCAGATTGGGGATCAGAATTGAATGAATGAATGAAAGAAAATTTCAAGTGAACTCAAACATCATTTATTTTTACACAAAAAAAGTACTCTTGACAAAACTGCTTACCATGTACCGTTTACGGGATATTTTGATTTGAAAATTATGTACTAATAACCATTGCTGGTATGAAGTAATGATGAATCTATTAATTAAACCGGAAAACACAATATGATAATTCAATAAAAGGCCAATACAAAAAATTTTTCTAAAGAATCCATTAATCTTCAAAACGGTTGGGAATCAGCTTTAAGTTCATTAAAATGACGTTGAATTCTGTCTTTCAATTGAATTTACCTCTGTACCATAAACTTTTTCTTTAGGATACCTATGGCCAAACTGTGTAATCCAAGGGATCAAGATTGCACGAATCGCAACTGCTGCACCTCTACCAATCCATCGATTCGGAAAATGGTTACTCAACCGATTGCGACACCTTCTTTCAATGTGGCGTGGATCTCCATCGTGGCTTATAATTGAAGATAATAATAATTAATAACTTTATTAACACTTAATACCACCATCGGTGATTACTTTGAAATTTGCAAATCAAAATATTCCAAAAACGATACACCATATCGTGTTTTATCAAGATAAAGAGTATTTTTTTGGTGAAGAATAGAATGTGTTTGAGTTCAGTAGAAATTTTCCTTAATAAATCGAATATTGAAAAAGTTATGTTCAAAACCACTTGGTACGAACCAAGTAACTAGTGCCCTCTATGAGAGTCAGACATAAAAACAAATTCATTAAATGTATCAGGTCCAAAACATATTCTCATGAAATTTCAATACAATGTGGACAGTTTTTTTTTCTTCAACGCTTTGAATACGGATGGCGTAACGACATTTTTTTTTCTGAACAAACCCTAATTATATCTCAGATGTCGCAGATTTATCTATTAATTGTCAAATTAGTGATGATGAAAAGGGTTTGGCAACCAATTTTTTTCGATGCAAAAAGCACTAATGGTAACTCATGATATAAGTACACTGTTTCCCAAATTGGATGAGATTGCACTGAATCTCAGCTATTATTGAAGATAGAGGCATGCAGTTTTCGCGACCCGTTGTCACTTTTTTGTAAAACTCTTAAATCCACAGACAGAAATATTCCAACATCTCTTGTTTCTTAAATACAGGACGAGAACGAAAATGTTTACTTTTTCGAGATTCAATTATTTATCGGGAACTGTATGAGATATAATACAAATGAAAACTGCTTTCGAGTGGCGTTTAAAAAAAAAATTTCAGAGCACCGTTTTTGAGAATGACCACAAATTTGAAATTTTTCAGATGCCTGTATAATTTAACGTCAAATTTTTGCAATTATTTTTATGAATATGTTGATGCATCACAACTTAACCTTCAACAAATTTTAGTTTGAAAAATTAGAACAATCCATATTCGTTTGTTTTTTTAATAGTAGGCCATGAATTCTTTCACACATGCATTTAATTAATTTTTTTTTTAAACCCATGGAACTTAAACCTATCTTTTCATTAAAATCAAACATAAACTCAAAATATCACTCGTCAACATAAACTCGAAAATGTTGAAAACGAGAGGAATTTCAATATTTATATCGAAATTTTTTTATGCACGTTGAACTTTTATGTATGTGTGGAAGAATTCATATCTTACTATTGAAAAAGAAAAAACAAACATAAATATGGATTTTGTGAATAAAAGACTCCATGAGTGTGTTTGATATCAAATAGAAGAGAGAAAGAAAACACACTTATTAAACTAATTATATTCTCTGACGATCGATTTCGGCTCTAAGCAATCATCAGGTCAGCTGAAAATGATAGTCAAATTATAAAATATGATGACAAAAACAAGTACAGATTAAAATTTCCTTTACATAACAATTTCTAGTACAACAATAAAAGTGAACAAGTGTGACAGGCTTTTTTATTATCTACTCACCGTCAAAGGAATATGTACTTTTAGTTATCATAAATTTTAGTTTTCCTTCAAAGGATTTGTATTCAAGTTATATTTTGATGTTATGATTTGGACGTATTCGTTTTCGGGTGGTCAGTGCCGACATTTATTTTTCGAGTTATCTGTCTTGCGTGGGAACATCTGCGTCAGCTGTCAGTCATCTTCGGAACAATTAACACGAGTACAGGGGTCATCGGAAAATTAAAATTACGTTGTTAGAGGACGAATCGACTTGAATAGATTAGGCATCGGGAAATCTTTTATATCATTAAGGAGAAGATTATTGTTTTTGTTCTTCAAAATATGGATTCTTCTGATTTTTAAAATTTATTAACAGTAAGGTTGTGAAACATCAATGTATTCAAAAAAATAAAGGCAAAATTTTGACGTTAAAACAGACATGATGTTACATCTGAAAAATTACACGTTTGTGCTGAATCTCAAAAACAGTGCTCCGAAATTTATTGTTAATACGCCATCGACTTCTATGTAAAAATATCTATAAAAAGCAGTTTTTATTTTTTTCCCTCTCACACAGTGCCCGATAAAATATTTCAACTCCAAAAGTGCACATTTTTGGTTTTCGCCCTGTATTTCGCGAACAAAAGAAGTTGGAATATTCATGTTTGCGGATTTGAAAGTATCACCAGAAATTGATACAGGGTCGCGAAAACAGCATGCCTCAATCTTCAATAATAGCTGAGATACAGTGCAATCTTACCAAATTTGGGACACAATGTACAGAAGACTTACTCGAGTTCAAAATTCAAAACCGAGCCACGAAGTGTATGTACTTTCTGTAGCTTTTCAATACTTGAAAATGAGACTATGTAGTTTAAAAAGTCTCAAAAGTGGTAATCAAAAAATTAGGATTGTGCAACCAAAGGACTTTTTTCTTCCCCTCTTTTATAATGTCACCCACATCTGTCAATCTTCCCATTTATCATATTGAATTTTGGCAGTTCTTCATTTCGTACAAGTGAAAAAGTTTGTGGACGTTGTCCTCCGTTCAGGGACGGGCCGAAGCCAAATTTTTGGGGGGGGGAAATCCATCGGAAATTTTCCAACCGGACATTGAATTGACCGGAATCCGTTATATATATTTAATATTTGTTCGGTGAAAAAAAAATTCAAAATGATGAATTTCAACAGAGTTAGGAGTAATTAACTTTTTTTCCATCTACCGAACATTCAATTAAGTAGATTTTATATAGTTTGTTTTATTCATAAAGAGTATCTTGATGTAACTTGAAACTTTGAGAAACACTACTTGTTTGTGTCTTCAGTTTTGTAGCTTTTCTTCATTTGGAACCTGGGAGCGAAAGCACGGCTCATTTTCATCAGAGGAATTTTTTTTTAAAAAGTCTATTCTTTTCATTCCATGAAAGGAGTAAATATTGGGAATAAAAGTGATGAGAAAATAACGTTGATTTTCTAATTACCCAATATTGAATAATGTGAGTTTCTTCATTTCATAGAATCGGTTTCTTTTGTGAGGAGTATTTTGAAGTATATTCGAAACTTTGAGACACACTTTTTGTTTCATTCTTTAATTAAGTTCAGTTTCATTATTTGGTGTATCTCAAAATTTCCAGCATCATGAATTATTTTTCACAAAAAAGCAGATTCCATAAAATAAAGAAATATACTTGATTGTTGGGTAGATGAAAAATCAAAGTTAATTACTGACCACTTTGATGAGATTCAAAATATCGAAACTGCTCTTCCCTAGCATGGGTCCATTTCACAGAATAATAGGAAGAAAATTTTCAGAAAATATATTTCGTTTGATAAAAAATGAGCCCTACTTTTGCTTACAGGTTTTATGAAATAAAGAAAAACAAAATAACTCCCTAGTTTACACAGAAAATGTCAAAGTGTGTGTCATAAATCAAGATACTTCTAAAGAAAAAAACAGATTCCCGATTTGGAGAGCAAACGGTTTTGACCTAATCACTCATATTGAAGAAACAATTTTGAACAAAATTTCCTTATTTGAGTTGGCGATTTCGAATTCTTTTGCAGCGATTATTGCAATTAGTGTTTGGAATTGAGGATATATTTGGTGTTCTGAAAGATATTGTTGTTGTGACTTCCAATATTCTGTGGTCACTACCAAAATTTTCTCACACTTGTTTTCTTTCGTGCATTTTCTGTTCATAAATTTTTTTTTAATTTTTTATAAGGCACCACATAATTCAAACTTCACTTCGAATCTTTTTTGGTTCATTATTCAAGTTGATTTACACATATTGTTCATTCGCAAAACTATAACACAATGTACGAAGAGCGTACCTAATGACGATTCTGCTTATCTGAAAGTAACAGCTTAAATTTATGATACCAGATGGTTTTTTTATGACACAGTCTATGCGACGTAACTGAAAAATTTACAACTGGGTACCTACTTCTTGATATTGAAAATATTGGGTTAAATACCATCATTTATTGCTGGCTATACATATATTGTCAAGTACTGATTGCAAACTTGTTTTTTCTAATTCAGATTCCTTCATATTTCAGAACTCTCTCGAAATGATGTATTTCAACTGCTTTGAAATTTTACCAACTGCTTTGAACTTTTTCCAACTGTTTTGGAATTTTTTCCCAATGCTTTGAAATTTTTTCAACCCCTTTGAAATTTTTTTCAACTGCTTTAAAATTTTTCCAACCGCTTTGAAATTTTTCCAACTGCTCTGAAATTTTTCCAACTCCCTTGAAAATCTTCCAACTACTTCGAAAATTTGCCAACTTCGTTCAACATTGGGGGGGGGATCATCCCCCCCCATCCCCCCCTTGGGCCCGTCCCTGCCTCAGTTAGTACTCTCCTCGAACGAATAAGAAAAATGAAAAAATCGGGCAAAAATAAACCGTGTACAGGCATTCATCTCCATCTTCCCCCTTGCCGATCGTTTTCAGGAGTCATCAACCGACGGCGAAGATCTCGGCTAACGGATGCACCAGAGCACGCCAAATATCGCACGGGTGGGTGCCTTCCTCGGGCTACTCTGCGGCAAATCCATTCAGCACGAGCCCTCACCTTACTCGGGTGCACACTGTAATCGCCACAAATCTAGAAATTCACTCCGTTCGTCATTACACGCCCGGCAATGATGATCATATTGTTTCGACGTAGTTCCTTCTTGTAATTCCGATTGTTTATTATTTCGTTCGTTTTCAGTTAAATTGGCGACAAACAGGAAATGGGGTATTATGGGGTATCTCGTTTCCTGCGACGATGATGACTAGGCTGATTATGAAATTTAACTATTTTCTTGATATCTGAAATATCTTTGGCCTTCTGAAACGGATTCTTTTAGCAAACATCAAGCTCTAGCCTTTAGAATAAAATCAATCAGAAAAATAATGAAAGAAAAATTCCAACGTAAACTTCAAGAAGACAAATACTCACAAGAAATAGTTCCTCAGCAATAAAACAAGAAATATCACTTCGAACTATTAAACTTCGTAACGTTCTGTAGTTTATATCATAAAAATTTTTGATATGGATAGAAAATTACAACCATATTCAGTCAAGCCCTGGAAAACAAATAGTATATAACATTACTAGCAAGATGAGAGGGTTTTTACTAGCGAATGAAGGATATATCTGATGAGCCGCAGGCGAGTCAGTTACCTCCTTGAGCCAGTTACCTTGCGTGTATTGTTTTATATATTATTTGTTTCTCATTTGTAAAAAGGTAAGATAAATTCCAAAAAAATCTCAATAATTTGTCGCAAATGTCGTAAGCTATGTAAGCGTTGCCATGAACATGTCTGTTTATTTTTCTTAACATTTGTTTTGGCGAAACCGAAAATGAATGTACCAAAAGAAATTATTGAGGCAGCCAGCAGTGTAGCATCGAGTTTATTACCTGCAAAATCGGCTTCAAGGAACGAGCGAGAATACGACGACTTCAAAAAGTGGCATAACAAAAATAGTGTGATTGGGGTAACTGAAGATAATAAGACATGTTCTTTCGAGCATTTAGGCCGTCGTCGTAGATTAGTTCTCGACGTTTCGCCAGTTCGAGTGTCTGGCATCT
The DNA here is from genome assembly GCA_038502775.1 of Hippodamia convergens. Lineage (NCBI taxonomy): Eukaryota > Metazoa > Arthropoda > Insecta > Coleoptera > Coccinellidae > Hippodamia > Hippodamia convergens. The sequence goes on along the minus strand of CM076608.1, from coordinate 7,452,245 downwards.
TCAGGAGTTATATTTCAGGCACACTCAGGCAGTTCAGTCCAGTGAGAACATCTCCTGAAATATAACTCCTGAAGATGCCAGACACTCGAACTGGCGAAACGTCGAGAACTAATCTACGACGACGGCCTAAATGCTCGAAAGAACATGTCTTATTGAACGATAGTAACTTAAGATGTTTTGTTGTATCAGCTAGATTCAGCCCTAATACTTTATGGGCAAAATGGTTTATGCTGAAAAGCTGCTTGGAAATGAAAGAAAATGCCCCTGTTCGCAGGTTTATTTTCCTTAAAAAATTTATTGAAAAATATGACGTTTAGTTGTCATTTGCAGATTTCAAAAATTGATAGCGTTTCTGAAACGAAAAATGAGCGTTATACTCCAAAAAAGGGCCAAGGTATTAAGTGAAGAAGAGGCTGAACAATTTCTTTTACATGCTCCTGATGACCAGTGGTTGCTGGCGAAAATTGTAACAATATTTGGGATTTTTGGATGTTGTCGATGTGACGAAATTCTCTCCTTAAACATGAATGATGTAGAAGATATGGAAAAATACGTTATTGTGACATTGTGGCAAACAAAAATTTAACAACAAGAAGATTCACCATAACCGATGATGGCTGCAGCTTCAAGCCCTGCATGTTATACAGAAAATATGTAAATCTTCGGCCTCTTGATGCTGGCCAGCACACTATTGGTGGTGTCTCAAAGCAAATAGCGAAATAGTTAGGTTTAAAAGACCCACTCTTTTCGCAGAACTGGAGCCAGTATGGTTGCGGATTCGAGTGGAGATATTTTAGCACTGAAGCGTGCAGGAGGGTGGAAGAGTACCGAAATTGCGATGAGTTATGTCGATGATTCGGTCAACAAAAAAATCGAAATGTCTAGAAAATTATTTGGTAGTAAGGAGAGTACAAATGTTCTGCAGTCCTCGAGTTCAGCAGTTTCTGAGTCAACAAATGGTTCATCATCATCAGTATCAACTCTTTCATCATCAAAAATCTGTGTTACTGGAAAGAACAATTGTACCATGATTTTCAACATATATGACGATAAAACAAAATTTTCTAATGTAAATAATACTACTAATTTGTAGAAATTTTGCAAGTTAACTGTCAGTTTTACAAGTTAGTGACTTGATAAAATAAACTTTCTTGATTAATATTATGTTTTTGGAAACTGACGTTTACAAATGAGAAACAAATAAATAATATTTCACCCTTGACACAATGAGGTGAGAATATAACAAAATGTAATAGGGTTAGAAGAGGAAACTTTTCGAGGGAAGACTCGAAGTTTTCGTTGCGATTTAAAAAGAACATAAAGAATAAAGGGCAAAACATATTATGGCACATTTAAAGAACAAAGCTAGCTGTTATCGATCTCACAATACTCTACTCATCTACCGTAGAAGGGACCTAGTCATTCATAGACAACTCCCATGGACATAGTATCTCACCATCGTTTAATAGTGAAGGAAAGCCCACCAATGTGTAATCTATATAACAATGAACTGACAGTACAACATATATCTTGATGCACTGTCTATCTAATCAGACCCGAAGGACACAATCCAATATGAGCAGTTCAATAAAAGAAGCTCTGAACATCAGCACACCGCTCTGTTTCTACACATTAGCATTTGTAAAATCAATCAATGTCAAAATTTAATTTAATTCAATTTAATCCAGAAAGAAATAAGTGTATTTCAATAAAATGATAAGTATGTTACACCATCGCTAATAACTTCGTCATCGAAGCGGAATTATAAATTAATAAATATTTTTTGTTGTGTAAATATCTTATATTCTGATGAATATGTGATGAATCACACTTTTTGTTTGGTTTTACTCTGTATTTTAAAAGTTTATAGGCTTTTTGCCTCTTTTCTTATTCTAATAAACAATAATAATGAAAATAATATTAGAACCGTACGATATGATTAAAAAAAATTCAGTATATCCTCACACTGAGAAGGAAAAACAATAAGAAAATCAGAAATAACACAAACAAAACGATAATAAAATTATTCATTTTCGATGAATTCAAATAAACTCCAGAATCAGTTGCATTTAAAGCAATCTATTTCGATATTAAGGTTCCTATACATATAATAACAGCTAATGAGATAACAGCTCAAAATCGGTGGCCTTAAGAATCAAATGCATTCAGTTCTTAATAAAATTCTACTCGATAAACCTCTTAAACTGAGTCCGAATATGAATAATATTTTTGAAACATAAATAAATTCAAAATAGCAATAATCGATCGAAAAGAATACCATTTTCAATTCAAAGGCCCACAGAAACTTCATCTGGATAAATGAAATCAGATTTTGTCAGGTTTCAGCCTTGTTTGTCAGAGAGATGCAGAATCCTTCCACAATAATATATTTGAATCGATATTATAAAGCTAGTGTGTTACCATGCGAAAGAAACATTTTTAGGGATGCGTAAATATCTGAATTGAAGGACCAAATCCGATTTTGCCGGACGATGGCGGACAAAACTTTCAGGACGAGTAACGTTATCCCGTGATTGTCCGAAAAGACGAGAAACGGATGATCAATCATCGACTCCGAATTTATTGAGATTTCTAGCTCATTTGCCGGCAAGATATTCCTATGTACCGGCAAACAGACGAAAAATCCGAAAAAGTTTGGAGTCGATGGTTAAATTTTCTCAAAGTCCTTGATCTGAAATAAAAAAGACATAAGCCATTGAATTGTTTTCAAATCAATCAACCATCCATTTCAGAAATTCATTCGTTACTTCATGGATAGCCTCGAAACCACTTTAAAGTTTATAAATGGTACAACTATTCATGAAATGTTTTATTGCCTCCTCAACTTCTCTATATTCACCACTAGATCTCTCAGCCGAATTTCATCTGAAAATCTTGCTGTTACAACGTTCTTGACCTGTTTTAATACGATCCAAGAACTCCAGTGAAAGGATCAGTATGTAAATGTTTGTTGAAAAAATTGCATCCATTCCATTCAGATTGCCAAATTTCCTTGTCGCTTTTATTTATATTGATACAAAATTTGACCTGAATGGTTTATGCGACTTCAATGTGGGGAACTTATTGTCTGGAATATATTAGTAGAGTATGGGAAATGAATTCGGAAAGGAATCAAATATTTTCCAGAAATTCAAAGTAGTTTTGTCTCTGCGAATAAGAGGAGGTACAATATTTGAGAGGAATAGTAACCGAGAAGTAGGTGAAGATCTGATAGTAGCAGTGATAATTCTCGTAGAAAAATTGAATTGGCCACTGTTCAGCTAAACAGGGCAACAAAATTCAGCAGCAGAAAAAACCAAGGCGAAGAATTGTTGCAGCTAGTTTCTGAAGGATGTTTTTCCGAGTTTTAAGTTTCAAACACAAATCATCTAAATGGGCATTGAAATTTAGAGAAGAATCAAGTTTGACTCCGAGATATCTAGGATATAAATTATGTTTTAGGGGAGAAGAACCAAAATGAACATTTTCTAAATTTCTGATGGTTATTCAATTGACAACATGAAACTTTGGTTTCACTATCATTCGGGCACAAACGCCACTTACAGTTATAATTTTTTATAATTTCCAAATCTGCGAAAAGGGTAATTCCTATTGTCTGAAAATTAGAATCATGGAAAGCCAGAGCAATATCACCAGCATGAATAAATTTTTCGGAAGAAGTAGTTGAAATATCACATAAACACAAATTCAATAGGAGAGGTGCTAGAACTGAACCTTGTGAAAGACCATTATTCAAAGTTTCGAAATTACTACTACCATCATCCACAAAAACACGCAACCTCCTGTCGGTCAATATTTTTTCTAATAGTCCAACCATTTTTCCACAATTTATATGATCGAAGAGGAAAAATAAAAGATTAGTCAAGCAAAAAAAACCAGCATTACAGTACACGTGTTCGGCCATTGGATGAGAGATGTCTCCGAAATCGAAATCTCATGGGACCTTAGGCGATACAGAAAACAACCGTGACAAATCATTTGCCTGAAGTTGAATGAATTAATAAGGAAAAGTATGATGAATAAATATTGTAGTTTCATTAAATCAACTGGGTTATATGGTTCAAGGGAAATCAGTGGATCCACACCACAAGAAACAATACCTACGCGAAACACACATATAAAAATCTACATGAAAAATGAATCATTGTTCCTAACAACAAAAACTAATCCGATCTTAATCGAAAGGCATCCATATACACCAGTAACGACCCAATAACGCTCCTTCTTCCTCATTTTCAATGCGGAAAAACAAGCTTCACGGCACGAGCGGCGATAATTTTCTACTTTTCAGATTTGAGTTGGATAACCGGAAAAAACGCGATCTCTTGTACCTTCCACCGATCCCGATCATTATCCAGATAGATTTAGCATCCAAGACAAGAGACGGTAGCACGCGCCATGTTATCTTACGTCATTAATTAATAGAGAAATCCTGGTGATTATACAACGAAACGTTCACGGTGTGTGATTTACAGAATTGACGTCGCGGGGGAAAATAGACGAAGTTTTTAAGTGTGGTTGTAAAACGCCTCAGTGCGCTTCTTATGAGAATATGATTGTCGCGGCATTTCTTGGTTATTTTGTCATTTTAACGTTCAGGGTTCCTAATTTGGGAAATTGGGAAGTTTGCTGTATCGCAGGAATCATCCAGATCCTAGAAATATGTAACCACCTGAGTAATCAAGAAGTCTTTACCCCGAAAAGTGAAAATTAGCCTCAATTCAGCATGACAGCAAATAAATAGCTTTAATTACATTGCATCCCGTTGCTACTTGTACCGTTTCGTGTGGAGGAGAGACTTTCTTAAGAAGTTGATTGTAATTAATTCTGGAAAGATTTTTTAAATATTTTTTGTTTCAATCCTAGTCTCTGAAACAAACTCAATTGAAAAACTTAAATAACCTATGCATTGATTTTGGAAATTTACGATTCTGATAATTCAAGGTTTGTTATAATGAAGAATGTAATGTAGACTTTGAAACGTTACCATTTTGAATAGTTTGAAGTCTTCTCGTTGGTTTATTGCCAGGAAAAAATTTTTGCCTCTATTCAATTAGTGCAAGAGCTCACGTAGATCATTTCGATTATTAAAATTTTTTTTATTCGAATATGTTTCAGGGACTAAAATAATCATAATAATAATAGTTTATTTCGGTTAATAAACGAATTATATCACTGTTGTAGTACAGAGTACACTGTGTCCTATTTTGGTTGAGACTGCACTGTATCTCTGCTGTTATCAAAGATAGAGACTTGCAGTTATGACGACCCTGTATAACCTTTTTGTGAAACTTTCAAATCCACAAACATATTTTAACTATTTTTGTTCCTGAAATACAGGGCGAAAACGGAAATGTTCACTCTTGGAGAGTGAGGCCCTGTATAAGAATGAAAACTGCTTATAATAGATATTTTTACATAAAAGTCAGTGGCCTATTCAAATTTTTTTTTTATAACACTGTTTTTAATATTGGACATAAATTGGGAATATTTCGAATGGAACACCCTGTATATTCTGACGCCAAATGTTTGCAGCTTTTTTTCTGAACACATTGTTGTATCGCATCCTATTATTTAATAAATTTCAGCCTCAAAAATCAGTAAAAATCCATATTTACGTATGTTGTTTTAATAGTAGGCCATGAATTTATGTTATAGAATGTTCAAAGCGTTTTGAAAAATCAATAATTACATGAATGTGTGATAGAATTCATGGCCTACTCGAAAAAAACAAGCATGAATATGGATATGGCTGAAATTTATTAAAGATTAGGTCGTGATATATCAATGTATTCAGAAAAATGATTTCCGAAATTTGATGTTAAAATATACAGAGTGTTCCATTTGAAAAATACATAGTTTGGACCAAATCTTAAAAATAGTGCCTGGAAAAAATTTTAAAATACGTCACTGATTATTTTTACAATATCTATTATGATCAGTTTTCATTATTTTTCTATCTCTTAAAGGGCCAGAGAAATAATAACATCTACAAAAGTGAACGTTTTCGTCCTGTATTTCAGGATTAAAAATAGTAGGAATATTTCTGCTTGTGAAGTTAAATGTTTCAAAAAAAAGTGAATCCAGGTCGCGAAAACCGCATCTCTATCTTTAATATTAGCTGAGATACAGTGCAGTATCAATCAAAATTGGACACACTGTACAACTCGCACCTGTACGTGATATTCTAAAGTATATGATAATTCTTGAAATTGTTCCATAAAGAATACCCAATAAAAAACAAAAAGAAAAACATGGACTGTCCCCATCAGGCATAGTTTTCTCTAATCGGGTAAGTAATTGACTTTATCAGGTAAAAACTTAACAGTCAGTATATCTAATTCTCATTTTCAGGATTATTCAAATGTTATTTAATAAGGTATTGATATTGTCTGCCTCCAAGCTTTCAGTTGTCTTTTGAATCATTTAATATTCTTTATATTTTTCTGTATATCGGGAACAATATTAATTTTTGGTACAGAGAAGTTTTAACTTCTCTCCTTTGTACACTTTCTTTGCATCTAGATGTTTGCTAAGTGCGATTTTCTCCCCTTGCGTCATATTCATATTTCAATGTGCAAACAGGTATTATTCTTAGAAAAATGTCCCAGAGAATTCTCAAAGAGTACATTCGTCTCACATATACAAGTGTTAGACACTTTTGGGGTCTTAAACAACTGTTGTCTAGTAAGAGAACGCCCTTGGTAAATCATTTTTAAAACCCATTTCCCAAAATCCCATCGAACTATTCCATTGCTAAACTCCACCAGGGCCTGGTGGTAAAAACCCAAAAAAGGTGTGAAAATATTTCTCAAGACGTGCTTTGATTTTGATTCGGGCTCAACCTCACTATTGTAGATCAAACCTTTCACCGCGTTCCTATTAGAAAAGGCTTTGTAAAGGCTTTGTATTACATAAGATTACTACCACCGAGAAATGTTTCAAGACATTCATTTTTCACGAAATAAAAAGGTTGAAAACTAAAAATCCTAAAAAAAAACAGTTTTCAAGTGGCCTAAACGAAATCAGGACAATAAAATATCGAGAGAAAGGACACCATCTAAATTATTCTTAAAAGCTCAAATTATCAGTCGGTATTCATAACTCCACTCATTATGGTTATTATAATGATGAATATAATCAAACATAATAATTTTAGCCCTGAAACTCGTCGGTGAAAAACAAATATGTTTGTAATTAGGAGTTAAAAAAATACTGATGTACTCTGCTATTAGAAGCCGAGGATTTGGGTAAGGAACACTGTTGGAGAGAAGGAGAAGACAGAGAAAGGTGTAAATATCCTCCCTACTCCTAGTTATATGAGTGATATTACATAGATTACATCATACTGTGAAATCGAGGAGCTAAACCATGTAGATGTCGTCTACGTTTCTGAATTATTAATAACATATATTGGATATACCAAACTATTTTTCTAACAAGTGTGAAAATATTTCAGGGTGTCCCACGAGGAACTTTACTCCAACCATTTAGAGGGTGTCCCACCGGGAGTGCCCATTCGAAGTTTATGGAGAAATAATAATTTGATCACTTCCAAATTTTGTGTGGTCATATAAGTCAAGAGGACCTTCATTTATGATATTTTTTTTGAATCAATGACTTCCGCTTTCACTGGAAATCGTATCAACTTTCTTATTTCAAATGGAACACCCTATATATTAGGACTTTTTCGGATACATTTTCGAAAACCACATTAATTTGATGTATCATTCCCTATAGCCATCTATAGCCGTTTTCGATTTATTCACTGTTTTTTGAATATAATTACAAATTGAAGCTTGTAGAGAACATTGAGAAGTCAATGAAAGCGCAACGCACAATCTCAGATCTGTTCTTTGAAATGGGTTACTGACAAGATATTCGACGTTACTCTGTAGAGAAAATAACATTTTAATATACTGGGACGTGAAATGAGAGTGTCAAAATTGGAATACAATAAAAGCCAAAAACTCGTTTTTTTCAAATGGAAACCCTATATTTTTTACACATATATCAATTCGTGAGGTGAAAATAGGTGGAGTCTATTAAGGGTCCCCTAGATCTAAATGTACCATTTTCGAGATATTCAGGAAAAACTGTTAGAATGTCAAAGATTGAATACTAAGGAAGACAAAAGTTAGAATTTTTCAAATGGAAACCGAATTTTTTTCACTCGCAGTTCAATTTGTGAGAAAAAAATAATTAGATTCTTCTGAGGATTCCCGATATCCAAAATGTACCATTTTCGAGATATTCGGAAATAAATCTCGAGTACAATATAATATGTGAAGTATCAAATATGATCTATGTTAGCCCTCTCATAAGAATCTGTATGACTTCATTCAAAATAATCCAGGTTTGTTCCAACTCAAGAATTTATCGTGCAATGTATTGGCAGAATTCTGTTCCAGAATAAATAAGGAAATCCACCTACCAACAACTATTGACTCATGACTTGTAATATGAATTTTGCATTACAATTTGAGCTTTCGATATGTAAGTCATATTTTCCGAAAAATAACTCGTAATATTCATTATAAGCAGTAAAAAAACTTGTGGTTGTTCACTTTGAACAATGAAATATTTTTTGAGGAATATCAAAACAAGTATCGAAAAATATTTTGAATAAAGTCAGAAGATTTTTATGAAAGGGAGAACATGGATATTGTTATATTATGCTCGTAGCACTTATTTCTGAATATCTCGGGAATGGTACATTTTAGATAAAGGGAACACTTAATAGACTCCACCTGTTTATACCTCACAGATTGATATGTGAGTGAAAAAATAGGGTTTCCATTCGAAAAAATCGAGTTTTTGACTTTTTTTGAATTCCAACTTTGAGACCCTCATTTCACCTCCCAGTATATCAAAACGTTATTTTCTCTACAGAGTGACGTCGAATATCTTTTCGGTAACCCATTTCAAAAAACAGATGTGAGATTATGCATTACGCTTTCATTGAATTCTCAGTGTTCTACAGGCATCAATTTGTATTTTTTTTTAAAAATACTGTGAATAACTCGAAAACGGCTCTAGATGGTTATAGGGAATGATCCATTAAATGAATGTGGCATTCGAAGATCTATCCAAAAAAGTCAGAATATACAGGGTATTCCATTTGAAATAAGAAAGTTCATACAATTTCCGGTGAAAGCGAAAGTCATTGATATTTAAAAATATATCATAAATGAAGGTCTTCTTGGCTTATATCTTCACACAAAATTTTGAATTGATTGAATTACTATTTCCCCATAAACTTCTGATGGAACTAGTTTACCATGTGCTTATGCATTTCAATTAAATGTGGCCTATAGGGTGGTAATTTTCACATAAGCAGTCAAAATTGATTTTTCTGAGTACGGCATTGGAAACATAATATTCGATATACATAATCCAAAAGATGCTAAAAGGTGTTCTGAAAAAATCATTCAATTATGATATAAAGTACCAAAAATTTCATCATAATACAACCCTTTGCCTCCATTGTTGGATATAGGTCTCTTTTATTCTTTTTCATTCGCTTCTGGCTTGGGCTGTCTTGATCCAATAACTAGACATTTTTTCATGTCATCCAACTAGAAATATAGTCGAATAAAATTTCAGTCAGAATAAATAAATCACCCTCTTCAGGCAAGGAAAGATAGGACACTTCTCCAATTGGCCATTTGGTGATGCTGATGATTGACCCTATATATGGTAGAAGTATGTAGAGTTCCTCGTGGGACGCCCTGTATTTATAACCTTTTCCTAGAGTATACAAATTTTTGATCGCATTCTTTCTATTATTTTTGGTAACTTTGCATTTCTAGGTAGGGGGGTAAGCCCAACCTGACAAAACATTGTAGTTCTTAAATAAACAGAAAAAACATGAAAAAAGAAATAATATACTTCTCGCAACAATTGAAGGAACAAAAAAATTTTCCAAATTTTTTGGTGTTTTTCAAATTTTTATTCTTCCTCAACGCGCATGGAAAAAAATTTTTGAGCTAGACCGATGCAAAGCTTGCATAGCCTGTTTATTCAGGTCTAATTTGCATTTCACCACCCTCGGAAATGACCATTTGTGTTCGAGATATACCATTTTGAATACCCATGTGTTCGAGATATACCATTTTGAATGCAAAAAGACCTTCTTTCAGTCAACTGCCGATATCTCCGGAAAAACTGGAGGCCTATCAAACTGACAGCCGGTTTCTTTTTCTGCAGAAAATTTCCTACGAAAATCGTCCAAAAGTTGATTTTTCTAATTCTCATACGACCATGTTTCACTGGGATACAGCCTGTTGAAAAACAACAAAACATTTGGAAAATATCTCTGTTCCTTTAATTGTTGCGACAAGTGTATGATTAATTCCTGATACGAATTTCCAGACTTTATCGCAAAAATGATCGGGAAGATCTAAAATATCTAAGTCTCATCTTATCGAGCACACTAAGAGAATAGGATAGGACTCCTCATTCCATTCTTCAGATACCGCGAGGAGAAATGTGCAGTATATCGCGGGCTGCCGGCGGATAACGCCCATTGAAAGGCATCACGCGGAGAAGTCAATGAAGAACAGCACTGTGTGGTCCCCATGAATCTTCCTTTATTGTTAGGAGAACAGGAATAAATACACCCTACTTCCGAAGTGTGGTTGTACCGTGGAGCTACATCATTACAGCGGAGGTACACCGGTCATAATCTATTTGTTCGATTACGCCGGCTTCTACATAACCCGGTTGCAGGAATTTTCGCATTTTTGGTTGGTTCGACTCGGGTAGATTGATGGCGAATTCAATACACTGCTCATAACTTGAAATGGGTATTCGAGAGAAAACTGATTTTTTGCACTTGACTCGAATTTTCTTTGCTCTATAGTGTTTACCAAATTGATCTATATTTGCTGTTTCTGGTACTCCTAGACTAATAGTTTCAAGGGTTTAAGGGAGGCTTATTTTTCATGAAACTCACATGAGTGAAATCCGTTTTACGATGTCTCCTTTTGTTTTGAAGATATAACCAAATCTTATAAGCCATATCTTTTCAAAGATGACTGAAATTGACTAAACATTGTATAGGCAGTTTTTCACACAAAATAAGACACTATATCCATCCGTATTTAAGATACCGGGCGTTAAATTTACACATTATTTACGATTTTGCCGAAAATACTAGCAACATTGTAATGAAATTTTATACAAATATGTTTTGAAAGCTGATAAATCAATGAATGTGTTTCGATGTCTGACTCTTATAGAGTGTGCTAGTTACACCATTCGTATCAGGTTGTTTTGAACATAACTTTTTTTAAATTAGATTTATTAAACTAGATTTTTAGCGACCTTAAACATCATTCAATTTTTCACCAAAGAGATACTCTTGATGAAATTCGATACTGTGCACCGTTTTCGGAATATTTTGATTTGAAAATTATGAAGCAATAACCGATGCTGGTATAAAATATTAAAAAAGTCTGCAATTAGTATTATTATTTATTATTAAGCACGATGGAGCTCCACGCCACATTAATAGAAGGTGTCGTATGTTGAGTAACCATTTTCCGAATCGATGGATTGGTAGAGGTGCAAAAGCTATGATTCATTGGCCTCCTCGGTCATGCGATTTCAATCCCTTGGATTACACAGTTTGGACGTACATTGAAGAAAAAATTTATGAAATAGAGGGATAAATGGATTCTTTAGAAAAAAAGATAGATTTGTGTATTTTTGAAAACGAAGGACATTTTGAACACCTTTTTTTATGTTTTCAGCCTTTTTCAAAATTTGTCCTCCATCATCCTTGTAACATCAACTTTTCATTTTTACAGCAAGGAATTATCAAGAAACATCATTTTAAGAAAAAATATCCCAATCATGTACTACTTTTGAAGTAGGATAATCTTACATGACAAATATACATTTGGCGAACGTTGATAAATTTTTTTTTATTACACTCGCATTTCAAAAACAATACAATAAATATATCTTTTTTTGATTGTTCATTTGTATTTTATTAGTTATATCATGAAAACATCACAACGATATGCAGAATCATTTATAATATTGTCGTTAGAAATTTTGCTCATCAGCTGACTCTCTGCACCTCAGAGCTAAAGCTCTTAGTTTTTCTTGACTAAAAGTCGTTCGTGGATAATTCTTCACTCTCTTCAAGCAAGGGAAGCTCTCCTCACCTGATCAATTGGTGGCTGGTGTACAAAGAGCCATACGTAGTAAGTACTATATCCAAGATTGGATGAATATTTTCTAGATTCTCTTCTCGTAGGAATAACGACAAACTTTTTAATAATCCAAAAATTGATTTAATTGAAATTCTTTCGGATGAAAGATAGCTTTCGCCTCTTTATAAAATATATTTTTTCATAATCAGGATGTTTAATGGGCAACGGTTGTTGTGAGACATCATAGTATATATCGGTCTCACCTTCTTCAGATTGTGTTGTGTCAGGACATATGTTTGAAGCTTCCGAGCTCAAATCACTGCTTTCATTTTCATTAAAAAAAAATTGTCAATATTAATAGTCCTTCGAATCATTTCTTCTTGCTCTTCTCTCCTAATTTTTGCCAGGAATTTATTTCGGAGGGGTTTTGAAATTTTTGGCATTTACATTAAAAGTGACGGGGAGTGTGAGAGTCGCTTTCTGTAGCAAGTATTTGTTGTTTTTAAAAATTTACAGTTTGAGTTTTAAGAACCCTTAGTTGCTGAACCGATTTTGATAGACAAATATTTGAAATAGGTGAGAATAAGAGGTTCTGAAGGAGCAAAAAGAGCCCAATGAATACCTTCTTGAAATGTTTCCCTATATTCACCAAGAAAAAAAAATGCGGGGCATTCCTTGTGCACTGTCGATCGAAGTAAAAACGAAGATTTATCTCTTATTTCTAAAATTCGTACTTGGTGAATGCATTATAATTTTTTTTCAATATTTAGTCGAAAAAAAAATTCATAAAACAACTTTGCCGCCCTTTGAAATTTGCCGCCCTAGGCTCCAGCGTACTCAGCCTGCTCGTAAATCCAACACTGCTTGTGATTTTTTGCTCAATTAGGTAATACATTCATCATGATTTTATACCAGCATCGATCATTACTTCATAATTTTCGAATCAAAATATTCCGAAAACGGTGCACAGTATCAAGTTTCATGAAGAGTACCTTTTTGGTGAAATATTGCATGATGTTTAAAATCATTCAAAATTTAGCTCAATAAATCTAATATCAAAAAAGTAATGTTCAAAACAACTTGGTAAGAACCGTGTATGAGAGTTTGTTATCAAAACACATTCATTAGATGTATCAGCTTCCAAAACATATTCGTATAAAATTTCATCACAATGTTGGTAGTAGTTCTGGCAAAATCGTAAAAAATGTGTATATTTTTTTCTTTTTCAACGCTTTCTATCGATCCTAGAAAGGGGGTCATCTTTTTTTTTTTGAAACAACCTTTATATACTTAGCCCATTCAATGATCATTCTTATGTAGGTAGAACGCGAAAAATCGAAATTATGTTGGTATGTATAATTTCTCATTAAAAAACATTTGGGAACCACGTTTAAGGATGACATTCTTAATTTTTAATCAGCGGCCTGAAAATGGTGAGAATTAATAAATTCAGATCTCGTGACATTTCGATAAATTATCCCAAACCCAGTATTTATAATGAATAAAAATGCGAGAATCTTATAGGACCTGAGATATTTCAGAAATACTTACTTGCAAGAAGTCGATTTTTTACCTTTGGCCCAAGAATTTTATAGACGCGGACACCCTACAGTCGGTAGGGTTCGAGACAAATTTTGAAAGGTCAAAATAAAGGCTTTCCCAAAAAAGACTCAAAAGTAACAAACCAGTCTATGCGATCGACAGGAGTCAGTAACTTGGCTAAAGCAGGGGTAGGTAAACAACAATTAATTAAAATTACTGGCCATAGTTCAGTCCACACAATTAAACCTCATTTGCCAGTAGATAATGTTCAAATTAATACCTACATAATATAATGCATGCAGAATAATCTGATACTTATGAAATAGTCTCGTGAAATACTATTCGGGCATCCACTTTTTGTGTGGAAAAATTCTAAAAAACACTCGTCTTCGACTCGGATTTTTGTTGCCAGCAGTACTCATGCTTCTTGTTAAAATATTACTTAAAAATGTATTTTCTCGTTTTTTTTTCGGAAAAATTGTACGCCCTTATGATGTTACATACGATGAGCATTCGTATAAACCTAACAAAATTTCTTTATTTGGTTTTTCCTAATCATATATTATTTGTATCTAAATTGTGACCGAATCTACATCGATTTTCATCGGGATAATGGGTTAGTTTCATCGTTCGGAAAACATCAAAGAGATGGGGAGCAAATTCGTCATACTAATTTCTTCCTCTGATACTCTACTCATGGTCTACCTTGTGGTTTACCTTTCCTTTCGGAACTTCACAAAGCGAATTTCTTCGCCACATGACGATCCAATTTTTTATCGACGCCAGGCATTTATGAGATGTTTATGAGTCTTTTTCATGGAAGAGAATGGGTGGTTTCGAAATTCGATAAGCATTGTATTTGTTCTTCACGTGATAATTCAGTGTGATAATTTTGGAACCCTTTTTTGTTCGTGGTAGATCACTTAAATTTGTGTTTCGATTGGGGATAAACCTCATTAAATCGGCTTCTTAGTTGCCGAATAAAACAGGCAGTCATTTTTTTTTTTGGGTTTTACAGTGTGATTCATCGAGAGTGTTTCTTAAAACAAAGTATAGTACCTTTCTACATAACTTTGTTTTGATTTTTAGCTCAGTCAAATTTGTTATGGAAACAGAAAGTTTTGCAGAAATATTCGTTCTCGTCAGAGACTCGCCCTGTGAAATCCAAGTTTTTTATAACCTAAATAAGGAATGATTTTTCCGTTTCTTGATTTTTTTTCACACCCAGTTCTTGAAACAAATTTATTTAAAACAAAGTGATGAATATACATCTATGCATTAATTTGTCAGGATCAAATGAGTTTTGAAAAATTCTTGTTCATTAATGGACGAAGAGTAAAACAAGTTACTTTCCGGATTTTAAAATCAGAAAAAAATCGTAGTATCCGGAATCTTGAATTTTTCAATCAATCATTTCATTTCATTGTCTCTGTGTTGGCAAATGTCAAATGGTAAACTGAAATATCCACTGATAATGAAGAATGTTACTGTATAGTTACAGGAATAATTTTCTCGGAAGAATTGAATTCTAAATGCTATACTGACAATGACAACATACTTAAATTTTTTTTGTTGAATCTAAAGTGAAAAAAATATTATATGAAAAATAAATCGCACTTGAGCAACATGAATAATCTTGCTTTGATTAATATACCTACTTCGCGCAATAATTAACGGAACAGAAAAATTTTCAAAATTTGTTGGTGATTTTCATCAAGCTGTATCTCAGTAAAAAATTATCATATGAGAAACAAAAAAAAATTGCTTTTGAAGCTTGAAGACTCTAGTTTCTTAATTTATTGGTCAAAAATTTTTCGAATTACCGGTAGCCATGCAATCCTCGGATGAATCAAAAAGAAAAAATTTCCAAAATTTTTCGAATTATGATTTTAGCTTTACGCACATGGAAATTTTTTTTCGAGCTAAACCGATGCAAAGGTCGCATAGTCTGTTTATTCAGCTCTAAATTGCTCTGTACTATCCTCGAATATGAGAATTTGTCTTCAGTATATCCAATTTTGAGTGCAAAGGATCCTTTTTATTCAACTGCTGATATCTCCGGAACTACTGGTCTCCTAGCGATTTCTTTTTCTGCAGAAAATTTCATACAAAAATCTGTAATGCCTAATTAAAGAAAAAATTCCGCCTCTAACGGAAACGTGAATGAAGAGCAAAAAAATGCCATTTTGCCATTTTTTGTTTGATGGACTGTATCTTCGTCAATATATGGGGAAGAGCTTGGGTTATAAGGAAATTTTTTAGCCTCATGTTTCCCAAAGGCCCCCCTGAATCGGTAGAACGAACGGTTCAGCGGTTTTCTTAGACCGATTGAATGAAATTTTGAAAAAATTAAGGAAAAAGATTTTTGTTCCTTAAATTTCAATTAATCTATTTAGTCAATCAATAATTACATTATTTCTTCATTCTTTACTGAAATTTGTTTTTTTATTAGACATCACAAATTTCACGAAATTTTTTGCAGAAAAAAACCACCTGTCGGCTTGCTAGGTAGTTCCGGAGATATCGGCAGTTGAGTGAAAAAGGATCTTTTTGCATTCAAAATTGTATATCCCGAAAAAAAATGGTCATATCGGAAGAGGTAAAGAGCAAATGAGAGCTGAATGAACAGGCTATGCGACCTTTGCATCGGTCTAGCTCGAAAAAATTTCACTATGAGAGTGAAGAAAAATAAAATTTCAAAAAATTCTGAAAATTTTTTATTCCTGATTTATCCGAAGATTGCATGGCTACCGGTTTTCTGAAAAATTGTTAACCAACAAATTAGGAAACTAGAGTATTCAAGCTTAAAAAGCACTGAGATACGGCTTGTTGAAAATCACCAAAAAATTTTGAAAATTTTTCTGTTTCCTTTAATTGTGGCGTGAAGTGTATTTGTTCCTGATAAGGAAATCTGTTTCAACTTATGTTGGCTTGACAAATTACTGCAAGAATTTAAGCTGAAGTGTTTCCGTTTCCATTATTTGAATTTATTTCTTGAGGCTGTCAGTCACAACCCAAAAATAGTTCAGAAATTGCAGAATTCTTCCAGTATGAAAATTTATTAGATAGGGAATGATTCACTGTACCCGTAAGGACTTCAATGTATACCTACAACAACCTTCAATTCATCTAAAACCAGAAATTATATTCTATATAGATTAGAAAGTTCCGCTGATGTCCCAGTAAATAGATCTAAATGTACATTTCAACTACGACGACGCTCACGATACAATAAATTTACGAACAAATCTCTGAAACCGCTAAAACAGTAATAAACAACCAGACCTGCAACTTCACTCGAAATGAAAAAGACATAAGAGAGGCATGACCGGTATATATTATTTCAACCTTCTATTTCTATATTTTAATTTGACATTGTTTATAACACCATTGTTCTTATTTCTTTTTGCCCGTCGGTCTATGTGGCCTATAAAATATTCAGCGTCTTTGTTTTCATTTCGTGCTGAAAATATTTGTTCTTTATCGATGAACGCAACACAATGGTTTCGTACTCTATCGGAAGAGCACGAGAGGGAGTTTTTCAGGTTTTCGTGGTTACACGGGAAAACTCAAGTTGTGTGCAGATAGTTTATTGATTTCCATTATTCAGAGTTTCCAAAAGAGAAGAGATTATGAATTGGGAAAGTGTTTTAGTCCAGTCAATGAGGACATTTGTTACGAATTCTATCATATAGTACGAGAGCTAGTGAACCTTTTGAGTAACGGTTTGTCTGTAAGGCTAGAAACTTTTATAGCGATAGTTCCTAGCAAGCTGAGGATGGAAATCATCGCCTGGCACCCCTCACCCCAGCACGTCATCAAGATCTATATCTTTAAAAGTGTTAGAAAAATTAAAAAAATAAACTTGTTCCTGTAAGCTTGAAAATTTCATACGATTTTGTTCGTTGATTGTGAAGTTCAAAAAAAAATTGACAGGCGATTTCGACGAGCACAATTACCTGCCAGGCGACTCGAAAAGGGTGTAAAATACGAACAAAAATGAACTTTTTTCTGTAAGGCTGAAATTTATATATGTGTTCGGGAATGAAAAAATAAGTTTTATTATTAATCTTCATCATCATCTGATATGTTATCATTAATTTCTTCATCATATAGTACAGTCATTTCAAGCGTTATACACTGTGTCTTAAATTGGTTGAGACTGCATTATTTCTCAGCTATTATCGAAAATAGAGTCATGCGGTTTTCGAGACCCTGTGTCACTTTTTTGTGAAACTTTTAAATCCACAGACAGAAATATTCCATCTTCTTTTGTTTCTGGAATACAGTGCGAAAATTAAAATGATCACTTTTTGAAGATGTTATTATTTCTCGGGCCCTGCATAAGAAAGAAAATGAAATTAAAACTTCTTATAACGATATTTTTACGAAGAAGTCAGTGGCGTAGCTAAACATTTTTTCAAAGCATTGTTTTTGAGATTGAATTGGAACGGAATGAAATTTTTCATATGGAACACCATGTTTATTTTAACGACAAACTGTATCACGACCTATGCTTCGATAAATTTCAGTTGGAAAAATTATCCCACGCATTTGATCAATATTCACAAGAACTAAATCATCACGATCTAAATCATTACTTTTTCGAAAACCCATGTGATCTAAACCCAATTTTTTTATCCTATTTTGAACATAATTTCAAAATATCAACTGAAAAATGGTTTTTTGACGCATGTGTGGAAGAATTCATGTCTTAATTAAAAAAACAAAAATCAAACAGAAATACAGTAGGCGCTTGAGGCCGGTTTATCGAATTTGTACAGGAAAAAAAAGCTAACTTCATATGATTTTCACCACTATCCAACTTTCGCAAATTTGTGTTGTGTTGAAAGGTGGTGGTGTATACTGTCTGAAAGTTTATAAAGACCTTTATTCAACTTCATAAAACGCAATTAAAACCCGAAAATTTCAGAACAGGTTTTATTCAATTTTGGTTATAAGGGGTCGTTTTCACCCCTAAAAAATAATAAACATATGTCGGCATAGATATTCCTAAAATTTAATCAAAATCGACGCATAATGAAAGAATTCGGAGGTAATGCCCTATTTTTGCCCACATTGAGCTGATTATTCGAAAATTAATTATAGAATTTAACAAAATTTTTGCAAGAACAATTTTTGCTGTTATTTAGGGTTGAGTCAAATTTTGTTCATGGAAAAACGAGTTTGAGAACGCTCTTATCTTTTCTCAGTGAGAAATATTAATATTTCATATTTTATAAAAACGGAAAAATGTTCATTCTATTATTATTATTTTATTACTCCACGACACAAACGGGACGTGTTGTAAAAAAAAATAAGTAGAATGCACAACACCAGTCTAAAATGAAAAAGCAACACAATATAATATGATCTACATGAGGATTTATCCGAGTATCTGAGCGACCTCAATAAATCGGCGCCATGCGTGAAATTGGCGAAATTAATTCATTGAGATGGACCGAATCTCCAGAGCAGAGTCGGAAAATATACTGCTCTACAACAGTTTTGGAAGTTTCGTAAATTTTGAGACCGGTTTGAAACGATAGGTACAGTTGACATACGTCCAGATGAAACCTATAAATTCGAAAGTTTTCATGAATTTGAAACCACCATTTCATTAGTTTCTTCCAAATATTGAAAACATTCAAGAACAGCAATCAGGACTTCAATTTCTCACAGAGTTGACATAAGAAATAATATCGAATTATCCTGAATGAGATAGGCGATAAAACGCAAAACTTTTAGGTTTAGGTAAACCGATGTCCTTCCGTGAAGTAAGCTAAAATATTGAGGCACTAATTCTGATGCTATGTCAGATATTCAGTGTTCAATTAGTGCCTATCAGTGCTTTATGAAACTTCAGTTGCACCGTTGTATTTTTCGAGAAATTAACAATCCTGGTGCTAACCATGCTAATATACTAACTGGCAAAGAAAGTGCAACACCCAGAAGGAGCTGAATAAAAATTAAATTTTTTAGGGTGAAACATAGGCAAGGAGTCAACATAGCAAAGAGTAAATGATTAAAATTCGGTGAAAAAATTGTGAACGTTTTTTTATGTAAACCTTTGTTGTAGTCGTTTCAAATTTTACAACACACCAGCTGATGTTCAGTTGTTGGTAAAATGCACGTCTACGGGGAATTCATCGCCAACTGAATGAATTTGAGTATTGGTCTACGGGAGGCTGGGTTGTCATTTCGAAAAATCGTTAATAGTACGAACAGAAATCCAACTACTGTTATCACTTCATCTTTTGAGCATCACCGGCAACGATTACAGTGGGGCAGAGAACGACAAGATTGGAATGTGGAAAAGCATCAGGTCGTATTTTGTGATGAATCTGGATTCTCCTTGGGTGCACATGATGGCCGAAGATGAGTTATACGACGTCGGGGAGAAAGACGTGAAGCTCATTTTGATGTTGAACGTCATATAAACCGGACAATAGGCGTTATGGTATGGGGTGCTATTGCACATGCAAGTAGGTCTTTTTTTTATTAGAGAGGAGAAAATTCATCTAACGGACACCACCCCGCCTCTTGGAGTGGTGTGGGGTGAAATTCCGTGAAAATTTTTGTTGCATTAATTAGTGCTTTATTAATAACTTTTGTTATTGAGTGTTCTTTTTCGAACAAGCGTGAAGTTAGCGTAAATTTGAAAGTAGGTAGTAATTCTAACTATGTCGAATGATTAGTGCCTAGTTCGTGCCAATTAGTGCCTAATTAGTGCTAATTAGTGCCGGACAAATCTTTGATAGCACCCTTATAGTTTTAGGTGCAGCAAAGATTTATAGGGCACTATTTAGGCACTTAATATTTGACATAGTTCCAGAATCAGTGCTTCCAACATCTCGCTAACTTTACGCTTGTTCAAAAAACAACTTAGTTACTGTAAATCTAAAAATAATATCGCAGCAGTTTCGACGGAACTGATAGGCCTTAATTATTGCAACAAATTTTCACGAAATTCCAATGTGTTGGTGTTGAGAGTGGAGTCAGAACTAAAGGAGATGATCTTTGATATTATATTAAAATAGTTCATTTTTTCCATGGGTTCCAAGAGCACTAAAACTGAGTTCATTAATTTCATGGTAATTAAAAAATGTTGGTGCTGAGCGTGAAGTAAGAATCAAAAGCTCAAATTGTCAAAAATCAGTAAATTATTCTTTGATCTGGTGAGATTTTTTTTTCCAGAAATGGGTATGAAAATTTTGTGCACTTTCTATTGTGTTTCTGGAATTGTTTTTGCTTTACTCCAAGCACTTCACACACCCAGATCTTTCACGAACTGAATGAACAAAAGTATGTTATTTTTTTTCATTGTTAGGCAATAATTTTTTAAAAGGATTTGACCCCTGACAAATTAGTGCACAAGTTTTACGCAGAGGCCTTTCTTCTATTATTCAAAATTTTTTTCCTTTTCAGGGACTGTGAGGGGAAAACTCTAAAAACAATTCATTTCAATAGATATCTGTAAGATATCAGATGCATTATTATTCATTTAAATCAAATACTTCAATACTCATATACTCATTTTACTCAAATCAAAATGGGTCCTTGATAATAATATGGTGGTTAATCACGTCATCATCCAACTTAAAGAAAAAACTTTATTGATTGGACTATAAGATTATAACAACCTGAATCACATGAAATTCCAAAATCATGCTGCTACTTCAGACTGCTTGATTGGACGTCATTACCATCAGTCGACCACATGCAGGCAAACAATGCAGCAGGCTCTTTTGAGGAGTTAGATCCTAGTTTCGTCAATAAATCAGGTATTAGAGTGTATTACTCTCTGGGTTCCTCGAGGCAGGTGAACTACTAAACTAAGGCTCGTGGCGTCATGCTTCGAAACAAATGACTGATAGAGCGAGTATAATACAGTGCTGCTGCTATTAAATAATTATGATCAGAGTACTTTACAGTAATCACATAGTAAGCGGTACAGTTAGATCTTGAGTTGAACTTTACTGGTTTGGTTGGTACGATTCCAGATGAAAATTAGATATTTTCATCTGATATATTTATTCACTTAGAAATAATATAGAATCTCCAGAATCTTCAAAAAGCGTGATGGGGACTGGAAACTGGAAACCTTCGCCTTCTTTTTTTTTACTGGGAAACGGGAGTTCGGAAAATAACTTTTACAGATATCTGGTACCTAATATTTATTTTTCAGGATAAAAAGCTGTCAATCCAAAAATCAAAATATTGTCACGATTTAAATGAAAACTAGTAATTGTCTGACGAAGGAGTCTGATTTAGACTCCGAAACGTTACGCTTAAGAGTTCAAAGTGTTTTCTTTTTGTTCACTGTTAGGAATGTTAGTCAACAATTTCTTCTCGTAAAGTTTTGGTCCCTGACAAATTAGTGCTCAAATTTTTACGCAGCGGCCTTTCTTATATTATTAAAAAAAAATTTCTAATTGTTTCTTGTTTCAGAGACTGAGAGAGAAAACCCAAATTGAGTTTTCAGGAAAATGATTCTAATAACTTGGACCATTTGAAAATGAAGATAAGAAACGCATGTGCCCAAGTAGACCGTTATATTTTGACCAAAGCAACTTATAATGAAATAGGGGAATGATATAACTTATGTATGGATTATAATGGTCGGCATATAGAACATATGATTCGAGATTTTTCATTTATATGATATTTAATGAATATAATAATAGAGAAATAGTTTATTACAAAGCCTCTGTCATTTTACGAAACAAAATCATATCTAGGTCATCTAGCCATGATGATCCATACATAAGTTTTATCATTTCCCTATTTCATTTTAAGTTACTTTGGTCAAAATATAAGGGTCCATTTCTTCTCGAATTCTTGATCTCAATATCTCTTCACAATGGCAGCGTTGTGACATGGAGCCCCATCTTGCTGTATCCACATATTTATTCTTATTCGAAGAGGCAGATTGATAGAAAACTAGCCTTCTTCAATTCAAGGTACAAAATCATATCCATGTCTCCAAATCAAAGCTGCAGATCGCTGACGGTTAAAAATGGATAAAAATCGTAATCGAAAAAAAAGGTCAGAATGAAATTATCTTTCGAATGACATGATAAAAAAGGTATGTCCCTAGAGAAAAAATTTTTGATAGCGCCGCGACGCCTGGCATCTTTATTAATTCCGCAGATTTTTATGCATATCTCAAGTCGACATTGACTTGTTTGAAACTCCATTCACAGAATGAAAAAATATTTGGACGTTTTCGAGAAAATTGGGGTTACCAAGATAAGTGAATCACCCTGTACACATTTTCGTTTTCGCTCTGTATTTTAAAAACTGAAGTAGTTAGAATATTTCTGCTTGTGAATTTGAAATTTTTAAAAAAAAGTGACACAGAGTCGCGAAAGTCGAATTTCTCTATCTTCAATAATCTGGAAAACAGTGCAGTGGTGCAACCAAGGGGGGAGCCATGGGGCTGCAGCACCCCCCTCCCCTGGAGATTCATTTTTGTGTAACAAAAATTGAGCCTTTTATACAGTGCAGTCTCAACCAATTTGGGACACAGTATACATACGAGTGTTTGAAAATGAACTTAAGGTTACAGTTAAATTTTTTGCTCGTCTGCCCGTTAATATAACCATTCTTTTTCACCACATTCTTACCGAGATTCATAGAAGATGACATAGAGCAATATGAAATTATTATATTCAGCTATAAGGAAACTATAACCGCGCCTACTTAAATAGCACAGATCTGATTACTTAAAGCACTCTTCCCATTCGTTCGGGCCGATTCTACCCAGCCCATAAAATAATCTATTTGCCTAACGATGCGTTTCTCATTTAACCATGCCGATGAGATTAAGCAAATAGCCGAAGTCATAAGCAGGTGTACCTTCAATTTGTTTCAGATCGACATAAATGTCCATGTGAAATGATCAAAGAGCGAGATGATTGGATTTCAAACCAGTGAACTATGGAAAGATCACGTAATTGACAGCTGGCCTTCTCGAGACCGCAACTGCAGGTTGATCGGATGGACCACTTGGGTTTTTACACGGACCGTTTTGAGAAATTGGCCTAAAAAGCGCCGATAGCCACACACGGGGTGTTGAAGCAATCTTGTGCGGTTTGGCATATACGGTAGCTCATTGCGGTAATTACGGATGACGCCCCAGAACTGGATGTGATTTTGAGGTAGACCCTGGACAGGTAGGCGACAGAGAAAATGATTCTTCCACCCTTCACACGGTGATGATGGTTAAAATAAAAAAAAAATTCAACGGCACTGGATTCATCTGCAGGCCTTGCGTTTTTTCGAATAGTTTCAACAGTAATGTTATTAATCTAACCAAGTGTCAGAGGAAAAGCAGTCTCTCAAATAATAATGAAGCTATTTTCTTCTCTTTTTTAGCTTATATCAAACAGTTCAACTGTTTTCTTTTTTTCCTTTATTTGGTCGTAAAAAAAAGGTGATCTTACGGGTAGTCTAATGACTCCGCCTCGCCTTGGTTGGAACTTCTACTGAAATACATTAAAAACAAAAAAGTTCAGAAAGAATTGCAACCAGCCAAGAAATATCCATTAAGGCAACGATAATAAAAGCAACAAAATGAACAAAGACAAAACAGATTATCTGCATAAGAATATATCAACAGAAAAGAAAATACTGAAAAAAATAAATGGAAGTCATCATAGTGTACACTGCCAATCTATAGTCGGTTCAAACATAAGAGAGAGCTTGGGTAAACAAACCGGAGCATAAGAAGGTCGAGCTTAGGGTTCAGAGTCGAATCTAGAATAATTCACATATTCCCAGAGTTTCTCCGAATGGAATACACAAAACACCTCTACGTTAAATGTATATTTACTCATAACAAGTTAACGGAAGAGTCCGGCATGGATGAAATACAAACGAAATATTGAATTAATCGAAAATATCACATAATACAAAACATGAATATTCTCACTTTTGAAACATAGATGAATTCAAAATAGTAATCATCGAAATGAATAATATTTTCAATTCCCTGGCTCAGAGATCTTTTATCATGAGGTTGGAGAAATGATATTAGATTTTGTCACTGAGATGAGAGATATACCGGTTTCGGCCTTGTTGGGCCTCATCAGTATCCCGCACATCTCAGGACAAAATCTTCATAAAAAACTTCAGAATTTGTAGCAATTGGTTGTGAAGTAATGAGTAAAATATTACAAAGTACTAAGGTGGTGACATCCAATTGCGTCAAAATGAAGTTTCGCATCTCCAATCAAATGCAAGAAAAGAAATCTGTACTTCCTCTTTCACTAATGATAAAAGATCTCTGAGCCTGGGAATTGAAAATGGTATTCATTTCGATGATTACTATTTTGAATTCATCTATGTTTCAAAAATGTTCTCGATGTGCCTTCGTAAAGGCAAAGAATTTTCTTGTTCGTTCTGGTGTTTGAATGGACTATAGTATCGCATATGTACCGGGTGATTGTTTATATTTTACTCAATAGCTTGTCAATTTCTTCCTGTATTCTGAATTTAATGTCTTCAATATTTGAGGATGGGCCATACACACTTTATATTTCACATATCTCCATAAAAAAGTGTCCAATGATATTAAGTAGGGACAATCAGGAGGCCATAGAATGGAACTCCGATATTAAGAAATCACAGCATTCTCGAGTGGCGTTCTACAACTGCCTTAGATTTAGACAAAAAACTGCCTAAAAAACTCAATAAAGTAAATATATTTGAACTAGGAAATATATTTGACTAGGAAAATGAAATACATCTGAAAAACAACACTTGACATAGAATTTTTAGGTTAATGATGCCTTAATGCAATTGTTAGTTCTGAATGCCCATAAAAAATACTGCAAATTAGCCCTTTTGAACTTTTGTGTACGACCAATATTAACTGAGATAGCTATTGAGTAAAATATAAACAGTCACCCTGTACATACCTATTTCAATGCAATTAAATTTTTTGTATATGTATTTTGTACTTTTGTATTTTTTCTGTATTTCACCTAATATATTCTCTTTTAAATATAAAACAACTTTATTCATCTCTAAGACGAAACAAAGTTTTCCGGGTCAGCTAGCTTATCTAATTGCCAATTGCTGCAATTAGTCCCACCACCAGATCCCTTACGCTCTTTAGTGTCTGGGATAGTAAATGATTCTAAATACTTTTTGATCAACATTCAAAAATATAACAGCTGTTTCCAGACGACAAGGTTTGGCGCAGCATATATTGTACAGGACAATTTTATGTCGACTTTTGAGGTTCAAAATAGTTTATTATAATATTAAAGGTGCTTTTCTATTTATCGATTGATTCAGTACGGAGTCTGTCGGGTCAGCTAGTACTCTTTAAATTTTATACGTATATAGGCTTTGGTAAGTTACCAGACCATTTTATGATATATGTAGTGTTGTTTGGTTTTTTTCTATTGTCGTGTTCTTTTTTATTCATTTTACATACGTACGTTAACAATGATTTATATTTTCAGCCCTGAAGAAGTATCAATAACTGCTTGCAAAATAATGGATCAGCTAAGATTTGCTGATTTATTCTACAACTTCCTAGTTGCCATTAACTTACTGCACATAAGGTTGAGAGGAAGTGACCCTTTGAGTTTCGATCTGTGATAGTAGGGCAATAGGACATGAAGTGAACGAGGAATTGAATAATGTTAATCAGTGTGTATGAAAGATAACGACAATATTTTCTCGGTACTGAAATTCATAATTGAAAAAAAATAACTGAAGTTTACCTCACCATCGAAATAGTCCTGAGAATTATTGCCACCCCACGACCCCACCAATTACAAGATCGGATTTCAACCCGAAGATTATTGTGCTTCAATTGAATATTTTAATCTTGGAAAAGCCCCAAATATCAATTTCAAAAACCGTCATATCTGTATTAGTTAATTTAAAAAATTTTTCAATGTAAAATATGAAATATTTCTAAACTAGAATTTCATTCATTTGTATAACTTTAGCATTTCTCGTCAAACATGACAAATACTTACCTAAACGAAATGTATATTTGCATACTGTTCACGAAGGACAAAAGGGCTTTGCAAAGATCACAATGGGTAAGGCTGCCACTGTTCGAAGATGTGGATTGGTAGAATCAAAAGATCACTTTCTTTTTGTATTTATTAATAATGTCCATTTCCTAACTCATTGAATAGTATTTCGACCGAAATTCAGTAGCTTTTCGAGCAGTTCAAAAATGATAGCCAAACCGAGATATTATTGTTTTTTTTTAGAAAACAGGGAATACGTTAAAAACGTAACAAACACATGCCCTCGACTGGAGGTATATGGCAGGTCTAAAAGCTCGGGACTCAAAAGTGGCCGGCAATAGGCCAATGCAAAATTTGCCCAGAGATACTGAATATTAATTCAATACATGCTCCAGAATTGAGGGTCCATCTATCTATAAGGTAGGTCTATGAGCTCAAGGATTCAAAAGTGGTCGGCAATAGGCCAATGCGAGATTTACATAGAAATACTGAATATTAATTGATATATCAGAGGACTCAAACTTCCCAGTACCCTGTAACGGAAGAGTCACTTCAATAATAGGAACAACACACTGCGATTATAGAACAGGTTTTCGTTCTCCCGAAATTATTATACCTACATTGTTCGGACTTTCCCTCCATTTGTTTCAGATGTTGATCATAATGAATTCATTTCGTAGTAACCAACTGTTGACGAAATTCAATCACCCTGGAAGGGTGCATTTATTAACCCACTACCCCTTACTTTCTTAATTGGCGATTTCCATTTTCCCAGGCTATCGGATACTGGCCAACGGTATTTCAGGAAACGATTCAATCAGGAAAATGCATATTCATGAAAATTCCTTCATATTTCATTGCAACTATAGATATGGAAATGTGATTTTCGGTCACAAAGCATAGTATAGGGTATTCGAGGTGTTTATGAATTAATAAAGAGGTGAAATAATTGTCATTTCGTGGGAAGCTTTCGATAAGAGATGATATTTTTTATCTGGTTTCCGGATTCAGTTAATTGTCCACGAAAGTTGAATAAATCCATGAAAGTTAAAATGAGACTTGAGTTGAAGTAATATTTTCAATAAAGGAAAACACTTCGTGGATTGTGAACGAACAATTCTTGAGAGGGAATACTCATGAAACAAAAAATATGGGGATTATTATGAATGGTTTGTACATTTTATTGGCGAACGAGTTGAAACAGTTTCTGGGGTTCTATCAACGATGGGGGATTATCAGCGAATTCATTTACCGTTGTGGAAGCTGCTAACTGTGAAGGAATGTGAGTAAATTTCTTGAGAATTCAATTCTGATGGTTGACATTCTTGAAGATACTGAAAGTATTCGGTAGAATATTAATTGCAGAGTAGGGGAGATTCTTGAAGCTCAAGACGCCTTGTACTTCAGGAAAACCAAGACTAAAATATTGCAGCCTGAAAGTACCTACTGGCAGTATCTCTCTTCGTAGGTATAATATCAACTATTTTTCGTAACATGTTTTGATATTAGATTTTGTGCATTTATTTCAATATGAGTGCTTTAATGAACTTAAGTTAAAGCGTATAGGCATTCATCATATCGTATTTTACCGAAAATCATTGTTTTGTCTTAAAAATAAAATAATAGGAAAATAAAACTCATTGCGAAAGGTAATAAAACGATCTACAACTTGATCAAACTTTTTCAATTCTGAAATTCATGTGAGAAAATCTAGTGTTTTGTTCTTCAGTTTTTTATTATTCTCAATCAGATTTTTTCTCATGGATCGAAAGCACTCCCACTTTTGTCTGATAAAATATTTATTCTTTCCACAAAATGAAGCCTTCTAATTATCGAATAAAAACTCCGATCTGAATAACCAAACACCTCCTTCCACTTTATGTTTCGTTATACAGGCTGTTTCATGAAGATCACTGACGGAGTGAAATGGAAAAAAATTGTATTCGGAAAAACGATTCAGAATTGAATTATCTTTCAAATAACACGATGAAAAAAGTATGTTTCTGGAAAAAAAATTGATACCGCCGCGACGCCTGGCCTCTTTATTTTTTGCGTAGATTTTTACGCTCTTCTCAAGACAACATTGATTTGTTCAAAACGCCATTCACAGAATGAAAAAATGTTTGGAAGTTTTCGAGAAAATTGGGGTTACCAAGATAAATGAATCACCCTGGAAATTCCTAAAAATGGGGAAAATTCACTGGGCTTGCTTTTCCTAAGTAAGTATGATCAAATTGTCATTGTGCTGGAAAATGCTCCGAAGTGAAAAAAACAATTCACGGGGAAGATAATGATGCATATGGATATGGAATTGTGGATGAAGAACAATTGCACATTGGAATCTTCTTGAGTCGGAAGGTTTGTTGAATATACTGAAGGTCATAAGGAAAATATAATAATAGATAAATGAGACTTTCATTGACATGAATGTAAATTCGAAAAACAAATTAATTTATTGAAAAAAATTGCATCAGTCAAATTTTTCAATTTTTCAGTTATTTTTTCAATTTCAATTTCAAATGAAATGCACTTCAAATCCTACCTTCATCGTTAAACACTTTTCAAATGTTTTTTGCATTTTTTATTTATTCATTCTCATTCTTAATTCAAGCTGAAAATTTCTAATATCCACTAAAATCGGAAGGTTTGTCAAATATAATGAAGTGATTCAATAAGAGAAAAACAATAATAGATACCTAATTAAGACAAAAATGTGATAAGAATTTAAAAAATCTATTTTTTCTACTGGGAATATTTGAAGCAGTCAAATTTTTCAGATGAAACGTACTCTAAATTCTACCTTCAGAATAACTATTTCCACATGTTTTCTTGTATTCTTCATGTTGTATGTATTTTTAATATTCTTTTTTCTCAATGGAGCATGGAACTTTTTCGAGTAATTTAGGTGTATATTTTGAGCAATTCTGCCATGTTTTCGGTATTCACATTTTAAACTGTTAAATCCAGTTTCACAGCTACAAGTTCTTTGCATTCTCTGAGAACATTCACCATAGTAATGATTTAAAGCAGACATTTTGACTCGAGAATTTGCCATGCAAATTCATAATTCAAGAAGAACAAATATTTTCAATTTAGATAATAACATTGTATATAGGATTGGACCTGACAATGTTAGTTCTCTCTAGATTTCGTGAATTTTTGTTTAAAATGAAAATGAAAAACCGAAAACGAAGTTTCAAGAATATTCACATGAATCATCCGCTCTTGAAAGCTTACTTTCTTCCACTTACCGACCTCACATCGTCTGTAATTTTTTTTTCATTCCCCAACAATTTTGAATTCCTTTCAAAAAATTTTTTTATTTTTGATATTTTCAATGGCCTATTCAGCCGTGGTTTGGAAGAACTATCGGACTGTAGGTATTCTGTTAGTCGGACGTCCTTTAATCGTTTCAGCCTTTTTTATCTAAATGAAATTTTTTAGTTGAAATATTTATCTATTTACCTTTGATCCATCAAAGTAAATATAAGCTTTTCTTCCCAAAAAAAAGTATATTTCTACCAACATGAGCCCCCGTAGATTTTATTGAGACAATTGTTTGCTGACGTCATACAAATATCACCCTAACACTTTCTACAAAAAACTCTTGAATTGGAAGGCCAGAGTTTAATATACATCGTTGAAGTTTTGCCTGCATTGATAGGTTTGGATTCGAAAGATATCATCTGCTCGTCTATATATAAATTCTTTTTTTTTTTTCATTTCTACCTGTATTGATACTTGGTTCGAACAATTTTCTCAACATAATACAAATTTGTACAGGTGGGCAAAATTGGTGATACATGAACTACAACTTTTAAATTCAAAGTGATAGAGAAAAATGGATGATACGTTACGGTGGTCTTTTTTAGAGACACTGATAATGCCATCAACTACATTGCTCTATCTTCTTTTGTTTTCGAGTTAAAGGCCGAAATTGAAATTTCGGCGATTTCAACTTTATCCATTATCTCCGTTTCTGTTTGTGCTAGGATGTTGAAATAAAAACATTATACAGACACTTTTTTCATAACAACACAACAAAAAGTTTCAATATGATCATAGACCCCTTACTTCGCAGTCAAAAAACGTCAAAAGATTAACTTGTCTGAGCATTTCCTAGAGCTTACTTATAGAAATAGTAGCATACCCTGCATAATACTTTTTTCATAGCAATCCAGTAGCATACTTTATTTTGTCCCAAGAGGTTTCCTTGCTGAGCTATAACATGAAGTTGTGTTTTTTTTATGGAAACAATAGTTTGAGATGGCTTAGAAAGAATCACCATTTTTCCCGTTTCAGAAATATATCATATATCATACATCAACCTCAGATTCGTTCAGATATCATGAAAAATATAGATTGTATGTGAAATTTGAATTATTGAGTATTAAGTAGGCTGAACCACAGAATAATATGTGTCTAGGCATGGTGTCATTATTATTTTGCCATTGAATACTTGATTCATTTCTCCGTGGTTTGATTCCTGTTCAGAACAACTGTCAATTATAAGAATTCGAAGTCATTATTGCTGGCAATATGGAAATGGTCGAAGACTACGAAAAATATGATATGTTTAAATGTTTTATTTTAGCGGCAATAATGACTTCGAATTGGCAGTTGTTCTGAACAGAGATCAAACCACGGAGAATTGCACCATCGCGAAATAATGATGACACCATGCGTAATCATATTATTCTGTGATTCAGCCTACCTAATACTGAGTAATTCAAATTTCACTATATTTCAACTATATTTTTCATGATAACTGAATGAATCTGAGGGCGATGTATGATGTATGATATATTTATAAAACGGGTAAAATTTGGCGATTTTGGCCCTGATTTTTCGAGGTATAGATGCCCTTAGGGGACATATATATCTCTATACAACCCATACACCTGTATAGTTTGAGTATTAATTCTTTTAAATATTTTTAGTGTTTTGTTATAGCTTGTGAACCGATCTGAACTCTTTACTGATTGTAGCAAAACCATGTCGGAAGTATGAGGGAAAAGAAGGAGTACAAGGTCAAGTTTGCTCTTGGGCCACATAACAACTCGAAGCAGCTTCCGATGAGACAGAACATTACGACGAAGGCGTTATGCCTCTGAAATATGAAATTATGAATGAAAATACAAAGTCTCAATCCGACTGGATTCAGTGTATAAGGTATCACTCAACTCGCTTCATGAAACCTGTACACTTTTTCGGAACTACTGCTCAAGATGTGGAAAACTTAAAACACTATCTGACTGATCCCCTCTTCGTTGTGTTGTTCTGTTTTGAAAAGAGTACATATTTCTATTTCTGTTGAAACGCATTAGGTATTTTATATTTTATAACAACAATGAAAAATTCGTATACCTATTTGTTGATACCTACCTGATATTTTATGATATGAAGATTTTATATTTTCGTTTAATAAATGCTTTCGAAATTTCATTAAGTAGGTTGATTTAAGTTATATTACGATTATAACAGACATAACGATAAGAGATTTCATTGAATTTGGCTTTGTAATTGGATCACACAATATGAAGGGCATCTATCCCGGACTGAAGGCATCTATCCTTCTCAGTATTTTCATAGTGGGGCAACTATACATACCTGTAGGCATCTATCCCCAGAAATAATGTTCCACAAAAATCAAAATTCTGTGAAATCTGCTAATGCTAGGTCAGAAAAAAACCACAGAATTTTAACTCAAATAACAAGTCTAGCTACTTTCATAAAAATTATTCAGATAAAATCGATATTTTCGAAAATATGAGGCAATTTAAAAAGTGGGGCATCTTTCCGGGTTTTACCCTAATGTTTTAAATATTAGTATGATTCGGCTGTGTTTGGAATATTATTATCATTTGATATGAAGATTTTTCCTTGGCTCGAAATATTAAGATTGAAGTTTGTTTTCGTACCTATTCTCCTTTTGATTCACCTCTGTCATAGATGTTGAGATAAAGCCATACCAGAATGACACTCCTAGTTTTCAAAAGGCATCAAATCAACCATCGAATCATACAAAATTTTTTCGAAAATTCATATCCTTGTCAACTTCGCTTTCGGACATAGTATTTGCTCCCGAAGAATATCTGTTCTGCAGTTCTTGTAGAATGAATTCAATTTCAGTTACTGTATCAGTTTAACGACTTTTGACCATGAAAGTCTACCATGCAAAATAATAAAATATGCCTTTCCATGATTTCAGCGATATCTTGAAATAAAATGAACGCTACAAGAAGACGTGATGATAACATATGTATGGACACTACCGAATTTTCATCAAGACCTGAGGGTAATTTTTGTATACATGGTGACCAAGGTCATATCAATATCGATTAGAAAACAATTGGTTATAAGGAATGGATGAAGATTGTGTGAGAAAAAAGTAGAAATTATCATGTACCCACAATCACGTCCTACGAGTCATACACTCTTCGACTTATTATGGTTTTATATTTCCAGACTCTGCTGAGAGATGGAGCGCATGATATCGTAAGGAATATGTATAGTCCGTTTCAAAATGATTGTCATCAGAGAAAGCCATAGAATTCCAGCCGGGGCTTTACTTCTAGTTGCAAAAAGGTACTAAAAATTTCTGTGTGTTCATCATAAATTGAAATATATCAATATAACCTATAAAATGATTGAATATATTTTTCGAGGCAAATAAATTTGAAGAATTTTTTGTAAAATAACATTATATTCATCATTGTTGTATTGACCAATTTTCAAACATAGCTTCAATTGCAAAAGAGAAACAAGCTGAGATGATGACTAAAATATACACACCCACACTATTCTGCTGTAGATCAAGCATGGGAATCGGAAATTCAGGATTGAAAATAAAAATATCATGGAATGCTTCAACATGAAATCTTGCAGTTTTTCGAGGAACACCAATGCAGAGATATCATTCATTAAATAATTAAGACTTCATCAAAGATAACTAAAATTTCGACCTCTATGAAACCCTTCAGCAATCTTGATGACTATCGAAAATTCAGCCAAATTCTCACCCTATGTTATTTTTTCTGAGTATTGAGGAACAAAAAGTATAAAGCTGACATAATTTTACAATTTCATAACCAAGTTGTTGAAACAAATAATACTTGTTGACAAATTGTGAATCATTCGAAGAGTAAAATGATATAAGTTAGATCACTTATTATTTGTATTTATAAATACTGTCCATTTCATGATTGATTAAATAATGTACCAAATGTTGATTTTGATTAAAATTCAGTTACTTTTCAGGCACTTCAAAAAAGATGTACAAACTGATTCATTCATTTTTTTTATTTGAAAAAAATAACGCCGTATAATGTTTCTTTGAAGGTATAATCATGTGTAATAGGTTTCCATCCACTGCTCACTCCTGATTGTAATGACTTTCCTTTCCTTCTTTTTTTCCCAAAATTCATCTGACAGTTCTTCTAGGTGAAAACTGAAATTTTGAGACTCATTTATTTATCAGAGAACACCTCGAAAAAGTAAATGATTGTTACCTAAATAACTAGCAAAACGCAATTAATGCTGGCCGAAATACCTGCTGAATTGTTGACAAACTCGCAGTAGGTACCGACCGTAAACTGCTTCACGTTTCCTTGTAGTTAGGCGAGGCGACAGGGATCTTGATGAATTCCAGTCATTTTTATTTCGGTAATACTTGAGAAATATTCAAATCCAAAACTAATTTGTCGATTAAATCAAGAACATGAGCATACAGAAATTAATTCGAAATATATTCAGGACAGGAAGTTAATTCGAACTCTGAAATTTCAAAACTTAGTGTTTTCAATCAACACCAACCCAAATCCTAGAATTCAAAAGTAACTGATGGAATATTACCAACATTTTTTCGAGATTCCTCAGCCGCTCGAGATGCCAATCATTTTGAAACGGACTATATACACATTTGATAACAACAGGACCGAAGGGGTTAACTTCAATTTGAAACAACAATTAAGTCTACACGTAAAAATTTGAGGGTGCAGTAAAAATGATGAATTAGTAAGTGCAGTTTTCCAGTATTTAGATTCGAAAGTAGACTCGGCCATTCAAGAAATGTAATACCAAATTTAATAAAACGATTACTGCATGCAGATTGAAGGTGGTAAAACGCCCCAACCCGACGTGAAATTCATAAGGCTGCGGTATAAAAAACGAACCTGCCGATTTCTCATCGAGATCAACGTCACTATACCGATCGGCGCGAAAAAAAAATTGGAACAATCGGCAAGTCTCATCTGTGGGAACTGTTTCTGGGTAAGAAGTAATTCATTTGGTTCCTACATCGAACTGGAGGATGTGGTCTCGGTCCGTCTTCGACCGGATGTAAAATCAGGTAGCTCGATCGACCGCAATGAGACGTGAGAAGGAGCATCGGGAATTTAACGGGCCCAGACACAAGAAAGGTGTTGATTATCGCCGATGGATCCCACTTGGGAGTCGTTAAATAATATTATTGCCTTGATTGGCAACAATCATCTCGGAAACATATGAATGCTGAGGTTTGCTTTCGTCCTCGAGATTGACGGTTCAGGTTTCAATTTTTTTTTTCAATATTTACCACCCGAGGAAAAGAAAAGCCTATGTCACTTAGTTGGTGTCTTGAAGGATAAATCCTGTTTAGATTTGAATTGCCTGAAATTATGCTTCGAAAGGAACAAACCAGTTGATAGCATATTTCAAAACTATCAGTGCAGTAAGGACTTTTATTGAACAAACGTTTTTGGAGTTTTTACGGGACCCTCCCGAACAGGACTCGTACCCTCAACCTCCGAATTACTGGTCCAGCACGCTGCGTCGATGCTTTCATCTGATATCTCGGCTGGCCGCTATCCCAGAATTCGATGTTAGATGTAAGTATTATTTGTGCAAGCCCCCTAGTCCTGGTGCTTATGGGGGCCCACAGAAAATTTTCTCAAGGGTTGGCCGAATTTTGCATTCTTGTTTTAATAGGAATTCTTTCTGCAACTTCTTTTAGAACATACTTTTTTTTTGGTTGTCCTACTTTCCGAAATGAACCTGAAAAATAATATGTATTAATAGAAGTGTGCGGGTAGCCTAGTGGATATGGCTCTGGACTCCGACCCGGCAAGTCAGGGTTCGAGTCTCTGCCAGGGAAGAAATTCTCTGGTATGGAGAACTCGCCGAACCATTCACTGTTGGATAAAAAATTAACAGGACTGTGCCTAAGGTGGCGTCGGGACACAGTAACAAAGCCTACACAGAACACACCCATCATTCTAACTCGCACAAGCTTTAAGTACCTTATGAGGGAACCCAGAATGCATGGAAAAATACAAAAAAATACACTACCTAAAATCCGATAGTAGTAGTTAGTTCATTAAACTTATATTTTAAATAATGGAAATTCTTAATTCTCATCAATATGTTTTCATTTACAACAACTTATTATATAAAATCACGAAATATTCACTTGTGAGTACACCTTTTGATCCCCTATTACTGCCTTCTGCTTCATCGTTTTCGTCTTGTGCAACATCTCTGATTTTCTTGTGCCCTATTTTTATTCCCTTGTCAACCATCATTTTTGTTTTCTTCACCTGGGTCCATTTCTTCAGAAGCACTGGGGCACCTAATTACAAGCGCAAAGACGAGTATCGACATTAGTTGATTTTCCAGTTCACTGAACTCATTACAACTATACCCTCCACCACCTGTTCTTTACATTCGCCCTGAGGGTGCGTGCTTTTTTTAGTTTTGGAATTCTATCCGTACAAAAACTAAAAAAAAATGAAAATTGTTAAAATCGACAAATCAAATTCATGAAGTTCTCTGCAGAAAGCGAAAGCCGATTACTAACTGTTTTCCATGAACGAAGCCACAACGACCCCTGTTCATGATAATAATAATAATAACTGTTTTCCATTGTTTTGTGTCCTCTACAGAGTTCAGAACACCTGTAAATTCCGTATGTCCATTTAAACTGCTCCACATGAATTAATATATAGACTTAAATTGCAAAAAAATATAGTTCAAATGAGATTTTTTGATGAAAATTCATATTAACATGATTTCAAGTTGAAGGAAATAGAATTGATTTTACCTGTAGGTCTGTAGCGTATACAGGATGGTTAAGAAAAATCGAGTAAAATAACGAAATTTTATTCCCAGAGAATTCAAGCATTTGAAGACTATCAATACAATGTATGGCCTCCACGGGCATTAATAACAGCTTGATATCTTCTTTGCATACTGCACACGAGGTTGTTGAACATTTCTTGAGGAATTTGGTTCCATACATGAGGCAGATCATTTAAGGATTCTGGGGTAGGTTGATGATTATCTAATCTTCCTTGGAGTATATCCCATGCATGTTCTATGAAATTCAAATATGGTGAGTGCAAAGGTATTGGTAAATGTGGAATACCAAGCTCCTCGAGCGCATTCTCAACTATAGCTGCACGGTGCGGTCTAGCCATTGAAAAGTTTCACCAATAGCGTGAAAATTAGGCAAAACATTGTCAATGACATGCTCCCTATAGTGTAAGGCTGTCATATTCCTAGGACAAATGTGTAGATCTGTGCGCCCTTTGAAACATATTCCGGCCCATACCAAACACTACCCCCTCGGAATTGATGGACTTCTTGGACATAGCGACGATTACGGTGTATGCGTGGGATTGTACATACCCTTATTCTTCGAGAATCTGAAAATCGTCCATATCTGGATTCATCAGTGAAAAAGACACTATGCCATTGATCGTTCCAGTTGATATGTTAACGCTTATGATCACGTGTTAATGGAACTCCCCTTAATGGACGTCTAGAACCTAGATTCACTTCTCTCAAACGTCGTCTGATGGTTTCGATGGAATCTTGAACCCCATCTACATTTTGAAGTGTATTCCGTAGCATTCTACACGTAGATATAGGCTTTCTTCTCGCCGAAACGGTGATGAAACAATCCTGAGCAGGTGTTGTTTTTCGTCGCCCACCAAGTCTTGGTCTTTCCAACACGGAACCTGTCTCCCTTAACCTATTTCAAAGTCGAGATATCACACTTTGGCTGACTTGGAGCCTTTCCGCTATAACAACCTGAGTTAGGCCACCCTGTAGCATTCTGATAGTAAAAAGGCGACCAGATTGACGAAAGGTCTCATACTGATTTTTATTGGATTGATTCAAGTTGTTATTGAGATTTAAATGATTTACAGCGATTTTCTCGAAGATTACATAGGTTTCAAAACGATTAAATACGATGTCCCTAACTCTTGTGGAGCAGTATATTATTTACTTCTTCCATGTGCATTGGAGGCGTTTTAACTGTTACCATCAACCTGTTATTTTCTAGGGAGTTTACGATAACTTCCATCTGATTTTTAGAGGTCTTGCGGTTCCTCAACATTTTCATTCATAAATGAACTTTAATATAAATTTTTTTAATAATACTAAGGCTTATCACAGTACAGAACATATAATGATACGAAAGGCTACCTTTTTTTTATCTGATGTTTTCTTTTTCCTTGTCATATTTGACACTCAAAAGTCATTGAATTCAGTGTTGTCAGATCTTAAATCGTCGATTCTTGAAGTGCCTGATAGCAATATCACAACCAATGTTGAAAGACAAACGACCGCAATACATCGAGAGACATGAAAAGATGAATTGATTTTACAGTATGACAATGCTCGAACCCATGTTGCGAAAATGATCAAGTCATGCTTGGAAACTTTGAAATGGGAAGTCCTACCCCTCACGCCATATTCTCCCGACTTTGCTCCCTCGGACTATCACTTGTTTCGATCAATGGCACACGGCCTGGCTGATCAGCACTTATGAAAAAAAAAATCATCAATTCGTGGATCGATTCAAAAGATGACCAGTTTTTTCCACTTTGAATAATAAATGTATAACCAGTTTTTAACAATAAAGCCTCGAATTTCGGAAAGAAACGGCAAAGTTGTACACTTATTACTATTCATATTCCCTCAGTTGTAATAAAATATACTCCACCACAAGAGTTAGGGATATCGTATTCAATCGTTTTGAAATATATGAGATCTTCGAGAAAATCGCTGTAAAATCATTTAAAACTCAATAACAATTAGAATCGATCCAATAAAAATCATTATGAGACCTTTCGTCAATCTGGTCGCCTTTTTTCTGAAGTTTGGTTCTTTGCATATGCTACATGAATGTTCTCATTTTGAAATGGAGTCAGTTTATCAACGGCTTCGATTTGAAACGAGTTTTTTGAAAATGCCAAGACGTAAATTAACAAACGTTTAGGCTAATAGGGCTATCAGAATGCTACAGGGTGGCCTAACTCAGGTTGTTATAGCGGAAAGGCTCCAAGTCAGCTAAAGTGTGATATCTTGACTTTGGAATAGGTTCAGGGAGACAGGTTTCGTGTTGGAAAGACCAAGGCTTGTTGGGCGACGGGAAACAACACCTCCCACATCTACGTGCAGAATGCTATGGAATACTTTTCAAAATGCAGAAGGGGTCTAAGTTTCCATCGAAACCATCAGACGACGTTTGAAAGAGGTGAATCTAAGTTGTAGACGTTCGTTAAGAGAAGTTCCATTAACACGTAACCATAGGCGTCAAAGACTGGAATGGGCAAGGCAACTGGAACGATCAATGGAGTAGTGTCCTTTTCACTGACGAATCCAGATATGTACGATTTTCAGATTCTCGAAGAATAAAGGTATGGACAATCCCACGCATACCCCGTAATCGTCGCTATGTCCAAGAAGTCCATCCATTTCGAGGGGGTAATCTTATGGTGTGGGCCGCGATATGTTTCAACGAGTCAACAGATCTACACATTTGTCCTGGGAATATGACCACCTTACACTATCACTATAGGGAACATGTCATTGACAATGTTTTGCCAAATTTTCACGCTGCTGTTGGTGAAACTTTTCAATTTATAGACGATAACGCTAGGCCGCACCGTGCAGCTATAGTTTAGAATGCGAGCCAATAAGAGCTTGATTAAGCAATACCTTCGCACTCACTAGATTGCAATTGCATAGAACATGCATGGGATATGCTCCAGAGAAGATAAGGTAATCATCAACCTACCCCAGAATCCTTAAATAATGAGAGAGCTCCTGCCACGTTTACGGAACCAAATTCCTCAAGAAATGTTCAACAACCTCGTGTGTAGTATGCAAAGAAGATGTCAAGCTGTTATTGATGCCCATGGAGGCCATACAGTGTATTAATAGGCTTAAAATGCTTGAATTATCTGGGAATAAAATTTCGTTATCTTACTCGATTTTTCTTAACCACCCTGTATTCGCTGCAGAACTACAGGCTAAAATTAATTTTATTTCCTGCAACTTGAAATCATATGAATATGAATTTTCATCACAAAATCTCATTTAAACCATATTTTTTTGGAATTTAAGTCAATATCCCAAACTCATATGCAGCAGTTTAGTAGCTATTTGGTAGAAAAGGAGTTCAAGCAAATCCCTTGTCGGTACTTATGAACCGAACGAGGTATATCAGTACTCGAGAGTTAACGCGCAAAAAGCGATTAGATACCCAAAAAATCCGCCATTCACCAGTCCGTACATTACAGAGCAAATAGTAGCGGCGCTCCAAAGTGGATCGGGGCGAACAAAAATATCATCCGATTCAAGAATCGGAATCTCGGTTCGAGCGTGGCGTCCATCGTCTTCGGACACGATTCGGATCCCATTGAAATAGCAGAGATAGGAAATTTCTCATCGTTTACAGTTCCGTTGTAAATTAGACGGGATGACTAGGCGGATATCGTGAAAAGGATAACTATTTTTATAATGGCCGAACAGGAAAGTTTTTTTTCCCTTCAGAAGTCGTCCGTTTGATCGGTTCGGAAACTGTCGTTCGGAATTGAGCGTGCAAGTAGAGTTGGTTTGAGACAAAAGCGGTCGATTGGGGATCGGGTCAGGTTTTGATTGAAACTTTTTTATCAGTTCTAGACTGGAGAAAGTCTAATCAGTCGATTCGATTTCGGTAATGAGGAGAAGCTTCATTTTTCATGGTTGCCGAACGTTTAAGAATGAAATAATAACACTTTATCCAAAAAATAATTCAATTATTGTCAATGTGCCAATTTCTAAATCAAAACGAGAACAGCGTGAGAAATTTCAATATGATGTTTCATCCTTATAAGAATGAGATAACTCATTAGTGAAGGCAAATAACACACTATCCCTGAGTTTCAGAAAAGTCAATTAAAATTTGAAGGTCCTTTAAAATTTGAATCCTTCATTAAATCAGATATTCCATACAGATGGTGGCCATGGTATTAAATATCAGGGCATTGTGGTATTGAAGGAAATGAAATAGCCGATGACCTTGCGAAGAAAGCATCTAGGCTGAAGACTGTTGGACATGAACCTTTATGAGGGCTGGGAAAGGAGTGGAATGGGAAGCAGTGAACACAATAGCGCTCTGGAGAAATACTGCTAGACTTGCATTTTTGGAATTCTCATAAAGCTCATATGGCTGCCACGGGCTGAGCTTCGAGTAATGGTAGGTCTGCTGACGGGACACTGTCGATAAAAATATCTTCTGTATCGCATGGGAAAATCAGCAGATGAAATTTGCAGGCTATGTGGATCAGGGGAAGAAACGGCTGAACACATTGTATGCAAGTGTCTAGAGCTGGCGAAACTAAGAACCATTCACATGGAGAAGTCGGTTCTGGATCCTCATGAGGTGACAATTAAAGCTGGATTTATCAATGTCATTAACGGTCTCCTTGGGATTTAAATGAACAAGTTGGGTAAAGAACAATAGAGTCTTGCGGTTGAAGTTTCCGGAAAGCTGAACCTAGCCACATCGACCCTTGTTCAGAATAATAATAATAATAAACGCAACATATTTTAGACAAATTTAATGAAAAAATAGCGAGATAAGCTATAGAGATAAGGCAGATGTGGCATGCAAAAAAAGTGTAAGCGATACCGATCCTCATATCATCAACTGGACTTATCCTCAGAAGTCTTGAAGACAGTCTTAAAAAATTCGGTCTTCATAAAAATACATTTATTGATATGCAAAAAGCAGCAATCTTAAATACATGACACACTGTTCGTAAATTTTTGAACATGTAAATGAGTCTAATCCCATTTGCGTTTACTCTCGGGATATGTCAATATTACCAGCAAATACTGATCAAGTGTATAAGCCTTTTGATAATAATGATAATATTAATAATGAGGGCTTATTCCTTCCAAAAAATTGTTGCCTAACAGTGAAACAATACTCCAAACTTTTGAATTTCGTAACGTTTCAGAGTCTATATCAGACTCCTTTTAAGGATGAATTCTCAGATTTATGAAACTCTAATTTCCTATTTATCAATTGACTATTTTCAATACATGGTGACATTGATCCACTTTTTCTCAAAATATCCTGATATTAGTTCTTTGCTTAAAAAATTAATCAAATACGATCCACACCTACCGAAAAATTGGCCACAACATTACTTTCATCAAACAAAAAAAATTCAAGGCGACTACTTAATTTTTCTTTGATTACTATCTGGTTTCTTTATTAGAATATTCGTGTCATTTCAATCTATCATGTGATCGCCGGTATTGAAACATACATAATCTGCAATATGCGATCTACGAATATCCCTATTTTCTATGGTATTTTTATGTTCAAGCTTTCTTATTTCTATGGGTCTTGATGTTTCTCTTATAAATACAAATACAGGAGATATTGTAAACAAAATATTCCGACATTTGTTTCTCATTAAAAGGTTAAGTTTTTGGTATCGATCTTGAATCATTTTATGTTATGAAAACGGTTCTTATGTTGAATTTAGAACTAATTCTTCTTATTTCATCTTAAAGTTCTTGATTATAAGGAGTCAAATTTAAAAATATTTGTAGTTCTTGACGGTCTTGTTGGTCCCTGATTTCCATAATAATTTTGTCCCAAAATTCTCCTCCTCAAATTTGATATTGATTTTTCTATGGATTGAAAAGTATATCGAATTCAGACAGATATCTGACATTTCTGTTACATCCTCAAGAGTTTAATTAAAACAACTAGAAGACTGGAAATCGAAGTGTTAAATTTTCGTTGGAACACCATTCATAATAGACAGAGTATACAGAAGGATTTCATTGTATGATCTATGTTGCAAACAAAATAGTGATTCATTGAATTATTGAATGAAATACTACTAATTCATTAGTAATATCCTGGACTGCGTCAATAAAAACTATAGAGACAAAATTTAAAAATTTGATGGCAACGAGAACAGGGGAGATTTTCGAAGATGAAGAAATGAAAGGAGCAAAAAACAGCTGAAAAACAAAAAAGAATTGGTAGATAATGAAAAAGTAAGAAACATATTATGTTTATTGTTGATGAAGAAGTTAAACGGAGCAATTTTTCAGACTTGGTTAGAATCCTAGCGATAATAATTTTTACGAAACCAGTCATCGAAAATTGAAATTATCCAAAAAAGAGCCTCTTGGAATAACAACGATTTCTCTATTTCAGTATCGTAATGAGTTCATACTGTACTAATAATAGTGCTGTAATGAACTCATTACAGCATTGTTATCAGTTATATTTTTCGTTCTGTAGGTGTCAATACAGACCTCTGATCCTATCAAATTTCAAATCAAATCAATTAAACTTCAAAACTTCCGTTATCTGTCAAATTTCGTTTGGCATACCAACTGCCAAGATACAATACAAAAGTCACTAGGATGAAGAATCTGAGGTTTTATTTGAAATTCGAGAGTATTTTACAAAACTGGACTGAAATAAAGAGAAAATATTGTCTAATATTCGTGGCAGAAGGCAATCCCAGCACTCATACGTTCGAAAACTTGCTCCTTCGTAGCTCGTTTTTGAATTTCGCATTCGTGTTGGAATAGGAGCCTATTCTGCAACTTGTTTTAGAATATTCTATTATTCACCTGATTTTGATCGAAGATTCCTATGAAGATTATTTTTATTCCTTCTTCCAATTCAATCCAATACATGATTTAAACGGTTCAATTTCAGGAAAAGTTTTTCGTCGAAATATTCCGACAGTCGATTATTAAAGATATAAAACCAAAATATATTGATTCCCAGGCTCTCGATCCGTGGAACTCGCACGAATATTCATTCCATATCAATGCACAGTTAAGAAACATACATCTCATTCATGTCTGATACCGATACCTGGACATTAAACCACATCGGTGC
Source organism: Hippodamia convergens (assembly GCA_038502775.1). Classification (NCBI taxonomy): domain Eukaryota; kingdom Metazoa; phylum Arthropoda; class Insecta; order Coleoptera; family Coccinellidae; genus Hippodamia; species Hippodamia convergens. The sequence continues at coordinate 7,408,320 of CM076608.1, read as the reverse complement.
ACTGAATTTAAGCGATATATCCATGATTCCTCTTGTTGATCACGTTTACCACCTGTCTCCTTCATAAACATGTTGCAGAAAGTTATCCTTGTATCGATATTTGTTGTAGGACTCGGGCTCCGTCAATGTCAATCTGTGATGTCACTGTTGGGATTCTTTTTATTCTCGAAATATTCGAATAATGAACACTGTGTCCTATTTTGGTTGAAACTGCACTGAATCTTGACTATTATTAAAGACCTGGTGATCCTGTATCACTTTTTTGTTAAATTCTTTGAAGCCACAAACAGAAATATTCCAACTATTTTATTCCTGAAATACGAGGCAAAAACTCTTTATATCAGATATTTTCACATAAAAGTCACCAGCGTATTTAAAAATTTGTTTAGATTGGGGACAAACTTGGTATTTTTCAATGAAACACCCAGTATATTTCAACTGAAATTATTTGCAATTTGTTCTAGTATACATTGATGTATCACAACCTCATCTTGAATGCATTTCAGCTTCAAAAATAAGAAAAATCAATATTTATGTTTGTTTACTTAATAGTAAACCATGTATTATTTTGCACATGCATAATTTTTCTTCTCAACGTTTTTAAGTTTATGTTGAAGGCAGATATTTTGGGTTTATGTTCAAAATATAATTGAATAAATGGTTTTGATTCACATGGCGTTTTGAAAAAGTGATCAAATGCAGTGCAAAAATTCATGGTCAACTATTAAAAAAACAAACAGAAAATACGTCACTGACTTTTATGTAAGAATATCTTTTATAAGCAATAAGCAGGTTTTATTTTGTTTCTAATAACCTCTCCGAAAGTGATCATTTTCGTTTTAGCCCCGTATTTCAACTACAGAAGTAGTTTTCTGTTTATGGCTTTAAATGTTTCACAAAAAAGTGATAGAGGGTCAAGAAAAATCCATGTCTCTATCTTTAATAATAGCAGTCTCAACCAAAATGCACACAGTGTGCGTTTACTTCAAATCTTTGTTCATTGATTGACATCAGCGTCTACACAGTGGCAGCCACTCGGATAAAGCAGAGGAGACTATCAGACCTCCCCCAGAATCAATTTATTATCCCAAGCATGATCTATAGAAAATGCACCTTTTTTACCATTTCTAATAATTCTACCGAAAAAAAAGTAGACGAGGGCTGTAGTTTTCTAACCCAAATTAAGAACGTGTCTTAATTGTTAGTCATAGAGGACATAACCAATTTCCATGAATAAACTGCTCCACATGAGTTAGGGATACTGACTTAAATTGCAAAAAATATAGTTCAACTAAGATTTTATGAAGAAAATTCATATTAATATGATTTCAAGTTGCAGGAAATAAAATTTATTTTAGCCTGTAGGTCTGCAGGTGGTTGAGAAAAATCGAGTAAAATAACGAAATTTCATTCCCAGAAAATTCAAGCATTTCAAGACTATCAATACAATGTATGGCCTCCACGGGCATCGATAACAGATTGACATCTTCTTTGCATACTACACAGCAGGTTGTTGAACATTTCATGGGGAATTTGGTTCCATAAACGGGGCAGAAGCTTTCTCAGATCATTTAAGGATTCTGGGGTAGGTTGATGATTATCTAATCTTCTTTGGAGCATATCCCATGCATGCAATTGAAATCTGGTGAGTGCGGAGGTATTGGTGAATTTGAAATACCAAGCTCCTCGCTTGCATTCTCAACTATGGCTGCACGGTGCGGAATAGAGTTATCGTCTAGAATTGAAAAGTTTCACCAATAGCGGCGTGAAAATTTGGCAAAACATTGTCAATGACATGCTCCCTATAGTATAAGGCGGTCATACTCCCAGGACAAATGTGTAGATCTGTGCGCCCATTGAAACATATCCCGGCCTATAACAAACACTATCCCTAGGAATGGATGGACTTCTTGGACATAGCGACGATTACGGGGTATGCGTGGGATTGTCCATACCCTTATTCTTCGAGAGTCTGAAAATCGTCCATATCTGGATTTATCTGTGAAAAGGGCACTACGCCATTGATAGTTCCAATTGATTTGTTGCCTTGCCCATTCCAGTCTTTGAAGCTTATGGTCACGTGATAATGGAACTCCTCTTAATATACGTCTAGAACCTAGATTCACTTCTCTTAAACGTCGTCTGATGGTTTCGATGGAAACTTGGACCCCATCTGCACACATTTTTATGAGTACCTATTCCGTAGCATTCTACAAGTAGATGTAGGCTTTCTTCTCGCCGAAACGGTGATGACACGATCCTGAGTAGGTGTTGTTTTTCGTCGCCCACCAAGCCTTGTTCTTTCCAACCGGAACCTGTCTCTCTGAACCTATTCCAAAGTCGAGATAAAACACTTTGGCTGACTTGGAGCCTTTCCGCTACAACAACCTGAGTTAGGCTACCCTTTAGCATTCCGATAGCCCTATTAGCCTCAGCGTTTGTCAATTTACAACTTGGCATTTTCAGAAAACTCGTTTCGAATCGAAGCCGTTGATGAACTGACTCCATTTCAAAATATGAAGATTCATAAAGCATATGCAAAAAACCAAACTTCAGAAAAATGGCGACCAGATTGACGACATGTCCATACTGATTTCTATTGGATCGATTCAAGTTGTTATTGAGTTTTAAATGATTTGACAGCGATTTTCTTGAAAAAACATACTTTTCAAAACGATTGAATACGATATCTCTAACTCTTGTGGAGCAGTATATATGGCAGAGACAAAATTATATTGAACAGACCTATTTCACCATCAATTCCAGCTGGTTTGTATGACAACCAACACAACAAACTCGCGTATGAACATTAAAATCCAGTTCTGGGACTCGATAGGAAGCGTTGAGCGATACCATCAAATTTATTTCCACTCTTGGACGAGATAGCGTATTTAAAGTCAATCACACTTCATCGTCTTGGAATAGAGGGTAAATAGTGTAACCTTCTTGAGTGCGGTTAATCGAGAATCATGTACAATACTTCATATCCCACAGAGTTCATTAACTGATATAACTCCGAGAAAAAGAGAAATACGATGCTTTTCCCCAATCGAAGAAGGCAGTGGCGTAGAACCTAGTGTGTGGACCTACTATTTCAACAATGTGTGCTTCCTCTCACTTTTTCACTCATACTATTCTTAGTGAAAAAAGTTCCCAAAGCGACGCTTGTTTCACAGCCATGGAAATGTTAACATTTCTCAAACTCAAAAGAGCTTAGTAGCTTCAAATAAATTAGACTCAAAAAGAGCCGTTCTTCCTAAAAAATGACAAAAACCTCACCTGACAGAAATTGCATAAAATAGTTCTTTGTGATTGCTTATTCCGCTATTAGTACATATATATATTCAAGATAAGGGAAAAAAAGTATTTCAGTTTATCAATTACTTGTTGTTACATGCATAGGTAATAATGGAAAACTATTCACTGAGAGTAAGTAGCAATGAAATTAATTGCAAAGTGCTGTCAAAAAATAACTTAGAGATATTCAAGAAGCTTCGGGAAAAAATAAAAAGAGGAGGAACTGACTTCACCAAACAAAAACTCCTCGTATGATTTTATGCAAATCTAAATGTTTCGAGCTTTATGAGCTCATCTGCAGGAGTTTAAAGCAAACAAAGTGAATCTGAAAATTAAGTTAAACTCAGCAAAGCAGTAGATTCAAAGCTTGCAGAAAACCAAAACATGATAGGACACAATGATAGTTTTACTTAATTTCCAGCTTCACTATTCGTTTAGTGAAAGCTCTGAATGTTGGTCACCAAAATTTATTTTTTTTTTTTTCAAATAAAAACCTAATTTTTTGGATAACAACGACTACCCCAGAGCTTTAATTAAACGAATAGTTAGTGAATTCCTCCAGAAGATTTCAACACCATCTAGTACAAGAACAGAAGATAATATGACTCAAGGCAAGAAAGAAACAAGATATTATAAGGTACCGTACATCCCTGGCCTCTCTCAAGAAATAAGAAGACAAGAAGAAGGGGAACACGGAGCTGGTTTTCTATAATTTAAAAACAGTAAATAATCTTTACATTAACTTGAAAGACAAACTAGACAAAAAACATAATTCAAATTTAATATTTGGCATCCCTTGTAGTGATTGCACCAGAGTTTATGTAGGACAGACAATACAATATTTGAAAACTAGAACTAAACAACATAAAAAGGATTTGAAAGGCATGAAAATAGAAAAAAGACTGCCCTGTGTTCCTATTTTTTTTATGAATCATCGGATCGATTTTGAAAATTTTAAGATTTATGATATAGGAGAGAAATTGTCAAACAAAAATATATTGAGATGATTCGTATGAATTTAAATAACAGTATTAATTTTAGATCAGGCACGGAACACCTTAGCAAATTGTATAATAGAGTTTTATTAAAATATAAACATCTAAAAAGAATCAGAGATCAAGAATGAGTAGAAACAAAAAAATTTTGTCATTGTATGTTAATATCAGTTGTTAAAAAGAAGAAGAAGGAATTTATTAAAGTTTAATTCATTGAGAATATTGCCCATAGAGTCATGTCACTGCTAGTTGTAGAGTTATTAGAGGTGACCTTGTATAACGTATGTTCTATTGGTTTTTGGTTGTATAGATGAGAGTTCTATATTTGGATAATTTTATGTTTTCATTACTTACGGATTGTAAAAATGTATGGAGGTAAAAAAAAAACGAACTTGTGTATTTTGTCCAGCGTTTCAAGTTGAAAAAATATATATTTTTTATAGGCCTTAAAGAGCAGCTGGAAAAATGCTGCGAAACGTCACTAAATATAAAATATATTTGTAATATCGAGCTTTTCATAGTCCTAGATCCCACAATAAACCTATACTAAATTAATTGTTGAGGACATAATTGATTAATTTCATGTTGAATAAAAATTTTAACGAGAAAAAAAACCGACAAAAAATAAAAAAAAATTATTTACACTCAAAAGAACTACGGTGGATATTTTAAATCATTGTTATTTTTGTAGTTGGTGTCAGCTAACTATATATGAACAGGGTGGGCAAAATTGGTGACAAATGAACTACAACTTTTCAATCGGAAGAGATGAATGACACATTCCGGCCTTTTTTTTTAGGGAAACTGATAATGCCATCCACTGCATCCCTCTATCTTCATGTTTTCGGGTCAAAGGCCGAAATTTAAAATTGGGCGATTTCAACTTTGGTCATTATATCCGTTTCTGTTTGCGCTAGGATGTTGAAATTAAAACATCATAGACGCAACTTTTTCATAGCAATCCAGAGCATTATTATGTTTATAACATTAAGTTGTTCTTTTCCTCTTGGAAAAAAAAAGAAAAAGTGTCTCTGGAATGTTTTCATTTCAACATGGTCAAGACCAAAGTTGAAATCGCCCAAACTTCAATTTTGACCTTCAATTCGAAAAAAACAAAAACATAGAGAAATGCAGTCGATGTCATTCATTTTCCTCTTTCGCCTCCGGTTAAAGAGTTGTATGTCAGGTATCACCAATTATTCCCATCCTGTACTCACTTGCAAACCTAACTTGCCTGACACCGACTCCAAAACTAACAATAATTATGAGTATCCACATACCTTTTGACGTGGTAAGAACGCAATTATTTTTTCACTTCATAGTGTTTATTAATTTGTTTTGGAGTTTTTCTGTAGTGTTGGTTTTTATTTTGTTAAAATTCTTATTTAGGTTTGAAATTCATTTGAAAATTTCTATCTGCCTAATTATGATGGTTGAAAAATTCATATTCCACATGTCGTTATCAAATTGATGATGACAATTTTATTGTGAAACCTTATAATGAAAAGTGGGGATTCCTCATTTGCCCAACCAACACTTTGTATCTTCAACCTAGTGCGTCGAGTTGCTCATGAAATTAGCAGATCACGCTACTGAAGAAACGGCTGAAACGATCAGATTCAGGAGTGATGTTATGTAATTGCCTTCACAGCATGCTATAACCCCACTGGAAATGCGTAAAAATTCCCGAACGACCTCAACATCTTCTCCGTGAATGTCGACTGGTAGGTGAGTAACAAGAGAACACACTTTACTCGGATACGTTAGCAAGAGCACAATGAACAATAACGAGGAAAAAGGATATCTTTCAATGTTGAGAGCTGAACTGAGAACTGATATTGAGGAGAATATTGCGATTTTGACTTTTTTTATTGTGCTCAACTTTCAGTACAGTCAATATGTATTCTGTTTCTGAAAAATTTTCAAGATTTAACTCAACTCTTTTCACTCATTGTGAACTCAAGATGTTTTTAAAATATTTTTTGTAAAACTGACATTAGGGTGAAACTTTTATTGACAGCAAACAATGTTAAAATTGATTGTTTACGTGAAAGCGTGTTAAAAATATTTTTAACATTAGTGTTAAAATGGGGATTGGAGTGTTAAAAAGTTATTTTCCTATCAAGTGATACTTTCTGCAGAAGATAGGAACATTATTTTTTCTACGACCCCACATTGAAAATATATATTTTATTTCAAAATACAAAAAATTCCATGAAAATTCATAATACACATGAATTCTACATGTCGTCACCATGGTACTCTCATCGTTGACGTTCGATGCATAAGGACATATCATAATTCAGTTTATTCTTTAATGAAAGTGTGCGGGAAAAATCGCTGCTAATACTTTCCCGCACTAGTGCGGGAAAGTGGCACATTCTAAACTAAAATATGTACGGGAAAGTGGGTAAAAACGCACGGTCGTAGAAAAAATATTTCTAGTTGGGCTGAAGGACTTGGTCAATGGCCTTAAATACAGTTATTTATTTCTTTATTTTCAGCACTCCATTTTCTTATGATGAAATCAGATGAGAAAAATTCAGCAATTGCTAATTTTTATTATCAATTTTTAACAATCATTACTTATGAACATTTCTAATAATCGTAAAACTAGAACAATTACTAACATTAATGCCCTGTGACGTTAGGGGGCTTCGCAAGACATTATTAGAATCCTCAGCACCATCAGTACTTGTAGAAACCGGAAGTACAATATTGTGGATGATGATGATTCAAAATCTGTTGAGGTTGGGAGAATTTTTTCAGCAATGACATTTCAATAATATGCAATAGAATGATCAACATAGCCCCCGGCTACCATCGTAGACTTCCATTCACCATGCCGTAATATTTGCTCCTGAATCTGCTAGCAATGAAGCGGAGGATCTTCGAAAACAGTGTCCTGTATATTGCTTTGGTTCTGGCAGTTTGAGGAATTCGGCAACAATAGATGGAATTTTCCCAAATGTATTAATACCAACTGGATTGGCAGTTCATGTTTGATGACAGAAGGGCGCAGTGCAATGTACTTATGAAAATAATCTACATACTTCCCAATATTACTGAAAGAACGACTGACTTTCGTTGTAAAACCAACGATTTATCTGTTATTTCGATGTCTTCCACTGACAAATTACACAATTCTTTACGCCGACAGGCTCCAAATAATCCGAAAATAGTTGCAACCTCAACCATCAAGTATTTCTCATCTGGTGCCTCCTTTATAAACTTTTGAACTTGTTCACGAGTGAGAATTTTCGATTTTTTGAGACGATATCCTTCATTTTTCCGTTTTAAATATGCTATTACCTTAAAATATTTACTAACATCCACAACATTTTTAACAAGGGCGCTTCACTTTATCATCAAATTTGCTCCACAAAGTTGATGAACTCTATATTTTTTATTTTTCTTCTAAGTATGCCAGGAAAACAGTTCCACTGAAGTTCCCTTCTATCTTCTACATTTTTCAATTTACACCAGGCCAGGAAATTGTTATATGCAATATCGTAATGCTGAACCGATTTTTTAGGTAGGAGTTCCAGATTTGCTCTTCTTGCAGACTCTTCAATATACAGGGGAACAACCAAATCGTCACTTTTATTAATAATTGGACTCTCGACAAACATATTAAGCAGTTAAAAACCCAAGACGAAAATTGGACAGGAACGAAATTCAAATGACAGCGTCTTTTCTCATTTGTAAGTAATCATAACGTTGGCAACGTTTGCCATTCGCAACAACCTTTTGATTATTTGAATATTAAAATGCATTTTGAAGTTTATTGTCTTTGCAAATTCGCCCATTTCATTATCAAAATAGGGCAGTTGTACAAAAAAAATTGAACGGTATTTGTGTTAAAAGTGATTTTATTTTGTTCGTGAAATTGTTCGATTCGCTCCGCTCATTTCACAAACTTATCCACTCACAAAATAAAACATCACTTTTAACACTCATATCATAAATAACTATTTTCTCATAATTGTCAATTTGTCAAATGTCTATTTGAATATTCTACGGTTCTGATTATTGCATGTGTTATCAGTAGCAGAACTACCTTTCTTCAAATGAACGCCTCGAAAACGCGATCTCTATTATTCATATAATTGTTGACCAAACTATCCCTTCAATATCTGTACTTTTTGTTATTCGTATTATATAGTTCGGAATATGTTTGTAGATATTGATTTTTTGTTGTTTGTTCTCTTATGGGTATGCTATTTCATTAATCAATTTAGTGTCACGAATCAATGTTTCGTTTTTTTATTCTGTAATGCATAAGTATAAATATGGAAATTTCCAAAGTGTAAACCTAATGAGTAGCAAAATAAAGTAGAATGATAAACGAGAAAGAGTCAGATATTAAAACGGATCAACTTTCTGGCCAATCAGGTCTATAATTGACGCTGAACCTTCTTTTTCACAACTCCTTGGAGTTTCGAATAATGAGTAAAAGAAGTCACACCTCAGAGCCTTGAAGCTCCGTGGGAATTTTGTTATTTATTACCAGGAATAGGCGAGAAGGAACCATTAACTTCCCCTTATAACGATGAGATACTAATTCAAGTTCCCAATAAAACTATCGTCTGTAATGTCTTGTTTGTGACATGTATAATTCAAGGAAATTAGCGAGAAACGCCTTTTACTCTAATAACATACTTCGCTAGTTATATTCTAGAGCCTGTGATAATGCACCTCAGAGAATATTATCCGTTTTTTATTCAGTGTGGTTTACTTATGAAGTCCTATTTTCATTATATGGGAAATAAAAGTATATACAGATTTTTTTCGAGAAAAAATTGTTCACATTCATCTACACTTCATGTAGTTTAGCAATCTATCGGAAAAAAATCATACAGGGTGTACCAAGTTCGACGGCTTGTTACGTTTCTGCAGAACTGGACCGATTTGAAATCCGAAAATTGGGATAATGATTTTGTTCGACATTATCTACCGAGCTAATATATTCTTGAAGCCTGACCACTTTCACTTATACAGGGTATAAAAAAAATATTTTCAAAATTTTTTTTCTGTATTTTGGTTTCCAAATTCGATAGAGTATTCAATTCTGAATACACTCGTTTTCAAATCGTTGCATTCGTCGAATACCTTTCAAAATATCGAGAAAATACTGACGAAAAAAGGGAGATAAGAGTTTTATGTTTGTTATTCCCATTATCCTATTCTAAATATCTTATGCACAAACCGTTTTCACATTTTTGAAGTCGAAGATTGTGCAAATATTGTCGATTCCTAGAATCTAGAAATACACTGCGCAAAAAAATTAACCCACAATATGGAAATCTCAAATTTATTCTACAACTGAAGGTGTTCTCAATGATAATTATTTTTATCAGAATTATGCATGCATATGTTATCCACTTTCAACGTTTATCTTCAATGCAGATGTTTTTTTCCCAGCAGGAATAAAAAAAGATGATATTATCAGATTTTGAATGTATTGGTTCCATTCTAAAATCAGTTGTTCTGGATCAATTCTAGTGATCAATAGTTTTTCTTTCGTTTGTTTTTCTACACTCGATCGCTATGCAACGCGAAACGCGCAATTTGACCCAAGAGGATGTGCCCAATCGGTAGTTTTGCGAGAAGAAGGGTGGACATACACAAGAATTGCAGAAAGGTTTGGAGTTTCCCATACAAGTGTGTCCAGAATGTTGCAGCGATTCAGGGAGACAGGTATGAATGTCCGAAGACCAGGACAGGGTACACCACAGGTAACAACTGCCATTCAAGAACGTTACTTGAGAGTTTCTTCGTTGAGACAACGGTTTGCAACCGCTCGCCTCCTCCAAAATCAGCTTGAGCAAATTCATGGGGTGCGAATTAGCACTCAGACAATAAGAAATCGCCTCAGAGAATATGATTTAAGGCCTCGTGTCGCGGCAAGAGGCCCAGCTCTTACCCCAGCCCATCGAAGGGCACGTTTGGATTTTGCGAGAGAGCATATCCATTGGGAAGTGGCCAATTGGGAAAGAGTTCTTTTCACAGATGAGTCTAGATTCTGCCTCTACCATTGTGATCGACGTTCCCTTGTATACAGACGTCTATATGAAAGATATGATCGGTGCAATTTCCTGAATACTACTGGTTTCGGGGGAGGATCGATTATGGTATGGGGTGGAATATCTTTGACTGGTCGCACAGACCTAGTGCTCGTTGATAAAGGAGCTATGAATGCTGATGAGCATATAAGGAACATTCTTGAAGAGCATGTAGTGCCATTTGCCCCATACATTGGTGAAACTTTCATTTTTAAGGACGATAATGCAAGACCCCATCGTGCGCGCATCGTTCAGGAGAACCTTGAAGAGGTTGAAGTCTCTCGAATGGAATGGCCAGCAAGAAGTCCAGATCTCAATCTGATTGATCAGGTTTGGGACAACCTCAATAGAAGGCTGAGAAGTTAAGAAAATCATCCAGCTACTCTTAATGACTTAGGAATCCGACTCGGAGAAATCTGGGAAGGATTAGATCAGAACATTTTAAGATCACTCATTTTGAGTATGAACCATCGTTGTCGAGCTGTAATTAACGCAAGGGGTGGAAATACGAAGTATTGAATCACTTATCAGTATTTCAGTATTTTCAGTCAATGTAGAGTTAACTTTCATTTAAATTGAGATTTTCAGAATGTGCGTTAATTTTTTTGCGCAGTGTAGTTACAGATGTTATAAGGTGCGAACCTCTCAAGAAGTTTTTCCAGAAAACCATTTGAAAAGAATGGAATTTTGTGAAATAATGATGGAAAAAGAGTAGTTCATTTCTGAGCAATATCTTATTCACTGATGAGTCATCGTTTTCATTGAATGGAAAACATAACCCATCCGTAGCAATAGTAATAATAATAATATTATGATATACTTTATTGTGCTCTCTGACATAACAATTTTATGTATAGGACAAGTCATAAATACGTAATAATCAATTCACAGTATTTTCCAAATTATCCTACAAATACTCATTCACAGTGTAGTAACATTTTTGGAAAAGTAATGACTTAACTACTTTCTTAAATCTACCAAGAGTTGAGGTTTGTAAGTTAGGAGGGAGATGGTTAAATAACTTGATACCCTGATACATCGGAGACATTTCAAATTCAGAATTTTTATGCTTAGGAAAGGACATAATTCTCTTGTTTCTTGTGTTATGAGAAAGAAATTTTTTCAATGTAATTCCGAGTGTAATTCTCATTCTCCTTCTGTCAGTGAAATATCAGTGTGTGTATGTATCTCCCTTAATATGTGCTTGGTTGCTAAGACCATCTACACAGCTCAAATCATTATCTCAAACTCTTTCAAATCTCAGAAATATCAACAATGGACAATCATAAACACCCTCGACCAATATATGATTTAATATTTCTGTGTGGTATGACATATTATGGCATCTAGGGCGATGTTTTCGATTAGATTCTAGAAGAATTCTGGAAAACTAATTTGGCATTATCTACAATTAAGTGATCTCATTCAGATGAGCCTGAGTTTTTTCGCGAACTCATTCGTAGCGAGTTAAAAAATTTCCTCTTCACTCCGGTCGAAAAAATCGAGGAAAATTTGCTAATATTATAATTGAAACAGGTTTGAGTCAAACACCCGGATAGGTGTCCCGATCTCCATCAAAAAACGACATGAACCGCGTCCAATACCACCATTTGCAAGTAAAATCTCCCGTCGAAAAAATCCCATACATCATTTTTAATTGAAACCCGAAACTAACAACATCGCATCTAGCTACCGGTTCGGAATTCCGTCAGATCCATAATTTATACCGTCTCGAGCGGCACGCGCCACATATAGGCATCCCAATTCGAAGGACCAGTCCATACGTCCATTCATAACGCTCTTACGCCTCCGGCAGGTACCACCGGTACCGCCAGAATCCTTCTGGTACCGCAGGTAGCCCTCTCCCGTCCGCTCATTGTTCCTCTGACAGAGGCGGCGTGTAAAAGTGTGCGACCAATCAGGTTTACCGATGTAACGCGAGGCGTGACGTGCCGTATTAGTCATAATGATGAAATTATTATTTGTTCTTTAATGGAAAGTATTAGCATCAAGCCTTGACTCCTTTTGTGATCTACCAATGGGACCTGGTGACGAGTGTGACGTGGTGCTCGACGCGCTGACTCCCTGATGAGCACGGTGCCCAGTTTGGAGCGGTACCGCTTCAGTTTTTTCGGACGGATTGAATAATTCATACAATTTCGTTCCTGGAGTACTTCGTTGATAGAGTTCTATGCTATCCGACAAGAGGTTTCGAAGTGATAGTAATTTCGAACCTCGGAATAATGGTCTTCCACAAGATTCAGTTATTGCACCTCTTCAATTCATACTTCGCCTACAACTTCGGAAAAATTTATTTATGGTGATGATATTGCTCCGGCTTTCCATCATTCGTATTTTCAGACAATCAGTGCAATTCTGTTTGCTCATAACAATATTGCTAAGATAAAGATATTGCTATCGTTGCATAAAATACAGTTTGTCAGATCTTAAATAGCCGTTTATTGAAGACCCTGATAGCAATATTGCTATAACAAAATATATAACCAAAATTGCATAACGCTCGGAACAAAATACGTAATATCATAGGCGTATTGTTATAAATTAGAAGATGGCAATATGACTATAACAGCAAGATTCATAGCAATACGCAAACAGAATAGACCTGAATATAGGAATACTTTTTCCGCAGATTTGGAAATTATGAAAATTATTTTTTGAAGTGGCGTTTGTACCCGAATGAAAATAAAACTTAGGTTTTCATGTTTTCATTCATAAATATAGAAAATTGAGTGCACTTTCCAGTTCCTCTCCCTTAACCTTCCAGCGGGCGCGCTGTCGTAAAATTTACGACAAATGAACCTTATCGCTTCCCCCACTTTTACCACTCAATTTTAAGTATCGAGCTCTGAGCTATGTGATGCTCAGTAACTCTTTTAACTACAGACGTGCTTAGTCTTTGTTATTCATTGACTTCTGGAAATTTCCGTTGAGTGTAAATTTTACGACACGCGCCTTAAGGTGTAAGTATAAACTGCTCTATTCAATATTTTCTCATTCATATAGTTTATTATATATTTTTTGTTTTAGACGTGTTCCATTATGTCCCGTCGGCCGCTTACACAACATGAGCTAGAAAAAATTGCTCAAGATTTTTTCGTAGAGTCAGAGCAAGATGATGAGACTTACTTTTTCTCGAGTGACAGCGATTTTTTGGTAGGAGAAATCGAGCAACAAGCTGAAGAAAGTGCTACCGAACAAGAAAACACTTCAGACGAATCTGAAGGAGAGAAGCAAACACTTTTCTAAAAGCGAATTACTGTCGGGAAGTTCCACCGATAACAGAAGAAAGAAAAAGCCCTCCAAAACGAGATGTTTGTCGGTCATGTGCACTGGAGAAGAAAATATCCTCAGCATCAATAAAGTGTTGCCGTTGCCAGTCCTTTACATGCAACAACCATTCTGCAGTTGAGGTGGTTTGAGGATATTGATTCTGACTCATAGGTCGATAAAATGTTTTGTTTTGAAATAATAACATATTTAGAGTGTTCCTTGGTTTTTTGTTCAAGAAAGCCAAATAAATTTTTTTTTAAATATTGTCATATATCATTTTTCTATACCTTAGAGCAATTCCCTGATATTCATATATAGAAAACACCATTTACATGAAAAAAACCCGATGTCGTAAAATTTACGACAAGCGCCTGCTCAAGAAAAATTACACAGCGCGCCCGCTGGAAGGTTAAAACATAATTTAAATCCTGGATATCTCAGAGGAGTCAAACTTGATTCTTTCTTGAATTTCAATGCCCATTTAGATGATCTGCGAAATAAAAACCTTCAGAAACAAGCTCGTATTTCATGGGGCGCTGATGAAACAACACATCGTACGGCAGAGCTAGACTTATGGCGGTATTCTGCTTTCATCTGTAAGCGAATCTGTAACTTTTCATAAGCTTACAGGATAATTACGATTCTCGACGCTTTCTATAAATCTGTAGCTTACAGGTGATCGGAAACATATCGAAAAGTATATTGTGAGGTTATGTTGAATGATTTATTTCAGTCACAGAATATAAAATACTTCACTGATCTCAACTACTTTTGTAATTCTTTTTGGCACTTCGGTTGTTAATTTCTCTTTCTCGTTGTAACGAACACCAATTGAACATAAATATATCCAATAATCAATACTTTTTATCCAAAATTGTACGAAAATGAATTCTATTCTATGATCTTATTACGAAGTAGATCAAAATTGACACTTCTAATACGAGAGTTACAGAAAAACTTCCAGAATGTCATAATTAACGAATCTGTAAGTCAGCCACATACAGATCAATCGTTCACTACAGATTCGTAGCTTACAGAAAAAAAGCAGAATACCGCCATTAATTTCTTTTGTTTCTGTTACTGAATCTTGTTTCTCTGTTTGGTTGAACAGAGTTCATGTGAAAAAGATTTATGCCCAACTAAATTTTTCTATGAGGATTATCACTGGTACTACCAGATCTTCACCTACTCCTTGGTTAACCGTCCCCTCAAATATTGCACCGCCCCATATTCGCAGAGAGACCACAACTCTGAATTTTTGGAACAAATTTCATTCCTTTCCAAATTCATTTCCTATACTTTCCTATGTTCCAGATAAGAAGGTCCCCAAATTGAAGTCGCGTGAACCATTTTGGACAAATTTGAATAGCAGCAACAAGGATATTTAGCAATCTGAATGGAATTCATGCAATTTTCAATGAAGATCTCATTGCCGATCCTTAAATCAGAATTCCTGGATTTGACCTTCCCCAAGAGAATATATGGTATATATAGTATTAGAACAGGCCATGGAGGATGCTACAGCATGCTTTTCAAATTAAATTCGTTTGAGAGCCCTAGTTATGAGTGTCAGGAAGTTGAGAGGACAATAAAGCATCTTATAAATAGTTGTCCAATTCGTAAATTTCAATATGGTTTCGAAACTACACATGAAGTAACGAATACATTTCTGAAATGGGTTGTTAATTTGAAAACAATTTAATTCATTATGAATAAACTGCTGCACATGAGTTGGGGATATTGACTTATAGATATGATTTCAAGTTGCAGGAAATAATAGTATATTCTAAAACAAGTTCCAGAATGAGCTCCTATTCCAACACGAATGCGAAATGTATGGCCTCCACAGGGATTAATAACAGCTTGACATCTTCTTTGCATACTACACACGAGGTTGTTGAACATTTCTTGAGGAATTCGGTTCCATAAACGGGGCAGAAGCTCTCTCAGATCATTTAAGGATTCTGGGGTAGGTTGATGATTATCTAATCTTCTTTGGGGCATATCCCATGCATGTTCTATGCAATCCAAATCTGGTGAGTGCGGAGGTATTGGTAAATTTGGAATGCCAACCCAAGCTCCTTGCACGCATTCTCAACTAATGGCTGCACACGGTGCGGTCTAGCGTTATCGTCTAGAAATTGAAAAGTTTCACCAATAGCAGCGTGAAAATTTGGCAAAACGTTGTCACTGTCGTGCTCCACATAGTGAAAGGCGGTCATATTCCCAGGATAAATGTGAGAATCTGTGCGCCCGTTGAAACATATCCCGGCCCATACCATAACACTACCCCCTCGGAATGGATGAACTTCTTGGACATAGCGACGATTACGAGGTATGCGTGGGATTGTCCTTTCCCTTATTCTTCGAGAATCTGAAAATCGTCCACATACAATATGGATTCATCAGTGAAGAGGATGTTTCAATTGATATATTGCCTTGCTCATTCCAGTCTTTGACACTTATGGTCAGGTATTAATGGAACTCTTCTTAATGGACGTCTAGAACCTAGATTCACCTCTTTTGAACGTCGTTTAATGGTTTCGATGGAAACTTGGACCCCATCTGCATTTTGAAGAGTATTACGCAGTAGAATAAACGTAGATATAGGCTTTCTTCTAGCCTAAACGGGGATGAAACGATCCTGAACAGGTGCTGCTTTTCGTTGCCCACCGTGCCTTGGTCTTTCCAACACGAAACCTGTCTCCCTGAACCTATTCCAAAGTCGAGATATCACACTTTAGCTGACTTGGAGCCTTTTCGCTACAACAACCTGAGTTAGGCCACCTCGTAGCATTCCGATAGCCCTATTAGCCTCAGCGTTTGTTAGTTTACGTCTTGGCATTTTCAGAAAACTGGTTTCAAATCGTAGCCGTTTATAAACTGACTCAATTTCAAAATAAGAACATTCATGAAGCATATGCAAAGAACCCAACTTCAGAAAAAAGGCGACCAGATTGACGAAATGTCTCATACTGATTTTTCTCTATTTCAGTATCGTAATGAGTTCATTACAGTACTAAAAGTAGTGCTGTAATGAAACTCATTACAGCATTGTTTTCAGTTATATTTTCGTTTTGAGGTTGTCAGTGCTGACCTCCGATCCACTCAATTTTCGAATCAAATCAATTCAAATTCCGCAATCTGTCAAATTTCGTTAGTGACACCAACTGCCAAGATTCAATACAAAAGTCACTAATCTGAATTTTTATTTGAATTTCGAGAATTTTCCACGAAACTTTACTGAAATAGAGAAAATATCGTCTAATACTCGTTGCAGAAGGCAATTCCAACACTCATGCTTTCGAAAACTCGCTCCTTCGTCGCTCGTTTTCGAATTTCGCATTCGTGTTTGAATAGGAGCTCATTCTGCAACTCGTTTTAGAATATACTATTATATGATCGATTCAAGTTTTTATTGAGAAATTTTCTTCTTCTTACACACGGAGACATCGTTTTTTTCCACTGAGGTTTTTTCATAACCCCTTTTATCATTCGCAGAACACTATTGTTCCCCGTTGTTCTCAGCTAGGTACTTTGGAATAATAATTTCAAGAACGAAGTGTCTTTTCTGTAAATATCACGACCTTAAAATTAAAAGTGTTGCTCCATTGGGTCTTCCTAGTCTCCGTCAATTCTATTTTTTAATTAAGCTGCTATGAACATGGCATATACATAATTGCATGATTGGAGGAAACATGGAAAGCTACAAGGCTCTACTTTAGGACCTACCTATTGGACTCTTCTTACTTTCAACAGGGAAAAATTTGCTTGAACGCAGTTTTCGATGACTACTACTCCTTCGGATGTTAATGTTGGTAGATTCTTTTATTCCTGCGAAAATTCTTTCTTTTTCACAAGTTGAACAATGATTTCGTTAAATCGTCATCTTATTTGGTTTCGAGTTGAAAATGGGAATGAGTCAAAAAGTATGATGATTTTCATTAATTCACTTACTCTTTCACCAACTTCTTTGGTAAATTATGAAGTTATGTTTAAAGCAGAATCTAAGGTCTGGTTGTTTCCTAATGTATCTTATTCTCATATTCGCAAATCCAAGAAGATACTCGTAATAACAAGTTCAAATTCTTCCTAATTGTCTTCATCGCAATATGTTTCTCGAGAAGAGGGGAACCTTGAACCTCTACGTGCAGAGCTCTGAGACTATAATTTATAGTCAGTGATTAAAAAATTTCATTTGATGGAAATCGCTTCAGAGAATTTTTAGATACAGATTTATGTTTTAGTGAATTTAAGTTTTCTTCAATTGTATTCCACACTGTTGATCATAGGGGTAAATTTTCTTTCCACTTTATGGGAATATTCTCTTCAGAAAAAAAAGATATTTCTTTCATACCTTCTCTTTCACCATTTTTTGGGGAACTTTGAATAATTCTCCCTTCATTGTATAAGATAGAAAAATATGAAAACTGCTTATAATACCTATATATTTTTACACAAAAGTAAGTAAGTGGTGTTCGCAAAATTTTTTTCAGAGCACTATTTTCAAGATTGGGCACAAACTTGGTATTTTTTAAATGGCATTTTAACGTAAAATTTTTGCATTTGCATTGATTTATCGCAATTACTGAAGGAACTACTTTCCAGTTCCTTAACATCATGAAATCTGATTTTTCTCATTGTCCAAAATTAATTATGAGATTTGATAACTGTTAATTGATTGAAATCATACCTAATCAATGAGTGGCTTGTTATATATACTTATTCATATATATGTGTACATGTACATATTTTTTTTTAATTGCGAATTCGTGATAGAACGATTTACTTTCTACTGATATCAAATGGCTCTGTCGTACGAATGTTTGTTTGACGATTTGACTTTGTTGTTATTTTCTTTCTTATTTTTGTTTATATGGGAACTATTTTATGCATCATCACATTTCGTCTATTTAATGTTTCGCTGATAACCATCATGATAAAAAACTATACCCAATCTCGTTCATGAACTTTTTGAATCATGAAATATTACTATGACTTCTCCACGACGCTCATCAAGCTTGTGATCTAGCATGTCTTGTTTTTTTTTGGAAATACGCCTAGATATTTTTATTGAGTTAGTTAGTATATTTAAATCTGATATTTTGAAAGCTACAATGAAATCTTTCTCGGATTGTGTTCCCATTTTTCTTCAGTAACAAGGTCAGATTGCAACAATAATATAATGAATTCTCTTGATCAAAAAAGCTAAAAATAATGAAATACATATTGAAACAAAAAGTATCTAGCTGAGGTTGATGCAACGGGAAATCATACAGTTTTATGTATGACGAAGGAACTCAAAAAAAATTCTCAGCAGAAACCTGCCTCCGCGTCTATGAAAAAAACAAAAATATTTTAAAACGAAGGATATCCAGGAAAATCTACATGATCTTGAAAGAAATCTTCATATTATTTTTCTATGAACAATCTACTAGAATTTCTTAGTGTGAATTAAAAAAAGCAGAAAGCAGATTATTTATAATTAGTATATTGAATTGTTTTCAAATTAACCACCTATTTCAGAAATGCTGGTACGTCATGGGGTGCTGACCCGACTACTCTTCGCACAGCAGCCCTTGCCCTGGTTTTTTCCACCGCTGAATATTGTTGCCCTGTTTGGCTCAATAGTGTTCATGTTCAGAAAATCGATGCACAGCTTAATTTTTCAATGAGAATAATTACTGGAACCATCCGATCTACACCTATCCAATGGCTACCAGTGCTATCAAATATAGTTCTTCCCCATATTCGAAGACAGTCTGCAACTTGGAATTCTTGGAATAAATTCAATTCATTTCCGGATTCTTTTCCGATACTTTCCTACGTTCCAGAAAATAGAATTCCAAGACTGAAATCTCGTAAACCTATTTGGTCGAATAGTTTTCTGAATTCGAACTTCTGCTACAACGAAATCTGGAAATCCGAATGGGATGTATGTTCTTTATCTAATAAAGATCTAATATCTGATCCATCGAATAAAGTTCCTGGTTTTAACCTTCCCAGGAGAATATGGTCCCTTCTTAATCGAATAAGAACAGGTCATGGTCGTACCAATAGCATGCTTTTCAAGTGGAATTCGGTTGATAGTCCTAATTGTGAATGTGGTGAATCAGGGGAAACAGTTGAACACCTAATTAATAATTGTTCGATTTATAAATTCCAAGATGGCATTAGAGCCATACACAATATATCAAACTCATTTTTGCAATGGGTTGAAAATTTCAGATCAATTTGTTGAAGTATAAATTGAATTCTCTTGCTGTTCTGTCTTTTTTATTTTCAGGTTGGAGTTTGTGTTTGGAAATCCTTCCTCCGAAACCGTCCCGCTGATCGTGATGTCCTTCTATATAGAATATTCAGATACAACAATGTTATTTTATTTTTTTTAACGGGGAGACAGGTTTTTTCGGTTGAGGTTTTTTCCCCTGGCTCTATAGTATCGTATGATACTGGTGATAATAGTATCGTATGATACTATAGTATCATACGTAGAATGTTGTGGTACCCCGTTCTTTTTTTACCTCGAAAAAATTTTTAGTTGAGCATCAATTTGAACAGTGTTTAACTAAGCATTTATCAGCAGAAGAAAAAAACCAATACTAGGGCTGCAATGAAAAAATATTGATTGAATTATGAATACTTCGTCCACCAAACGAACAAAAAAGTAATGTTATTGAAAAGTTTAAATGATAAACAAAATGTGATTTTGCATCACCAACCTACACTCTATTCAAATGACGTTGATCATTTTTCTTCGACCACAAAATGCATTTTGGTGAAGAAAACGCTTCTCGAATTGTACTAATCAAATTCATCATAAGGGCAGTTGCATCTAATCTTCGTCTTAGTGCATCTGCCTAATTCTTTTCATAGCGATGCCCCAATTTCCTCTAAAATAATAGCTACTCTCCTATAGTAATCAGGTGCAATATCGATATGTATCTATGATAATTTTAACTACATGTATATAGTCCGTTGAAGTCGTTCACTTCCTTTCGACTTGTCGGCTTCAACCCCCCTGTACCTGAAATGTTCGTGAAACAGTGCCACTTTTTGAAGAAGGGGGATAATTTTTCCTTCCCCCTCCACGCCAACAGGTGTACGCGGTTCTTGAAGCAGAACCACGCGGTAGCCACTCACTCGTCCGGCACAGTCTAAGCGGAGATGTTGGTTGTGCTTGTTCTCCACTAGAAGACTTACCACACGCGCGAAGGAAGAACTGCCCGCGAGCTTTCCTGAGAGGGTCACTGCTCATCGGACCTTTGAGTCAACGACCAACCCCGGAAATTTTGGCTCCCCAAGGCTGTCAAGTGCGGTAGTACCACCAGAAAGTTCAAAGTACCGCGCAAAAATTTTCGCGACCAAGAAAAAATTTTTTTTTCGATCGGTACGATTGGACTGAGTTTCTAGTGTTCGCCTTCAATCTCAGTGATGTGTTGTTGACGTTTGCAATGAGACGGAAAACTTGATATGAGAAAAAAACAGTGATTTCAAACTAAAGATATTCCGGGTTTCAGTGTTTGTTTTTTCATTGGATCCCATCGTTTTCTGTGAAGGTGAGCACTTTAAATCGATGATCTCCTTCGAATCCCTTCATTTTCAAACAAATCAGAATAAATAATCAACAATACGAGATGAAAATTTCTTATTTAGGGTTTCGCGTCTTATCGCCTGTTGATGTCTCCATACTGAACGATGGAGACTTTCAACATTCAGAACGCATATTAAGTGTTGCAATTATACTGAACATGAGTCAGAAATCGTGAAAATCACTAGAAAATATATTCAAGAATACTAATATTGGTTTAAAAAAATGTATAGAACCTTATTGTAACCTGAGAAGGTTTCTGGAGCTAATTGAGAATGATCGTGCGAATCCATTTCAACGAGTATTAACTGAACCATCATTATCAAAATTGATCATTCAGATTACCTTGCTCTGTATACCCCAAAAATCTAATCTCTATGACAGTATCATAAATAGTTTATTACAGTACTAAAAGTACTCCTGTAATGAACTCATTACATCATTGTTTTCAGTTATATTTTTCGTTTTATGGTTGTCAATCCTATCAATTTTCAAATCAAAATTCCGTAATCTGTTAAATTTCTTAGGTCACACTAACTGGAAAGAAACAATACAAAAGTCGCGATCTGAATTTTCATTTGAATTTCGAGAGTATTTCACAAAACTTTAGAAAATATCATCTCATACTCATGGCAGAAGGCAATTCCAACATTAGTGCTTTCGAAAACTCGCTCCTTCCTTGATTTTCGTGTTGGAATAGGAGTACTAGAATATACTATTTCAACATATCTTTTATCGATTCGTTTTGGATAGGTCGGATCACCCACCCACATAAGTAATAAATCAATCAATATTAACACATAGTACATGATTGATAAGCCAATATATTGAGTACCAAAACTGATCAAACTTTACGATGTTACTCAACACCAAACAAAAGTTTGTTGCATGAAAAATTTACCTATAAGTGTAGAGGGTAATAGACGTATATCAAATTGTTATGGCTTATAAATAACAACAATTACGTAACTCAAAATTATAGCTTGCATGTAGCCTCCGACAATATAATTTCTACGCTTGCTCCCTTTCGCGAAATAAGGAACTTTCCATAAACATTGAAAAAAATTCATAATAGGAGGTTGTAATGAAATATGAATTCAGTACGAAGAAATTGTGGAAATCAGGTTCAACATTCCAGTTTGAAAATGTTCAATTTCCTGATATTTAGAAAATCAGATTCATGAGTGACAAATTGTGATTTCGTTAACGTCGATTCTAGGATAATTAGAATTCATTTAACCTGAGAATCTATTCAGGAAAAAAAGAACGTACGTAAAATTGTATGCAGGAAAATCCGAAATCAGTCGATTTGAATTCAAAAAGTAAACAATTAATTTCAAATTACAAGAGAATTCATATTATTCACATGAAATTTTAAAATGAAAAATCATCACATTTACGTATTGCATTTAAAAATAAAGAAATGAATTGGTATACCTTAACAGATTGAATTTTTGTGCAATTTGATCGACAAAATGAATAATTCAAGGCTTGCAACATCGAACCGCAACCGGTCGAAACTATTCACAAAATTCGTTCCATTTTTTTCTTTGCCCCTTTTTCTCGAGAAAAACACGAAAATAATTGCAACGATGCCGAAATCAGAATTGTACCGAAATACTTTGTCCGCCATTTCAAGGCTACCGCTACGAGCGCGAATCGAATTAGCTTCAACCTTGTGAAAAGTCAAATGTATTCCTGAATTATCTCGGTGTTAGATAAAAAACGTGGCGTTTGTGGCAAAACAAAGCTCCGGGGGAGATAAAGAAGTGTAATGAAATGCAAACATGGATACGTACACCGGCGTTATCTGGCAACGTTGACAATGACTTTTGGAAATTTCAATTTAGTGCGAATATAGGCGAATTCATATTGTTGTATCTTTCATAATTAGTGGAACGATTGGGCAACAAAAGAAAGGGCTGTTTTCAATTTTGTCTTAATTGTTTCGGCTCCCAGAACATATGGCAGGCTCCTCTGTCACTTCAATCAAGTCAGACTCCGTTTGGACCTCGGTTTAGACTTGGATCCCAAAATTATCTCATCATTTCGAAGCTGTCGAGAGCGGTTTTTCATCAGAAAACTTTCAACCACTCGATGAAGATTGTTAAATTAGTTATTAATCCTCAGAAGTACAAACAAATATTGGATAATTCGTATCCTATTGTATGTGAGTTTAAACATTTTAACTGTTTTGACGGGCACTACACATTAATTGCTTTAACTTTAATGCTTCTGTTCAGTATGAGTCTGATCATCCAGAATCAGAATTTGGAAATCTATATATTTGAAGTTTATGGAAATATATTTTCGAGTAATTCTCTTCTACACTTCATTCAGAATCAAATTGTCAAATGTGTTTCATTAGATTTTAAAATAAGTTAGGTAATATACGTAGATACTATAGAT
Source organism: Hippodamia convergens (assembly GCA_038502775.1). Classification (NCBI taxonomy): domain Eukaryota; kingdom Metazoa; phylum Arthropoda; class Insecta; order Coleoptera; family Coccinellidae; genus Hippodamia; species Hippodamia convergens. Next base: position 7,384,672 of record CM076608.1, on the reverse strand, counting down.
ATGTAGGGATCATTTGAAATGAGATACTGAAATTTTCTAGTATCTTCTTCTGATCCTTTCTATGAACGAGTACGTTACTTTTCGAACAAATAGGTACAGGCTATCCGAAATTGATTTTGACTTTTTCTGGTACTTCGTGACTAGATAGGCTCGCTTTTTGTGAAAACACCATGAGTGAAAACCGTTTCACGATATCTAATTTTTTTTTTAATTTTGATATATTATCGATTTCGAAAATGTGCCATAACTTTTTTTTCATGAAAATATCTGAGAGCAATTAAAACTTTCGAGAGGCACTTCTTCATCTCGTATACTAAGAGAAAAAAAAAATACTTTTTTAATTTGAATACGAACGCATTCTCTTTCATATTATGTCATGCAGAAAATTTGGGATATAATTTTCGAAACATGAAAGTCACAAACGACTAGGTTGTTACTAATGAAGTGAATAAGTGAACAAGTTTAAATCCTCCCGATCCTAAAATCAGCATAGAATTTCATGGGGATCTTGTATCATGAAAACTTTCTCAGAAACTTGGGTAATTGCCTATCTCAAATCATTATGAATCGATAAAAAAAGTTGAATGAATTTCCTGCCTGGTATAATGAATAACATTGAACAATTCTCATTTTCTCGAAGTTTTGCTTATTTGAAAATTGCAATATTTATCACTTCTGGTTTTTAAAGAATTTGAATATGCTTTTAGTGTCAGCACTGAATCTTTATTCGATTCAAAAAAACTTGAATCTTTGTCTGCAAAATTTTGAGGATGATTCATATTTTTTTTCTTGATAGGAAAATTAATACGGTGTGAGTTTTGACTTGAACATATATTTAAAAAATAAATTCTTGAGGTCAAAAGAAACTCTCTCTTCTTATAAGCACTATTTTTCTTATTCAGCCTAGAGAAACATATATACCATTTCAAACTTTTATAACGAACTATGCCACCCCTGAAAACGTGCGACAAAAGTTTAGAGTATTAGATCTACTATTTAAACCGTAGAAAAAATGAAAGAGAAATTAAATTCTGTGAATCTCTTGAATTTATCTGATTTGTCTAAAAAATATGAAGTATTTTAACATTTCAGGAAATTAGGCATCTTTTTTGGGTTGATTCGAATAAAATATCGGAGAATTAAATCTCGTGTACATATAAATAATTTTTAAATATAAATAAAAACCTTCGCTTTATCTTGAGTGTACTGTTTTGCCTGTTCACAAAAAATGAGTAGCAACATTCTACCAAGTCAAGTCATTCAAATCCTATCGTAATGCAGTTTACCGATAACGTTCCTGAAAACAGAAAAATTCAACAGCAAAAATATTAAAATCATTCAACATTCCGAACATTTTGGTCAAGGAAAATTTATATTCAATCAGTTCCAAACTCATTCTAAAAATAAATCTGACAATTCATGTATAGCGTGGTTTGGGCATGAAAGCCAATCACTAAAATTTAGTTTGCTGTTCGATATTTTCAAGTCAAAATCACGTTTTTAAAAATCAACATCAATATTCAGAAAAACTGGGACAAAATGAATTTTCCGTGTAACAGAATATCTCAGATTCGTAGAGTTTTTATGTAAATATTACCACATTTTAAGTTGGCCTCCTTCCAGGGCTTTATTTATTATCTCTCAAAGAAAACAGTTACTGCCAACCAAAACTTTTCAATGAAAATATCACTCAACGATGTTTATGGAAACATTCTAATCACTTCACTGAAAATAGGGCGAATCAGAGTATAGTTATTTATGAAACAAGTGCAGAAGACATTGATATTCTTACAAAAGTTCAAAATTCAAAAACGAGCCACGAAGTGCAGAGTTTTCAAATGAACGACTGTTAGAATGAGCCTTCTTTACGAGTATCATACATTATTTTCTCTAATTTGCTGAATTTTTATCGTAATTTATGGAATATTGCCGTAAATATCGTTTGATGATTTATGCATTGAAAAATATTGATTGACAGAACTATTTTCTATGTCATAAATTTGACAAATTTTGAATAAATGTCATCAATAAATATTAAAGAAAACAGTGCTAGAATAGATATTTATAATACAAATGCAGAAGGCATACTCATTTAGTGATTTGTGCATTGTGAAGTATTGATTCGCAGTACTGTTTTCTCTCTCATAAATATGACAGATAATGAATCAATACGTGACAGGAGGCCAACATATAATGAATAAATATTACCATGTACGAAACTCAGTTATTTTGTTCCACATAGTGAAGCAGAATATTTTGACAAAAAATTAGAGAAATAACTATTCTACACCATTCACAAACATTGCAGAACCTTGTAGACTTCGAGTTCCATTTTTCGCTAATTACGAAAGTACCGAAAGCACTGATATACTCGCACTCCCAGCCGATATGACATATACACCACCGCTATCGAATGTCTGCAGGAGTTCCCAACGCTAAACTGCTCAGTTCGCACCTCGTTCCCACATGCACCTGTGATCTTGGTTCAAGTTAAATGTTGTTAAATTGAGCATTAGAGTTGTAATTATTCCGACATCATCAATAATTGCCGGCGCTGATTTATCGGAATGTCTCGTATTTCAGTAATTTCGATGAGTTACATGGCTCTGAAGTATTGCGGGGAATCTTACACGTGTTTCTGATCATATCTCGGGATGGCTTAGAGAAGACGCTGAATTATAATTGGAGTCTGGTAGGTCAGGTCTTTCTTTGATCCGTCCTCGATCTTTACCAACTGAGCAGACCTTGAAAAAGTGATATTCCATGGAGCACCTTAACAATTCGACATCCTGGGAACTTCTGATTATTACTTGATTTGGCAATATCGCAATGACCGTTGAGGAATCTCAAATCCGCGAAAAAATTGAACAGGATGATTTGTCGCATAATGATTACCTTTTTGTATGTGTAAATAACCAAGATTTATATCCTGACCATCCATAAATCAAGTCACATATTTATTAAGTCCGTATGGCAAATGGGTAATTTATCGACTGCCTCTTGCCTAATTATATCCACATCATAGATAAATAATGAAATGCGTCGTTAATCAAATGACGACAAAAATTGGTACCAGAAGAATTATGGGAGAGAATCATGAGCAATAGAGCGTTATTGTTGATGGTTGAAGAACTCCAAATACTCCAAAGGAAGCGAATTAACTGAGCTTTAATATATTCCGTCAAGAAAGTACCCGGAGTCGATCACTTAAAAATGAAGCTTCCAACTGAGCGGAAACTAATAAAAGACGTCATGGTCGATCGTAAGTAAAGGTGATGTGGGCAGATTCTTTAAAATTCGTGAATTGATTGAAAAGGAAAAAACAAATCTTCTGAATGAAAAAAATACATTTTGTGATATTTGTATTATAAATAACTATTTCGCATTCAATATGAGCTCATTTACCCTCATAATTATTCAATTGAATTTGAAGGACGACATCTTGATGTGTTCACAATAAACTTTCTAGTTTTCCACAAATATCTGGAGGAACGATCAAATTTCCATATTTCAGTCAAATCTGAAGATATTTGCATGAAAATTTCATATCACATGAAAAATGTTATGTTACACAATGTGTAATTTTCAATTTTTGTAATTTGTAGGCATTCAATTTTTCAAATGAATCATGAAATATCAAGATTCTCATTGACCAGATGCATAACATAAGGGTTACTTCAATTCGAGACAAAAGATACTGATGCCAAGATTGAATCCAGATGCGGGGTAATAGTTCTTACCTCAATCCTACCCCGCCTTCATCCCTTCGGTTTACCCACCGTACGGTTAACGAATTAACGCTGGTTATAATTTCCTTTCGAGATTGCTTTATTTGTATCGAATTGAATCGGTGGTTTTGTTATTTCCTCTTGCGGTTTCGTCATCTGTGTAAGAGGCCCGTTTAATGACCAGAGAAAAGTACCGTGATATTTTTTGTTTACACTTTTCGGCAATTAAAATTAATTGAATCGGCCAGGAAGAGAAATTCGGAAGGCTATTTCGAAACGTAATTGTCCAATTTGGTGCTTGTACTCGTACCTTTCAAAATACATTTCGAATACTTATCCATTGCTGCTACACTTTGTAGTATATTCATAGTTCATTCTGTCCTGATCATGTGGAAATCAATATTTGACAAAATCTATTCTCAAATGGCTACAACCGATGGATATATTTCCTGCAGTGTGGGAGTAACAATCAAATGCAACCAGCATTATTTTTTAATGAACGTCATTTCAGTGAAATTTTTCTATATTTTACATTACTCAGCGTAATAAATCGTTTTTTGTTTTTGATTGAAGTTTCCGTTATATAATTCGAGCACCGAAAGAATTTACTGATAATATTTCTCAAAGTGGATTTGAGTGGCTGTCTTGTGATGATTTTAACAAAGGAGTAAAATGAAGTGAACCATCGTTCTGTTTGAATGTTCAGATGATATTGAATTATAACTTTGCTTCCTATATTTTTTGAAACTTAAAGTACCATAACAAGGAGTTTCTATATTACTTTATTTCAATCAAAATATCGAAAGTTGATTCACTCATTCGTGCTAATCCATTTTACTTTGTTCGAAATATTAAATTCAAAAAAATTTAGTGATTTGATGAGAATTCAAGGAAAAACGTATCAAAAACTCTATTAGTTTTTCTTTCATTTTCTGAACTCATCTAATTAATTTTTAATTAGTTATATTCTCGACGTAACTTGCTCAAATCAAGGCTTACATCATTTATGTATATCCATTTAAAATCAAAACTTTCTCATCGGAAAATATATCCAAATTTTTTTATGTAAAAATATATTATGAACAATAAACCGTATTACCCCTATCGATTAATGGGTGTAGAGAAATCCGAAAGTTCAACGTCCACCTGTAGTAGCAGAAAAACCTCTTAGCAGATTAAATAAAATGATAAATAATAAAATATCGTTCACCAGATCGTATTTATATATGTAAAGCTCGAACTTTACTTTTACTCTGCCATAAACAATTGCAGTGTTTTGATTTCTTCTCGAGCACAGACAGAATCGGAATTCAGTAAATAGAATCCGATCAACATAAATTGGTCTAATGAGCTATTTTACGGCATTTTTCAGTTGTTAATATGGTACGCTTACCACATGGTTTTGTTGATAGTTTAATGGAAAACCAATCAATTCGGACATTTGAATGTAGCGTAATAAAACACTTGAGTGCCATGTTATTCCAGTGGTCACTTTAATACGCAAATTTGTGGAATTGGTAATCAACGTAAGTTTTCTCTCAGACTGGGTGACAGCATCACGATCGGTACAGTTTTGCTACTATTGTTCTTGAAATGTCGTTGTTTCTCATTGAAGTAGTACGTTATCAAATGAGAAACCGCTGTAACGCATGCTGCGTATGCTTTCATTCTGAAATGCTTATTATGTTATTCACAGTGTTACATCACTTAAGTGTCATGTCTTTCATGAAGGCTATGAATTTATTGCTGAATTTGAAACTCGTCGTACTTATTGAGCACATTACATATCCTTTTATATATTTTTACACAGGGTGAGGTTTTGAATTGCAATGTTTTTCAACAGAAGATTCTTGAGATCGAAAGGAATACGTTTTTCGTATAGAATTTTTTTGATTTTGCATAGAAAACAAGATGTAGTCATTTTAAATTTTCATAATGAGGTAGTCACTTCTTGGATACCTGCTCGCAAAAGTTTCTTCTAGCATTGTGTGACCTTTTCAAACATAGTTGAGTGCAGCCAAAGTACAACATTTTTTGAATTTTGCAGATGAATGTATTTCTAATTTCAAATCACTGAATATCTTTCAATTTGTAAAAACTCAATCATTTTTTGAGTAGCGTTCAACCTTCTTTTAAGATTTGTACAGGGTATTTCAAATTGCTTGATTTGGACTGGTTAAAGTACTTCTGGACTAGATAGGTAAAAACTTCGAAAGGTGTCCTGGGCTCGATGTTCGTGAAAACACTATTAGTGAAAACCGTTTCACGATATCTTAATTTTTTTTTTTAATTTTGATATATTATCGATTTCGAAAATGTGTCATAACTTTTTTATTTTCGAAAAAATCTGAAAACGATTAGAACTTCCTAGAAGCGCTTCTAGACACTATATTTTCTCGTGGAAAAAAAAAAAAAACGCTTTATTATTGTGAATACGAACGCATTTTTTCATCTCATATCATAAAAAAAATTAAAGATGAAAAAAATTAAAATGATATCTTATTCCCAGTGAAAATGTGCTCGTAGAAAGTTTTTATCTTTTTCAAAATGAAAAAGTTATGGCTCTTCTTCGAAATCGAAAAAATATCAAAATTGTGTTATACCTTCAAAACAAATGAAGATATCGTGAAACGGTTTTCACTACTGGTGTTTTCACGGAAATCGAGCTCAGGACTCCTCTCAACGTTTTTACCTATCTAGTCTAGAAGTACCAGAAACAGCCAAAATCAAGCAATTTGGGATACCCTGTACACTGTGTCCCATTTTGGTTGGGACTGCACGGTATCTGAGCTATTATTGAACATGATGTTTTCGCAACCCTGTATCACTTCTTTGTAATTTTTTTTAAAAAAGAAATATTCCGACTACTTTTGTTCCAGATATACAAGGAAGAAAACGAAAATGTTCACTTTTGGACATGATATTATTTCTGAGGCCCTGTATAAGACAGAAAAATAATGAAAACTGCTAATAATATTTTTACATTAAAGTTAGTGACGTAGTGAAAAATTTTTTTTTGGAGCACTGTTTCTACCATTGGGCACGAACTTGTTATTTTTTAAATGGAACACAATGTATATTATTTTTCTGAATACATTGATATATCACGAGCTGATTGTCAATGAATTTTAGCTTCAAAAATCAGAGTAATCCATTTTTATGTTTGTTTTTCTAATAGGATGCCATGAATTCTTTTACACATTAATTTAATTATTAATTTTTCAAAACGCCATGTGATTTAAACCTATTTATTTAATTATATTAAAAGAAAACCTCAAAATATCACTCTTCAATATAAACTCAAAAATGTTGAAAACAAAGAAAAATATAAACGTTTATATTTTTTTATGCGTGTGTGGAAGAAGTCATGGCCTACTTTAAAAAAAAAACAAAAATAAATATTAATTTTTTTGTTTTTTGAAGCTTAAATTCATCGAAAATTAGGTTGTGATACATCAATCCATTCAGAAAAATAATCACAAAAATGTTTTCGAGGCCCAACCTTAAAAACAGTGACTAAAAAAAATTTTTTAACTATGCCACTGACTTTCATGGTGGAAATATCTAATAGAAGCTAATTCATTTTTCTCTCATACTGGGCCTGAGAAGCAATAACATCTCCAAAAGTGAACATTTTCGTTTTCGCCCTGTATTTCAGGAACAAAAGTAGTTGGAATATTTCTGTTTGTGTATTTAAAGATTTGACCAAAAAGTGATATAGGGTCGCGAAAACCGCATGTCTCTATCTTAAATAATAGCTGAGATACAGTGCAATCTCCAATTTAGGATACAGTGTACTTTGAAAAAATTAAAACATATATGCAGTTGATATAGTTTAAATTTAGAGAAAGAAGCTAGAACAGGCAACGATTCCAAAATAGTAAAAAAGTTGAAATGTTAAGACAACCTCCCTTCAAATTTCGCATGTTTTCATTCGAAATTATAGTTCTTTTCGCTCAGAGCACAATCTGCTCTTAATTGTTCATCAAATTGCAAGATTGATGTAACGTCGTCGTCTTCTTTTGTTGAGAACGTCAGAAGGCGTAAGGGTATCACTCACACTTCAGATTTTTAATTGAGGTCGGAACTGTGGAAATGAACATTTGTCACGTGCCCTAACAGACAATGACCATATGCTTGGCGGCAGCGCTTCATCGGAGAGAGATCTCTTAACGGCGATGACAGATGGCGTTCATCCTTCATGTACCCAGATACCTCGTTGAAACATGCCAAGTCAAAGTTGATACATCTGAATTATAAAAGCTACCTCCTTTGGCTAGTTAGGATGACCGATGTAGGGAATCGTTAGATGTGGAATTAATGTTCACTAATAGAGGGAGCGAGCCACTTCCATAAATCTTAGAATAAACCTAAAACTCCTACATTCACTATCCTCGTTAAGAAATGACGAATAATTGTGAATGTCACAATTGATGTAAAAATTTCAGTATCGTAATGAGTTCATTTACAGTACAAAAAGTAGTGCTGTAATGAAACTCATTGTGTTCAGTTATAGTTTTGTGGTTGTCAGTACTAATCTCCGATCAAATCATTTCAAATTCCGTAATCTGTCAAATTTCGAAAGTCATACCAACTGCCAAAATACCATAGAAAAATCACTTAACTGAACTTTTATTTGAATTTCGAAAGTATCTCACAAAACTTGACTGAAATAGAGAAAATATCGTCTAATACTCGTTGCAGAAGGCAATTCCAACACTCATGCTTTCGCATTCGTGTTGGAATAGGAGCTCATGCTGCAACTTGTTTTAGAATAGGTATACTAGTACAGATTCTATATATACCTACATATACCCCTTTACGATTCTGATACGGCTGAGCCACCTCCTATGCTTGAAATGAAATGATGTTAATCTATACGTATTAAATTGTTTTCGAATCGTCGATATAAATCTCTGATCTCACTGATGAAATAAATTCATTGGAGAGAACAATCCCAATTGTTTTCGAATGTGTCATTGCTTTCATTACCTATGAGCTCATCATTGTCGTTATTATTATAAAGGGTTGGCCATATGCTCATCAACCCTTGAAACATAACAATGAGTAGTGGTTCTTTTTCAATCAGAAATTGTCCCAAATCGGAAATAATTAATGCTGTGAGAAAGTTTTAATGCGTTTTGTTTCAATCAAGTGCTTTTTGGTAGCGTCACACCGTTCCATTGGTTCAGTAGAGATGATAAGCCAGTAGATCTCTCGTCATTTTAATCGTTTTAACAACACTCTATAGAAGGATCGTTGCAAAAACAGGGACAAATAATCTTGCGCACTTACAATAAATAATTTCTATTATGACACTGAGGTTGTTCCACCGGTCATTTATATTTCATAAGCCTATTATTGCCATAGTTGCCATTATTTATTGGGAACGTTCTCTATATGTGTTACATCCAGTTTTTCCAGCGATAGGCTATTTTAGCGCCATTATATGGAACAGTCGTTAATTTCATTCGCGGTTATAGCAGTCATGTTGATTTCTAGGAGACCATGTTGAAAACATGATCGACATAAGTCGAATGTTGTTTTTGTTATGCATTACAGTAGAATAATTCCTCAAAGTAAACACAATAATGAGACAAAATTATGAAATTTCATTCATCATTTAGACATTGCTGGAAAATACAATGTAAATATAATGCATTTCTCAAAATTTTCGAAGTTTTCTCTCCCAGTAATTGGATGAAAATTAATCAGATTTTTTTTTCAAATAATGGATGAGTGAGGCCGTATTACCAATGCTCAGTTAAATAGTTAACTGTTGGTTACAGACTATTTCAGGAAGAGAAAACCTGTTTGTAACTGAAAGTTAGTGCTTGACTGAGCATCTCTGACTTCACACATGAATACAGAATCATCATGTGAATTGACACTTCTCTTTCTTATCAAATAATTTTTACTACTATCATTACTACTTTTATTATTTTTTGTTTCAAAATTGAAATACCCTGGTCTACTATGCTGTTTTGTACTTCGAATGCAACTTGATTCAATTGGATGTTGCACTCCTTTTAATCCGGATGTCATGATTTAAAGTTTAAGAAGACGATAATTTTCTGGATGCGTTACAGCTGAAAATGAGGCACTACTTTCCGCATTCCTTGTCAAACGACTGCTTTGGGCTGGGTCCATTCTGCTGACAGATACGAAGTGGTTAATGGGTTAATGTCAGGTCGATTGTAATGATTGAGTTTTTGAGCTTTATCTCGAGCCTGCGTGAGTGGATAAAGTGATGTTGATTGGGCAGTTTACGGTAAAGCTTGAGATAATATATTGTTAATTGTGAGTTTAATGAAAATCGCTTACATGGTACGTGGAAGGTGTGTTCGTCCAGCATGGTTGTAATTATATTTTAGAGTTAACTATTGCGAGGAGGAGGAGTAGTTAGGTTGCCCTCGATATGATCGTGCCGGAGATTTTTTTACGTTTCCAATTAATCATCTTATCGGTATTTCTCAATTAATTGAATACTTTTTTCGTTGTTTTTGTCGCGAGTGCACTTTTTGTGACCTCTTGGGTCACAAGAGAAGCCACCGAAAGATCATTACTAATAAAAAGTACTCTCCTTTCATTTATATTATAATCCTTGCACCAACATCATTGATCCATTTCTTTGGAATTGTACTTTCTTCAAATCACCAGGAATTAGTTTTGTTTTCAACGAACAATTTGAGAGTCAATTTATTGGATTTAATTAACCAAAAAGGCACTGAATCTTAAAATTTTATTGGTTCCTTATTCAGGGAGTATGATTCTACACATTTAGGCAAATTGTGGAACGGACATTGTGGATGAAATATATTTTGACAATAATCGATATTGCAAATATAATAATGTACTAATTAATATCATCAAAATGAGTTGTGACCTCTAAATTACACCTGAAACCAGAAACACAATCATTTCGTTCATTTCTAGTGCTCCATTTGTGTTTAATTCAGGAATCTACAATTTGTTTTTTTTTTGTGATAATTCGTTTTATATTATTTTCTGTTGATTTTGTACGTCTGAAATGCAGTGCAACAATCTATACAAGAGTTTCGCAAGAACAGAAGGTCAAAGAAAAAAAATTCGATTCATATACAGGGTGAGTCAATAGTGCTGGAACGGTCGAGAACACTTGGAAATTTTGAGCTCCGAGAATTATTCAAATTTTGGCCTCAATTTTTTTTTAGTCTTCAGGATGGTCCGAAAGGATGAAACACAAGACCACCATTTTTTAAATGAGAATGCTAAATTTTTATAACTCATTATCTATCTGGAGTAGGCCACATTTTTCTGTAAATTTCATGATTATGAAGGTTTGAACTAAATATTATCTCCTGAAAAGCATTCGAGATAATTACAAATATTTGATAGAGAATAAGAGAAATACATATATGACAACATTACACTCCCAGTCAATATATTCCGGACAGGCAGAATTTTTGTCAAATTCAACACCCTGTATCTTTTTTCGTGATACTGCGATATTGTTGAAATTTTCACCAGGTATAGTATTGGGTTTTGAAATATTAACCTGAAATTAATTTTGCAAAAATACCTGCAGTTTATCCGTTATAAAGTGAGAAATAAAACCTTTTTTTATACCCTCCAATTTTAAACACCCTGTGGTGAATTTGAGGCGGACAATTTGATATCATTAAGTTTTAATCTGAAGTGTGACCCTTTCTTAACAAAATGTTTTTCGATTTCTGTCAGAATCTGCTTTTAAATCAAAGATACACATCTTCAAAGAGAGTGTTGCATCTTTTCAATTTCAATAACAATTTAAAATATTACAATACATTATCGGCTCACAAACATGAACAAACATCTGAAAATTAATAGCGTGTATTTCCACCTCCCTTTCTCATCACTTCTACCAAACGACGTGGCATACTTTCAATGCATTTCCGAATTGCTTCTGGGGGAATATTTTCCTGTTCTTCAAGAAGGGCTGTTCGTAAATCGGGCAAGGTGTTGGGCATATCACATACATGTTCAATTGGATTTAAATCCGGACTTTTGGCTGGCCACACCAATCGTTGAATATTCTCCTTTCTTGAGTGTTCTGTTACAACCCGTGCAACCTGGCCTAGCATTGTCTTGCATTACCATAAATTGTTGGGGAAATATTCCCCCAGAAGCAATTCGGAAATGCATTGAAAGTATGCCACGTCATATGGTAGAAGTGATAAGAAAGCGAGGTGGAAAAACACGATATTAATTTTCAGATGTTTGTTCATGTTTGCTAGTCGTTAAGGTATTGTAATGTTTTAAATTGTTATAAAAATTGAAAAAGTGCAACACTTTCTTTGAAAATGTGTATGTTTTTTTTAAAAGCAGATACTGACGTGGATCGAAAAACATTTTGTTGAGAATGGGTCACACTTCAAATTAAAACTGAATCCTCCTCAAATTCACCACAGGGTGTTTAGAAATGGAGGGTATAAACCAATGTTTTGTTTCTCCCTGTATAACGGATAAACTACAGGTATTTTCGCAAAGTAAATTTCAGGTTAATATAACAAGACCCAATACTATACCTGGTGAAAATTTCAACAAAATTGTGTTGAATTTGACAAAAATTTTGCCTGTCCGGAATTTATTGACGGGGAGTGTATTTCGTCCTATCTACATAAAATTCAAAGAACTTATTCAATGGTGAACCCACTATTTTATGAAAATGAGTCGTAACCCAGGGTCTTTTACTGAGTGGAGTCAATACTCAATATTTTAAGGGGTCGTAATTTGTTAATTTTCTCGGAATTTCACACCAAAAGTATAGTCAAAGTTTGAGATTACAACGAAATTCAACTGAAAATATAAAACACTTGAATTAAAATATACACTCATCAGTAATATTCAGAATAGAAATTAAAATGATATTTTGGTATGTTAGGTGGAGGGTTATGGGGTCACGGATGTTCATTCATCTTTCACCATTAGGTTACCATTTTATTTCATTGTGATGTCCCCCTCTTGTTCGAAATTGGATCCGATGAAATTCCTCTGAATAAATCCCATCTTCCGATTCCCAGGAACCTCTCTCATCAGAGGCAACAAGTGGCGCGAAAAAAAAAAGAAACTAATTGGAAACCGATTCGGAATCCATCCTCCGATACCAGTTCACATCGATTTTCTAACACTTGTACAAATAACCGCGTGTAAACCAACATCCTCATAATGATCCGAGTGAACCCCCATAGGGCGGCAACAAATCCCTATAATTCCGCGAGTCGTATTAAGCCAGCTTTAATTTCATCCACAATGGGGCCCTATCAATAACGAAACGAGCGTGAACCGAGCGGGGTCGCCTGTATCTTCGTCGGCAGACCGCTCTGGTAGCGCTACCAGCACCGGATGTGGACAAGGTTTCCACGTCCAAGTCGATCATTTTGAGGTTTTGAAACGATCGAACCGGTAGATTGTTTTTGCGAACTTTCACAGGAAGATATCGTTGCGTCTTTAGACCGAAAAAGTGCCAACAATAGTTGATATACTGCTCCACAAGAGTCAGGGATATAATAATAATAATGATAAACTTTATTTGCAGACAATATACAATAAAAAATTTTTAATTTCACAACAGAAAACGTATGTATAGCCTACAAACTATCATCTGCAAAAAGGAGAATTACGGCAGCAAAACAGTTTATATGTAAGCACCCTAAAAGTTCACTAAAAATACAAAGAAAATGAAAAGACCCCAGCACTGAGAATATTATGCTAGTCGGACACGCCGAGAAAAAAAAAATTTAGATTTGCTAATTTGGTACCTTAAATGGATTGAACATAGCATTTAAAAATCAAAAACCGGCCCTCAATCCCGCATCCATACTGCATGTTGGACACCTAATAAATCCTAAAGTGAATCTGCCAGCAAATTTTGTTTACATGCTTTTCTGAATTTATATAAACTAAAGGTATTCAATCGTTTTGAAAAGCATGTAATCTTCGAGAAAATCGCTGTAAAATCATTCAAAACTCAATAAGAACTTGAATCGACCCAATAAAAATCAGTATGAGAACTTTCGTCAATATGGTCCCGTTTTTTCTGAAGTTTGGTTCTTGGCATGCTTCATGAATGTTCTTATTTTGAAATGTAGTCAGTTTATCAACGGCTTCGATTTGAAACGAGTATTCTGAAAATGCCAAGACGTAAATTAAGAAACGCCACTACTGCACATCTCTATTATTAGTGCCTTCATGATAATATAGAATACATGAGTTCCAATACATTTACATTCGACCATTTCCCTCGTCTTAATTTCCACTTTTCCAAAAATCAGAAAGAAAAGTAGAAATTTATTACCATTTGTACCAAGTATTTTCGACCCTTCTTCAGGGTACTCCAGTAAAGTGCCATGAATTAAATGCTCTACCTCGTTCAATTTTGGATTCGGAGAAATATTCTTAGTTTGCATAAGCGTGCACAAATACCTCCAATAAATGAGCGTCTAACATTAACCTAGCTAACGTCTTTAATATTTATTTCAATATTCGGAGTCATAATATTAGTAACATTATTACTATTTTGGTAAATAGCTACCCCTCCTCATGGAACAGTATTTCGTTTGAATTGAACAATACAATTGAAATTAGGTATTTCAAAAGGATTATCTCGCATCATGCATGTTTCGGTAAGAAGTAACACATTGGTTTGTCTCGTAACTGAATCTTGTGAATCGTATTCGTGACTATGTAGACTTTGGCAATTGAAAGTCATTATTGAAATGCCATTTCTATTATTAATGAAATCTAAGACACTTTGAGCTATCTTCTGAAGACTATTTAAAGACAGTCTTTTGAATTCTTGCAACTTAGATGCAGTCGATGCAGCTTGCCTTCGATTATGATAAAACTTAAATGCAGAATTATCATTTTTTGTCGTAATATACAATTCTTCAATATTAGTCACCCGAGAGGGTGCAACATAGACGAGTTCCTGAGAATGTGATTTACTCTACGCATATACTATTTCGTCAAAAGTTCCACCTTGCGACTTATGTATAGTTAGAGCAAGAGCTGAAGTTAATGGAAAATGTTTGCGTTTGGCTATACATTTTCTATCCGATGTAAATGAAATATTCGCCGTTCGTAATTCCATGGGAACAGCGAGATTGCCGAGACCATTTGCCCTGCTGGAGTGACTGCACCCATCCGTCTAGTCGCAAGCACCCAAACACCGTGCCGAAGTCTGCCGAACTGAACCGACGATACACGGCTGTGTTAGGTTTTTCCGTTACGGAATTTCTACATTCGGTCGCCGCGCTCAAAGCCTGAGATAAAAGCTATGCAATAGCTCAAAAATCAAAAGACAAATAAACTATCATATTTCGTTAATGGAAATTGAAAGATTTGATTCGTTTTCAGACATCTATCTATAAAAATGATTTATTCAAAATAATTCCCATGATATGTCAAATCTTTGTACTCAGAATGATGTGTACAATTATGGCTGATTATGGCAGCCCAATTCCACTAGAACATCTTCTGAAAGTATAATTCCTGTAGATGCCAGACACTCGAACTGGCGAAACGTTGAGAACGAATCATCGAGCCGAAATGCTCGAAAAAACAAATGAAGAATAAAAAATTGCTTAAATACGAACCATCATCCAACATGATAAACCGAAAATCAACTTCGAATTAAACCTTTGTCCGACGCGAATAATGTCCGTGAATATAAATTCTGGAACGGACATTACCGATAAAACATCCTTCGACAATAGCCTGCGTTGTAAACACTAGAATAATGAACAAATTCGTAATAACAGCATGAGTTGCAAGCTGCGATTCGTGGAATTTATTCAATTTGCATCTCCTCATAGCTGTGCTGCCATCTAGGTTCAGCTGCGATTCAATTTGGGAATTTCATCGCGGTTCATATGAACTACCGTGTTTATCTATGACCCTTCGGCTGTTCCCGACAATTCGCTCCTAGTATTGGAAATGGGTCTACAAAACGACTTCTTTCATTATTTTTCTCGAATAAGGTATGACTCCAGGATAGGAGATAATATCGCTCGGAACCGTTGGATAGTTTTTGCAACTTTCACAGAATTTTATTGTTGCTCGCCGTCGATATAATATCGAAGTACCGCTACCAAACATTACGACAAATAATTTTGACACCCGAGGGACTCATTCCGTATCGACCGACTTGTCAGTTTTAAACTTCTAACAAGTAAAATGTATACAAATAGCATGTAAATTACACGTTACAAGCGTAATAAGATCAACTGGGTAGCTTATTATGAAATTGCCCGGGTAGGCAAATATTTCGTGTTGGAGTTAGCTCGCTTGATTCGGTTCATAAGTTTTTGTGGTGTCTACAGGATTTTATACAAATGACTCCCGTCAATAAATTCCAGACAGGCAAAATTTTTGTCAAATTCAACACCCTTTATCTTTTTTCGTGGTTCTCCGATTTTGTTGAAATTTTCACCAGTTATAGTATTGGGTCTTCTTATATTAACCTGAAATTTTCTTTGCAGAAATCCCTGTAGTTTATCTGTTATACAGTGTGAAACAAAACCTTGTTTTATACCCTTCATTTCTAAACACCTTGTGGTGAATTTGAGGCGGAAAATTTGATATCATTGAGTTTAAATTTGAAGTGTGACCCTTTCTTAACGAAATTTTTTTGGATTTACGTCAGTATCTGCTTTTGAAAAAAGATAAACATTTTCAAAGAAAGTGTCGCATTTTTCCAATTTTTATAACAATTTAAAACATTACAATACCTTATCGACTAGTAAACATAAACAAATATCTGAAAATTAATAGCGTGTATTTCCACCTCGCTTTCTCATCACTTCTACCATAGGACATGGCATACTTTCAATGCATTTACGAATTGCTTCTGGGGGAAGCAAAAATTTTTGTTAATGCAGAACAATGCTAGGCCTCACGTTGCACGGGTTGTAACAGAATACTTTGAAGAGGCGAATATTCAACGATTCGTGTGGCCAGCCAGAAGTCCGGATTTAAATCCAATTGAACATGTATGGGATATGGTTGATCGAAATCGGCAGCCGAACACCTTGCCCGATTTACGAACAGCCCTTTTCGAAGAACGGGAAAATATTCCCCCAGAAGCAATTTGGAAATGCATTGAAGTATGCCACGTCGTATGGTAGAAGTGATGAGAAAGCTAGGTGGAAATACACGCTATTAATTTTCACATGTTTGTGTATGTTTGCTAGTCGATAAGGTATTGTAATGTTTTAAATTGTTATTGAAATTGAAAAAAATGCAACACTTTCTTTGAAAATTTGTATCTTTTTTTAAAAGCAGATACTGACAAAAATCGAAAAACATTTTGTTAAGCAAGAGTTACACTTCAAATTAGAACTTAATTATATCAAATTTTCCGCCTCAAATTCACCACAGGGTTTTTAGAAATGGAGGGTATAAAACAAGGTTTTGTTTCACCCTGTATAACGGATTAACTTCAGGTATCTTTGCAAAGTAAATTTCAGGTTAATATAACCACGAAAAAAGATAAAGGGTGTTGAATTTGACAAAAATTTTGCCTGTCCGGAATTTATTGACGGGTAGTGTATATCTTTCCTGTCGTTTATTTTTCACTAATTCGTGAGGATCTCATTACCTACTGATGGAAGATTAAAATAAAATTAGTGAAAACATCGGTGTCTTCAGAGTCAGAGTATTCACTATAACCTGCTGACATTTGTCGTCCATCTATACATAAACTTGAATTAAGTTTTACCGATCTTGTGCATGAAATAACATTCCTGTCAAGTTTGTCCAGAGTTCCCGATGAGACGCTCGGATGAGAGACCGATCTCACACAGGTGCATGTGAGAATGAGGTGCAAACTATGGAATAATAAGGGTAAAACAACCGCCAGATACGCCAATGTTACATACCAGAAAATTATTGCAAAGCTCGACCGTTAACTTTTTGCGATCGTATCTATAAATATCGTACGGCTGATTTGCAGTTATGCCAGTCCCGGCCGTTGGTGCTCTTTGTCGTTCGCGCTCTCGGCTTCAATTTTCGAGTTATTATTATGTTTCGGAACGATGTGTCAGATGGTGCTGCTCTCTAATTGACAGCGATACTGGAAAAAATTAATTAAGACCTTAAGTTATGGTATCGAACGTTTCTGGAATTCATGTTCGAGTATACGTCTTCTATTTAAGTTTTTCCTTTCCTTCTCAACAGGTATTTCGTGTGTAGAGACTTGGTTATACAGGGCCGCTGATATGTATGAAAACGGTTGTCTATTTTCTAAAGTTCATGTAAAAAAAAAAAATATGCTCCACTGAATTTTTCTATGAGGATTATCACTGGTACTCTCAAATCTACACCTACTCATTGGTTAAAAGTCCTCTCAAATATTGTCCCTCCCCATATTTGAAGAGAAACAACAACTTTGAATTTTTGGAGAAAATTTAATTCCTTTTCAAATTCACCTATATTCCAGATAATAAGGTCCCCAGATTGAAGTCGCGTAAACCTTTCTGGTCAAATTTTCAAATTGATATGGATAGAAGCGACAAAGAAATTTGGCAATCTGAATTCAATGTATGCAATTTTTTCAATAATGATCTCATACCTGATCTTTCCATCAGAGTTCCTGGTTTTGACCTTCCCAGGAGATTATGGTCTGTTTTAAATCGTATTAGAACAGGCCATGGACGATGCAACAGCATGCTCTTCCGATGGAATTCGGTTGAGAGTTTGAGAGCCCTAGTTGTGAGTGTGGGGAAAATGGGGAGACTATAGAACATCTTATGAATAGTTGTCCCATTTATAAATTTCAAGATGGTTACGTAAAGTAACAAATCCTTATTTGAAATGGGTGGTTAATTTCAAAATAATTTAATTTATTCTAAATAATTGTTTTTTTTTCTGCTTTTGTCTTTTTTCATTTCAGATTAAGAATTGCAAGTCGTTTTGTAAAGAATCTGTTTGCCTGAGTACATAGATGGAAAATATGAAGATGTTCTGTTAGATCACGCTGATGTCTTCCGAGATTTTTCTGATATTTAATATTTTTAGCAAATTTTTTTTCACGGGCGAGGTTAGGGTTTTTTCAGCTGAGGATTTTCCCTTTCCTCATTCAATCATGCTGCAGACCTGTATGGGTTTACTGTGTTTCCACTTTTGATAGAGAATTCAATTCTCAATACATTCGAATTGAATTCGTTGCATTCATCGAAATACTTTCCAAAATATCGAGAAAAAATGAAGAGAAAAGTCAGATAAGAGAATTCAGCATATTGGTTATTCTTATTCTAACTCTCTTAAGCACAAACTGTTCTCACATTTTTGAAGTCGAAGACAGTGAAAATATTGTAAATTTCTAGCATTTGGAAAAACCAGTCACAGGGTGTTCAAAATATTGGTCGGAAATTGGGATCAAATTTGGCTCACGAATTTCGTTTTCGAATCAGAACCCTTTATTTTTATGATCGATTTCGATTCTGCGAGGAAAATAATGTGTTCTAATATATTATTGGTCCTGAAATGAATAATTCTTGAGTTATTTAGAATTTTCTGATTTTATGTCGTACGTAGTAAAATCTGTTGGATATCAAAAATGATCTATGTTTATAGAAGGAAAACTATTCCAATAATTCACTAGGGATAGACCTGTTTTCTGATTTTATTTATCATTGTTGATATGAAACAGATTTCATGAAATTGACTACGTACGACATAAAGTCAAAAAATTCTAATTAAGTCAAGAATTATTCGTTTTAGATGTTTTGACAAAACGTTAAGAACACCCTGTGACGAGTTTTTGAAAATTTTAGAAATGTACGATATTTCCACAGTCTTCGGCATCAAAAATTTGAAAACGGTTTCTTCTATTTAGAATAGGAATAACAAACATAAGCCGGATACCCTTTTATCCTTTTTTCTTTAGGTTTTCTCCAATATGTTGAAATAAATACGATTTGAATGAGAATGTATTCGGGACTCTCTATCATAATTGAAAAAGAAAAAATTTTTTTTTCGATTTTTCTCCATTCCCTATATAACTGAAATTGGTCAGGCTTCAAGAATATTCTAGCTTGATAGATAATGTCGAACAATATCATTATCCTAAATTTCAGATTTCAAATAGGTCCGGTTCTCCAGAAACATCTAATAGGCCGTCGAAATTGGTACATCCTGTATACTATATGTAATTTGGTTAGTTTAGATTGGGTGATTTTGACGTAGATATGGTGGATTTCTTGAATTTAAGAGAGATGTTCTGGAGGTATTTTGATCTCGACTGCAGTTTATAGCACCAAATTTTGGTTAGTAATCCAAAGTTTTTCTTGTTTGCCGATTGTCTTTAATTTGTGTATTTTACAGCTTTGTGAAAGAGGATAAAAATTCCATTGAAACGTTGGCAAATTTTTTGTAGTGAGCAGTAATGAATCGTCCATATCCCTGACAATTGTTTTCCCTCTGTATATTCTTCCTTTCACATTCAGGCTTGTGCAAAACGAAGTCTGATACAGAAATGATATGAAGCGTTGTACGCTCGGAAATCACAGCTCACGCAAAGCGAGTTGAAATATACTATATATTTTTGTATCATATTTAATTCATTCTAAATGCGTTTGTTCTTTGTGAATTTATTAGGGAAGCTGGTTAACAAGCCACTAAGTCATCTCCACACTTTTGATAACCCTCAAAACTCAGGCAGCCACGAAAAACAATCGCCGACAACCCGGCTTAACAAATGAGCATCTTTAGTGGTGTCACGGCCATGCATGATTACCTCCGTATTGCTTTCTCACACCTCCGTGTATCGAACCGATAGACACAGCTTGATCAAGGCGTAAAACACTTTTTACTCACTTCTTTTCTTCGCTTATTAGACCGGGGACGCCGATCTAGAGGATTCGTATTCATTTCGTATTGCGAAACGATTGATGATCTCGAATTGAAATTAGAACGGGTAACTGTTCGCCGTTTGTAATTGTGTTCGGTAAAAACGAAACGTTATTTCAATAATTCGGTTTTAGAAAAACGGAATCTTCACGCTGCTTTAGGAAGCGGCTGAAGGAGCTGGCGAAAAAGTGCTATTGTTTCGGAGAAAGGTCTTTGACAAAAAAAAAAAAATTCGGCGTTTCTCTATTTTACTTTAAATGTGCAATTGGATTTCAAAGGTTCCTATGGACTTAAAAAAAGGCAACACTGATATATATTGTGAAAATTAAATTTTATAATTATTCTAGAATAAGTTCGAAAAAGTCTCAGAAACCTCTGAATGAACTGTTTTATCTTGTGAAATGTTAAGTGTCGAAATTATTATGCAGGATGTTCTACAACTTATGCGACAAATTTCAACCACATGTGCACTGTTACGAAAGAAGTAGATTTCTCAAAAACAATGTAAGAAAAGTCCTACAAATATCGAGATAATATAAGAATACTGTTCAACAAGCCCTGCCCTGCTTCTCTATACATCTAAGCTAAAACAATGTCCACTAACTCCTCATTAGTGAGCAGGGTATCCCAACCCTGATTTCGACTTTTTTAGGTACTTTTGGACTAAAGAGGTTATCGAAAGGTGTCCGTGGCTCGATTTCAGTGAAAACACCATTAGTGGAAACCGTTTCACGATATATGCATTTTTTTTAAATTTGATATATTATTTACGAAAATATCTGAAAACGATTGAACTTGCATAAGCGCTTTTTCACCGAAAATAAAAAATTATATTCAATTTTTTTCTAGTGAAAAAAAACACCTTTTTATTTTGAATATGAACGCTTTTTTTTATCAAAAAAAAAATTTAAGAAAAAAAAATTCTAAATAATGTCTTATTCCCAGTGAATGTGCTTGTTGAAAGTTTTCATCTTTTTCAGCTATTCTCGAAAATGAAAATCGAAAAAATATCAAAATTTTGTTATATCATCAAAACAAATGAAAATATTGTGAAACGGTTTCCAGTTATAGTGTTTTCACGAAAATCGAGCCCAGGACTCCTTTCAACGTTGTACCTATCTAGTCTAGAAGTACCAGGAATAGCTAAATCAAGCAAGTTGGGATACCCTGTATACATGTGCCATTTTCATTAATGAATAACTGAAATCATAAATTCGCAAGCTTTATTATTTAAATTCACAAAAATCGACTGTTTTTCGTCAGATCACCCACGATACAAATTGAACCTTATTTACAAGTTCTTATCAGTATGAAAAAACAAAAAATTTTGGTTATTTTGTTTTTTCAGTTGGTTGGTACTATATTTGCTACAATAAATTATTAAGGCGTGTTCTAATATCACGATGATGAACGCAAAAAAACAGATATTTATTTTTCAATTTATAATCGAAACTCAGTTTTTAACTTAATTTCTGTAGGTATTTTATTACATTTTTTTTTAGAAATCAACTTCTTTCGTAACAGTGCAAATGTGGTATAGATTTGTCAGATAAGTTTTGAAACACCCTGAATAGGTTCAATTATTGAATTGGTTCCTTCGATCATTGTTTATAAAACTGGAGTAATTCAATGGAAGGTAGGTAGTTGGGGGTGTTAAACCATAGAGGGCGCTTTAGTTTGAGATGCTCACTTAATGGGACAAATGTTGTACATTGGTGTAGACTCTAGACAAACACGAAATTGTATCACAAAAAATATGATGATCGGGTAATGACATTTTATACGAACATGTTTTGGAAGCTGACATATCCAAAGAATTTGTTTTTATATCTCATAGAGGGCGCTAGTTGAACGGTTCGTATCAAGTATTAGAGAGTTATCGAAACTGGAATACAGGCCTAGTTTTATTAAAGAATCCTGTAGTAAAAAAGTTCTTAACGTTGGTCGGATATTTGAGCTATTGAAACGATTTATTTCTTGTCAACACAGAAGATTGAGAGAAATGTCAAAATAAAGGATATTTTGTTCAAATAAGGCTGCTCTTTGTAGAAGTGAAATACGGGAAGCCTGTTTTTTATTACAGGCTACCTTAAAATCTTTTGTGAATGCACATGAGTAAAAGTCAAAGTAAGGGAAATTCGGCCTCTATTCGCGGTTCGATAACTGTTTATTATTGGACATTACTTTCTTAATATTAGATTTATTAGGTAAAATTTCAAGGGAGCTCAAGCATCATTTAATTTTACACCAAAAACGTACTCTTGACAAATTGATACTGTGTATCGTTTTCGGCATATTTTGCTTTGAAAATTATGAAGTAATAATGCTGGTATGCAGTGATGATGAATGTATTAATCAAAACAAAAGATTAAAAGATGAAAATTTAAAATAAGGCTGATAGCAAAAAATAGAACTTAATTAGAGTGGTTGTTCAAAATGTTCTCTGATTTAACGAATATATACATTTTTCTGAAGAATCTTTTTATCCTCAAAACGGTTGAGATTCAGCTATGAGATTATCAAATTGAATTCTGTCTTTCAATTCTTGAGATGAATTTACCTCCGTAGCATAAACTTTTACTTTAAGATACGACCAAACTGTGTTATCAAAGGGATTAAAATCGCATGACCGAGGAGGCCAATGAATCGGAGCTTCTGCACCAATCCATCAATTCAAAAAATGGGTATTCAACCAATTACAACACCTTCTATCAAAGTGCAGTGGAGCTTCATCATGCTTACTAATTAATAATGATAATAATTGATAACTTCATCACTACTTTATGCCGGCTTTGGTTATTACCCCATAATTTTCAAATCAAAATATTCCGAAAACGGTACACAGTATCGAGTTTAATCGAGAGTACCTTTTTGGTGTAAAATTGAATGATATTTGGTTTCTCTTGACATTTTGTTTAATATTAAAAAAGTTATGTTCACTACTGCTCAATACGAATCGTGTAACTATCGCCCCCTATGTGAGACAGACATGAAAACAGATTCATTGGATGCATCAGCTTCCAAAACATACCTATTCGTATAGAATTTCATTACATTGATGCCAGTAGTTTTGGCAAAATCGTGAAGAATGTGTGTAATTTTTTTCTTTAACGCCTTTATCCCTTATTTATGGAAAATTCTATTGTCAATTATGATGACCTATATACAGTGTTTTGTCACCTATTAATGAACCTTTTGTAATTGAGAACGCTATTCATGTTCGTTTTTCAAAAAGAGATTCCCATTTCAATAAACCTCAGTCCAAATTATAGCTTCTTGTTATACTTCTTATTACATCGAATGAAATGAGAAGTACCATCGTGGTCGGAGCATTACTGGGAGCACAGCTCTCCTGACAAGAGCAGGTATATCGCATATCTATCTCGTCTCTCCCAATCATAATTCCTCATAATCCTCAACATTTCTGACGTTCCATTTCATTCCAGTGTAAAAACGCACAGTGGAGAGTATGATCACGATGGACTGCCAGCCAGGAGGTCACGGAGGTCACCTGGGACACTCCATGATTCTAGATCCGTCCGGAGGGTCGATGCATCAGATCGGCGGAGAGCAAGACCACAAGAAGAAGAGTGAGTGTGCACTTTTTGTTCCTCTTTTCACGTCAACGGGCCATGTGTAGTGGAATTACATAAGTTGACTCATCGATATTTCATGTCATTATTGGCGCGCAACGGAGTAGGTACTAGATATTGTTGTTATTCTTGGAATTAGAAGTGGGGACGTTGTTGCGATCGTGGATGATGGCCCGTTTTCCATCGTGAGCATCTTCGGGATTCGATGTTCAGTTGAAGCTTGGGTTGAATTCGAAAAGAGAATAATATAGTAATTGGTGCTCAAATAACAGTGACTGCTGGGAAGCCATATCTTGGTGGAGAACTTAGGTCCACCATTAGGAATAAAGTGTCAAACGTCCCCATCGATCCTATGCGTCAAAGGTCGACATTTTTGGTTTTTCGAATTTTTCTCAGAAACCGTGAGTTTTTACAAAAAAGCTCCGAACAAAAGTTGTAGATCTTTGAATTCGCTACGAAAATAGTGCCGATAATTTTTTCCTAAGAGATATCATTCCTAAGATATCGCGATTCTAAGAGCCACCTTATACATGATATGCACATATAAGACAGTAAAGTAAAGTAAAGTATTAATTTATTCCGAACACTGTAAGATATTCAGAAAGAAACAAGACAATGAAAATATAATGAGAAATATAAAATAATAAATATTGTGAATACAGATACGATAATTATAAAAAACACTCAACAGCTTGAAACGCTTCAAATATATTAAAAATTCATCAATGGTGTAAAAGGGTTCAGAGAGCAATAGATTTTTCAATTCTTTCTTAAATGATTGCATATCACGAGGCAGTAGGTTATAATATTTCTTTCCTATACAACTCTTACGGTTCTCAAATAACTTGGTCTTATGTACTGTTACGTTAAAGTTTTCTCTACCCCTTGTGTCATACTCGTGAATGTCACAATTTCTCAAAAAAGTTTGTCGATTTTCATGGATATGAGTCAGTTGCCTGAGCAGATAAATCGAATAAAAGATAAGGATATTGTTGTTTTTGAAAGTAGCCCTACATAATGTAAGCGAAACATCACTCGGATTAACCTCTTCTGCAGAATAAACACACGAGCTGCCTCAGTTGATCTTGGCAAAATTATTACACCATAAGACATAGCCGAATACACAAGAGCATAGTACATAGTAATCATCTCTTTGTGTCTCTTTTAGTCTTTTATATATATTTTCTCTATTTCAGAATCGTAATGAGTACTAAAAGTAGTGCAGTAATGAAACTCATTACAGCATTGTTTCAGTAATATTTTGTGTACTTAAATATATTTAAGTACACAAGTTTCAATCCGCATGATGTCTGTTGTTATTTCATCCTCAGTTTTATTTTATGAGAAGACAATAGAGGCAAACTGGCAATAGCCCTGATGAAGATTTAAAATAAGTCGAAACGTCGGCATTCTGTCAAATTGAATCTCTGTTATCAAGACCTAAAAGAACCCTCTCATTACTAAACCAAATTATCACAAAGGTCGTTAATTCATCCAAAAAATATCATATCAGAGGATCTTGGAGGACATCTACGTGATCAGAATATCTTCATGTAGTTTTATATGAGCCGCAGAGAAAAACAGATTCTTCACCAATCTACCCGACATTCTAGATCTGAAATAAAAAAAGAAAAAAGCAGAAAAACTAGTAATTATAATCAATTAAATGGTTGTGACATGTTTTTTCGAGCATTTAGGCCGTCGTCTTAGATTAGTTCTCGACGTTTCGCCAGTTCGAGTGTCTGGCATCTTCAGGAGTTATATTTCAGGAGATGTTCTCACTGGATTGAACTGCCTGAGGCAGTAGTTTTATATGAGCAGCAGAGAAAAACAGACTCTTCACCAATCTACCCGACATTCTAGATCTGAAATAAAAAAAGAAAAAAGCAGAAAAACTAGTAATTATAATCAATTAAATGGTTGTGGCATGTTCTTTCGAGCATTTAGGCCGTCGTCGTAGATTAGTTCTCGACGTTTCGCCAGTTCGAGTGTCTGGCGTCATCTGCCTGAGGCAGTTCAATCCAGTGAGAACATCTCCTGAAATATAACTCCTGAAGATGCCAGGCACTCGAACTGGCGAAACGTCGAGAACTAATCTACGACGACGGCCTAAATGCTCGAAAGAACATGTCACATTGAACGATGGCCGCGAAAGCCTCAACCAATTAATTGAATGGTTTTTGAAAAAATTCTTTCTTCATAAAATAGTTATGACAGAAATGTCACAATGTTTGTGTAATATATCTTTCCTTGTTGCTTATGTTTCTGCGCAACCAAGGGATTTTTTGTATTTACTACCAGACAATATCTGTACATGTGTTTTCTTAAGCAGTCGAGAATAAATGATTTAGCGAATCAGGTGTGGTATTATTCAAATTAAAACACCCCAAAAATATATCGGTATCCGCATATTAGTGGTACACGAATATATTACAGTTTGAACGAAATGAAAAAACCCAATCAATTTCCTCTTTTTGAATTTCTAAACATAAGAAAACTTATAACACAACAAGCTAAACCGTAATTTGGCTAGGTGAAAAACCAATGAGTAAATAACTTTCAATTGTCCTCCTTCACGAAGAAGTTCCTTCGATGCCATGTGGGTTTCTTAGAAGATCTCAACACCATGTTCAGTGGCTAATTTCGGAACGTAATCACTCTTGTCCTTCGAATTCCTCCAATATTCAAATTTAAATTCTCAGCCTTGCTCTCTGATCGTGAAGGTTCATCCTAGTGATGATTTTTCGGAACTTCAGATGTTTGAAGGCCGCTACGGGACCCTAATGAAAGGAAATCATCTCCTATAGGTAAACCAAACATCTTATAACACAAGAAAACAGAATATTTTTCTGGACCAAAAATTATGACATATTCCGAGATTGTCAAAATGACAGTTTACACCATGATCAACTGAGAGTTTGACGAAGATCAGCGTGTAGCTTCGATTATTTTACTGAATTCATCACTGTCGGTCAAAAACGACGACTGCTTCTCTTAGGAGTTGATTTTACGAAACGAGAAAACAAAAACAAATATTGCCTGGAATTCCCGTCTAACACGAAAAACAACACGCTGTTAATTGTCTGCAAAGAAAGTTCGAAATGTCAAGTTGAGCTCTCGCGTAATCAAGAGTGACTAAACTTCAAGACGCCCCTTTCGATTAAGACCATCCGCATCACTTTCTGACCGAGTATAGGTAACTGGCGCCCTATTCAAATCACACTCAATAACTACTAGTTTACACCATGATCAACTGAGAGTTTGACGGAGATCAGCTTGTAGCTTCGATTATTTTACTGAATTCATGTCGGCCAAAAACGACGACTGCTTCTCTTAAGAGTTGATTTTACGAAACGAAGAAACAAAAACCAAATACTGCCTGGAATTCGCGTCAAACACGAAAAACTACACACTGTTAATAATCTGCAAGGAAAGTTCGAAATGTCAAGTCGAGCTCTCGCGTAATTAAGAGTGACAAAACTTTAAGAAGCCCCTTTCGATTAAGACCATCCGCATCACTTTCTGACCGAGAATAGGTAACTGGCGCCCTATTCAAATCACACTCAATAACTACTAGTTTACACCATGATCAACTGAGAGTTTGACGAAGATCAGCGTGTAGCTTCGATTATTTTACTGAATTCATGTCGGCCAAAAACGACGACTGCTTCTCTTAAGAGTTGTTTTTACGAAACGAAGAAACAAAAACAAACATTGCCTGGAATTGCCGTCTTACACGAAAAACTTCACGCTGTTAATTGTCTGCAAGGAAAGTTCGAAATGTCAAGTTGAGCTCTCGCGTAATCAAGAGTGACTAAACTTCAAGACTCCCCTTTCGATTAAGACCATCCGCATCAGTTTCTGACCGAGTATAGGTAACTGGCACCCTATTCAAATCACACTCAATAACCACTAGTTTACACCATGATCAACTGAAAGTTTGACGAAGATCAGCGTGTAGCTTCGATTATTTTACTGAATTCATGTCGGCCAAAAACGACGACTGCTTCTCTTAAGAGTTGATTTTACGAAACGAAGAAACAAAAACAAATATTGCCTGGAATTCCCGTCTAACACGAAAAACTACAAACTGTTAATTGTCTGCAAAGAAAGTTCGAAATGTCAAGTTGAGCTCTCGCGTAATCAAGAGTGACTAAACTTCAAGGCTCCCCTTTCGATTAAGACCATCCGCATCACTTTCTGACCGAGTGTAGGTAACTGGCGCCCTATTCAAATCACACTCAATAACTACTAGTTTACACCATGATCAACTGAGAGTTTGACGAAGATCAGCGTGTAGCTTCGATTATTTTACTGAATTCATGTCGGCCGAAAACGACGACTGCTTCTCTCAAGAGTTGATTTTACGAAACGAAGAAACAAAAACCTAATATTGCCTGGAATTCCCGTCTAACACGAAAAACTACCCACTGTTAATTGTCTTCAAAGAAAGTTCGAAATGTCAAGTTGAGCTCTCTTGTAATCAAAAGTGACTAAACTTCAAGACGCCCCTTTCGATTGAGACCATCCGCATCACTTTCTGACCGAGTATAGGTAACTGACGCCCTATTCAAATTACACTCAATAACTACTAGTTTACACCATGATCAACAGAGAGTTTGACGAAGATCAGAGTGTAGCTTCGATTATTTTACTGAGTTCATGTCGACCAAAAACGACGACTGCTTCTCTTAAGAGTTGATTCTACGAAACGAAGAAACAAAAACAAATTTGCTTGGAATTCCCGTCCAACACGAAAAACTACACGCTGTTATTTGTCTGCAAAGAAAGTTCGAAATGTCAAGTTAAGCTCTCGTGTAATCAAGAGTGACTAAACTCCAAGACGCCCTTTCGATTAAGACCATCCGCATCACTTTCTGACCGCGTATAGGTAACTGGCGCCCTATTCATATCACACTCAATAACTACATACTAGTTTACACCATGATCAACTGAGAATTTGACGAAGATCAGCTTGTAGCTTCGATTATTTTACTGAATTCATGTCGGCCAAAAACGAAGACTGCTTCTCTTAAGAGTTGATTTTACGAAACGAAGAAATAAAAACAAATATTGCCTGGAATTCCCGTCTAACACGAAAAACTACACGCTGTTAATTGTCTGCAAAGAAAGTTCGAAATGTCAAGTTGAGCTCTCTTGTAATCAAAAGTGCCTAAACTTCAAGACGCCCCTTTCGATTAAGACCATCCGCATCAGTTTCTGACCGAGTATAGGTAACTGGCGCCCTATTCATATCACACTCAATAACTACATACTAGTTTACACCATGATCAACTGAGAGTTTGACGAAGATCAGCGTGTAGCTTCGATTATTTTACTGAATTCATGTCGGCCGAAAACGACGACTGCTTCTCTCAAGAGTTGATTTTACGAAACGAAGAAACAAAAACAAATTTGCCTGGAATTCCCTTCCAACACGAAAAACTACACGCTGTTAATTGTCTTCAAAGAAAGTTCGAAATGTCAAGTTGAGCTCTCGCGTAATCAAGAGTGACTAAACTTCAAGACGCCCCTTTCGATTAAGACCATCCGCATCACTTTCTGACCGAGTATAGGTAACTGGCGCCCTATTCAAATCACACTCAATAACTACAAGTTTACACCATGATCAACTGAGAGTTTGACGAAGATCAGCGTGTAGCTTCGATTATTTTACTGAATTCATGTCGGCCAAAAACGACGACTGCTTCTCTTAAGTGTTGATTTTACGAAACGAAGAAACAAAAACAAACATTGTCTGGAATTCCCGTCCAACGCGAAAAACTACACACTGTTAATTGTCAGCAAGGAAAGTTCGAAATGTCAAGTTGAGCTCTCGTGTAATCAAGAGTGACTAAACTTCAAGACGCCCTTTCGATTAAGACCATCCGCATCACTTTCTGACTGCGTA
The DNA here is from genome assembly GCA_038502775.1 of Hippodamia convergens. NCBI lineage: Eukaryota > Metazoa > Arthropoda > Insecta > Coleoptera > Coccinellidae > Hippodamia > Hippodamia convergens. The sequence continues at coordinate 7,354,571 of CM076608.1, read as the reverse complement.
TAGGTAACTGGCGCCCTATTCATATCACACTCAATAACTACTAGTTTACACCATGATCAACTGAGAGTTTGACGAAGATCAGCGAGTAACTGTCGGCCAAAAACGACGACTGCTTCTCCTAAGAGTTGATTTTACGAAACGAAGAAACAAAAACCAAATATTGCCTGGAATTCCCATCTGACACGAAAAACTACACGCTGTTAATTGTCTGCAAGGAAAGTTCGAAATGTCAAGTCGAGCTCTCGCGTAATTAAGAGTGACAAAACGCCGTATGGCACGTCGTTTAGTAGCCAGGATCTGCCCATACGAGGCCATCATCCTCCCGCTTCTGCCGCGGTTAGAAACTCATTGTCTTCTCGCCATTTACATATTCATTACCGCACGCTCAGGCTGCAACTACACGTCCATAATTTGTTGGCCGTGCTGTTGCGAAACCCAGTAACCCAAATTAGCCAGGGACTTCAGATTGACGCGGTCATTAGATGGAATCAATGCGCGATTTTCCTTGTACCTTCTTCTCGGCGTGTAGCTGTTCGGCATTCACTCATGTCGACGTGAACGTGTCCGGAAAGGATTTCTTGGAGTCCGTGGACATCAATCTCGCCCGCATTGGTGGCAAAAATAGATCCTTGATTTCTCCCCTGGGCTGCGTTCACAAACTTACTCAGAGAGTAGAGTAAGAGTATGGCCATATGATCAGAAATATACTTCGGTCTTTACTCCACACTCGTCGTTCACAATCTTACTCTGTCAATTGTCATTCGAACATTGAACAAAGGTATAGGTTATGAATAATATACTCCCAGTCAAAAAATTCCGGACAGGCAAAATTTTTATCGAATTCAACACCCTGTATCTTTTCGTGGTTCTCCAATTTTGTTGAAATTTTCACCAGGTATAGTATTGGGTCTTTTTATATCAACCTGAAATTTACTTTGCGAAAATACTTGTAGTTCATCCGTTATACAGGGTGAAACAAAACCTTGTTTCATACCCTTCATTTCTAAACACCCTGTTGTCTGACCCTTTCTTAAAAAAATTTTTTTTATTTACGTCAGTATATGCTTTAAAAAAAGATACAAATTTTCAAAGAAAGTGTTGCATTTTTTAAATTTTTATAACAATTTAAAACATAACAATACCTTATCGACTACTAAACATTAACAAACATCTGAAAATTAATAGCGTGTATTTCCACCTCGCTTTCTCATCACTTCCACCATACGACGTGGCATTCTTTCAATGCATTTATGAATTGCTTCTGGGGGAAACAACAATTTCTGTTAATGCAAAACAATGCTAGGCCTCACGTTGCACGGGTTGTATCAGAATACTTTGAAGAGGCGTATATTCAACGATTCGTGTGGCCAGCCAGAAGGCCGGATATAAATCCAATTGAACATGTATGGGATATGCTAGGTAGACATGTTCGAAATCGGCAGCCCAACACCTTGCCTAATTTACGAAAAGCCCTTCTTGAAGAACGGGAAAATATTCCCCCAGAAGCAATTCGGAAATGCATTGCCACGTCGTATGGTAGAAGTGATGAGAAAGCGAGGTGGAAATACACGCTATTAATTTTCAGATGTTTGTTTATGTTTACTAGTCGATAAGGTATTGTAGGATTTTAAGTTGTTATAAAAATTGAAAAAATGCAACACTTTCTTTGAAAATTTGTATATTTTGTTGAGAAAGGGTCACACTTCAAATTAAAACTGAATGATATAAAATTTTCTGCCTCAAATTCACCACAGGGTGTTTAGAAATGAAGGGTATAAAACAAGGTTTTGTTTCACCCTGTATAACGGATGAACTACAGGTATTTGCGCAAAGTTAATTTCAGGTTAATATAACCAGACCCAATACTATACCTGGTGAAACTTTCAACAAAATCGGAGCACCTCGAAAAAAGATACAGGGTGTTGAATTTGACGAAAATTTTGCCTGTCCGGAATTTATTGACGGGGAGTGTATTTTGCATATACATTTTTTATATATCATTTTAATAATATTGAATTGTTGCTATCGTGAATGAATAATAGAAGTTTAAGAAACAAATTCTCTCTAGTCGTAAATTCTTAGATGTGTCTTCGAAATATAGTCTATTTTTCTTTTATTTTAAAAGCAAAGCACAATCGCTTTCATGTTGTAATAGGAGCTCATTCTGCAACTTGTTTTAGATGTCCAACAACGTCAATTTTCATCTTAATTAAGTAGTGGCACAACAATATTCTGAAATTATTTACCTCAAAAAAATTTCCAGTATAATTCGCTGTTGCGATAGTGACCTGTCAAAATACACGTGCAGGTGTGGAATTTTCACGTTTACGTTTCCAATATTTATTTGTATTTTTTTGTATTTTTAGTCACAACTTTTTTACACTTCATTACTTTACACGTTTTACATCAGATTTATAGACTTTGATATGTTTTCTTGAAAAAAGATGTTCTTGTGTGAAATCGCCTAGTTTCACCGGTTTGGAGAAAAATTGATTTAGAATTTGCTCTTCGTTCAATAATCAATGTTCGTTATGTAAAGAATCTTTATGAAGTGAGGGAAATATCAATCTCTTGTGCTTGAATTCAATAATTTCATGAAAGCTCTGCCCCATAAAACAATTAAAATACGAAATCTTTTAATTCTCTTGAAGTTTATTTTTTGAAGCGCTACTGAGAGTTCTTTATACTTAACCAAATGATGAAGAAAGAAAATTTCAAATCAATTTTTCTCTAAATTGGTGCAATTAGACGATGTCACATAGGAGCACCTCTTATCATGAAAAAATATTAAAGTTTATGAATTTGGTGCAAAACCTGTAAAATAATGAAAGGTAAAAAAGATTCTTTCCTCTGAAACTTTCGAAGAAATGCAGTGCCAATTTCTTCCCATCATCACCCAGAGGCATAATGCACCAGACAGCTCTAAATTAATAACCAACCGCTCAAATTGCAGGTTCACCTAACTTTTCCCATGATTATCCTCGTAGACTCATACTTATCGTCCACCCAAAACCCATACTTCACAAAACAACTACAAGAAGCGGAAGTTGTAACACTCGCACACATGACAGATTTCGGTAAAATTAAACGCTTCAGATGTGCTTTGTCGGGCTCTAAATGATCATTAAATTGAAGGGACAATGCAAGTTTGTTGTGATTTCGATTAAATTGAAACATGATATCTTCTCCTTAAATTTCCGAAAGAAGGCGAAAATTGTAGCCACGCTAAATTGATTTCGGTGTTCATGTTGATCTGGTGATGAGCGCCTCAAAGCAGCGCGGTTCCCAAGCACTTTGATTTCATCATTCTTGGATCAATTAACTGAATTAAACTAAAAATAATATCCGATTGAAACGTTCAACATTAGTTAGTATTTATGAATTCAAGAGTCACAATGATTTCCAGTGTTATTATGTTATTTCAATAAGTAGGTAATTAATTTCGTATTGATGAGATTTTGGAGCATGTCGAAATTGAATTTTGACGTTTTTGAAACATAGATGAATTCAAAATAGTAATCATCGAAATTAATACCATTTTCAATTCCCAGGCTCAGAGATCTTTTATCATGAGGTTGGAGAAATGATATTAGATATTGTCACTGAGATGAGCGATATACCGGTTTCGGCCTTGTTTGGCCTCATCAGTATCGCATACATCTCAGAGACAAATTGAAAATGGTATTCATTTCGATGATTACTATTTTGAATTCATCTATGTTTCAAAAATGTTTTTGACAGGTCACTATCGCAACAGCGAATTATAATTGAAATTTCTTTGACGTGAATAATGACAGAATATTGTTGTGCAACTACTTAATTAAGACGAAAATTGACGTTGTTGGACATCTAAAACAAGTTGCAGAATGAGCTCCTATTCCAATATGAATGCGAAATCGAAAACGAGCAATGAAGGAGCGAGTTTTCGAAAGCATGAGTGTTTGAATTGCTTTCTGCAACGATTATAAGTCGACATTTTCTCTATTCCAATAAAATTTTGTGAAATACTCTCGAAATTCAAATAAAAATTCAGATTAGTGACTTTTGTATTGTACCTTGGTAATTGGTGTGACTCACGAAATTTGACAGATTACAGAATTTGAAATGATTTCATTTGAAAATTGATAGGATCAGAGGTCAGTACTCACAACCACAAAGCTCGAAATATAACTGAAAACAGTGCTTTAATGAGTTTCATTACAGCACTACTTTTAGTACTGAAATGAACTCATTACAAGACCGAAATAGAAAAATGAATTTTATCTATACAAGCACAATTATTTTGTGTAGAATTTTCTTACCAAATACCGAGGTCAAATTGAGATCTGGAAATTTTTTCTCGCTCATGAATATTTTCAGAAAATTTTCGAAATAATCATGAGCTCAAAACAATTTCAGGAAATAATTTGACCTCTAGTGGTATAACTAGTGACAATTTCACAAATTTTCAATTTCGGGAAATTTGCACAATTTGCAAGAATGAATTTTCCACGATGAATGAAGGAATTGAAAAATGAGAAAAGACTGAATGAACATTATTAGTTAAGGGTGAGATGTTGAATATATTCACTGTGAGGTTTAACCTAAATAATTTCATTAAAAAAATCCTCAATACTGTTGGCACTAATTGAAATGATTATTGAACTGAGCAAAAGTGAATTATATTGTTATCGTTCATATTGTATAATGTGAACTGAAATTGAATCTCTTTTTTTCTAGGAGATGGCTCTCACGTGGGATCTTCGTCGAGCGATGGTAAGAACACCCATAACTTCTTCGTCCGAGCCGTGGCTGTAGGAAGACAACCATATCTCAGATTGTCTTAGAAGAACAACAGCCTCGAGTAGAATTCCGCATATCCGCATTTACGAATGGGCTCACTTTATCTCCCTGAATGACAAAAACAAGTAGATAATCAATGTGAAACGCCGATATATCATAGAGCCATAATATGGACCAGAGAGTGTCTATAGCACACCCTTCTATTCTCTGAGATCGTGTAGGCGCACCATAACGATAACGAGTTTTCATTTTTGATAACCTGTCGGCCAATCAGAATTCAACGCTCTAGAATCTAGAACTGTATGGGATTTTTTCGCGATAGGCTCATATATCAAGACAACTATGCAATATGCAATACTGAGCCTGGAAGTTCATAATCAATTTATTATGGAGAAAAGAAAGTTGGCTACGGTATGCTGATTGGCTTTCGACCGGGTCTGCAACGGGAGAGGTTAAAATCATTGTGCTAGCTTGATTGGTTGAGTGGAAATTTATTGGGAAAACTGTTTCATCTAACGTATTTCCTCAATATTTGTTAATCGCGAACACGGCTTCACTCCCAATTAAAATATGCATTCTTCTTGTTGCGTGTTGAGGAAACTAACTGAAATGATTCCCCGAGTTCAATGGTTGAGCACTCATAGCATGCTGTCTAATAGTTTTCTGTAAAAAAATATCTACATGATTCCTTCATCTGCTGAAAATAATATGAAAGAGTACGATCTAGAAATGCCCAAGTTGAGATCCAATGCTGACTGGTTGACTCATTCTCTTGATCTGCTTCATATTTTCTTTTCACATTAATTTTCCCCTGAATATTTTCCCAAACCACGAGAAGATTGAATATTTGAAAATTTTTCTCATTTAAAATACGTGTCAGTACTTTGGAGTCTCAAAATAATACCCTGTATTGAGTGTGGAACACATTTAACTACACGTTAACTAACCTTGCCTTACCTAACCTGACCTTACTGTACAGAGTGGGCAAAATTGGAGATACCTGAACTACGACTTTTTAACCAGAAGAGATATAGGAAAATGAATGACACATTTCGGTCGTCATTTTCAGAGAAACTAATAATTCCATCAACTGCATTCTTCTATCTTCCCTTGTTTCCGAGTTATAGACCAAAATTGAAATTCAGGCGATTTCAAGTTTGGTCATTATCTTCGTTTCTGTTTGTGCAAGGATGTTGAAATGAAAACAGTATACAGACACTTTTTTCATAGCAACAAAAAAAAAGTCAGAAAACGTCAAAAGATCAACTTGTCTGAGCATCTTCTATTTTTGAAACTGTGATGATGATTATTTTTTTTAGTCATACTAAACTATTGTTCCTATAAGAAGAAACAATACTTTAAGTGACAGCTTAGCAAGGAAACCTCTTGGGAAAAAACATAGTACGCTACTGAATTACTATGAAAAAACTGCTTTATAATGTTTTAATTTCAAATCCTAACACAAACAGAAAGGAGGTATTAACCAAAGTCGAAATCGCCCAAATTTTGATTTTGGCTTATAAACTCGAAATCAAAAGAAGATAGAGGAATGCAGTTGATGGCATTATCAGTTTCTCTAGAAAACACGATCATAATGTGTCATTCATTTTCCTCTATCTCCTTCGGTTAACAACTTGTACTTCAGGTATTACCAATTTTGCCCACCCTGTACACTTGGTTGAGACTGTACTGTATCTCAGCTATTATTGAAGATACAGACATGCGGTTTTCGCGACACTGTGTCACTTTCTTGTAAAACTTTCAAATTCACAAACAGAAATATTCCAAATTCTTTTGTTTCTGAAATACAAGGCGAAAACGAAAAATATGCACTTTTTATTTTTATTATTTCTCAGGCCCTGTATAAGATATACGTAGAAGTCAATGGCGTTGTTGAAAGCACTGTTTTTGAAATTGAGCACAAACTTGGTATTTTACAAATCAAGCATCCTGTATATTTCAATGTGAAATTTCTTTTCTGAATACATTGATGTAACACAACCTAACCTTTAATAAATTTTAGCTTTAAAAATCAGAGGAATCCATATTTAGGTTTTATGCTTGTTTTTTCAATAGTAGACCATGAATTCTTTCGCACATGCATTTAACTATTACTTTTTCAAAAGGCCATGTAACTTAAACCTATACATTTTATTATATTTAAACATGAACTCAAAATATCACTCTTCAACATAAACTTGAAAATGTTGAAAACGAAAGAAATTTTAATATCAATATTGAAATTTTTTGATGCATGTTCAACTTTTATGCATGTGTATAATTCATGTCTCAATATTAAAAAAAAACAAACTTAAATATTAATTTTTCTGATTTTTGAAATTCATTAAAGGTTATGTTGTGATACCTCAATGTGTTCAGAAAAAAAAATGCAATAATTTGACGTTTACATATACAGGCTATTCCATTTGAAAAATACCAAGTTTGTGCTCAATTTCAAAAACAGTGCTCTGAAATTTTTCAACTGCTCCACTGACTTCTACGTAAAAATATCTATTGTAAGCAGTTTGTTTTTTTATATCATACAGGGCCTCAGAAATAATAAAATCTCCGAAAGTGCACATTTTTGGTTTTCGCCCTGTATTTCAGAAACGAAAGTATTTGGCATATTTCTGTTGGTAGATTCAAAAGTTTTCCAAAAATGTGACACAGGCTCGCGAAAACCGCATGTCTCTATATTCAATAATAGCTGAGATACAGTGCAGTCTCAACCAATTTGGGAAACACAGTACTTACTATAACTCAACATCACCTTCCTCTGATGTTTGGATTGGAAAATAAACAGTTACAACGAGTAGGTATCAAGTTTCATTGAATCAGTGTTTCTTCCATTAGTCAAAACAAAGAGCATCTCGAAAAGTCAGCTATTTTGCTCTCTATCATATAATCTTCATTCTAAAACCAAATCTAGTCCAACCATTTTTGTCCTAGTCTTCACTTTCTGTGCTTCAAAGTGTTTCAATGTTCTTCTCACCATTCCGGTGATTCAATCCCATAGATTTTCCTTTCAACGAGTCTGGTTCAGACAGACCTACAATAACAAAGATCGTCTTGATGCCTCAACGTGAATATTACAAGAAGTTAAGAGGTAATCTTCAAGGTCACGTAGTTTTATCTCATTTCTGTAATAACAGCAGGCGTGGGATACACTGTTAGGTAATGGATTTTGGGAACGTCCTTTATAGTGCCTGTCGTGTGAAAAAATGCTAATAGGGATGCCTTTGTTATCCGAACAAGGCGTAGATGTTTTGTTGATAGTTCTTGTGTTTTTCCTATCGGCTACAGTAGTTCGAATTATTGTTCATCGTGTATGTTATTTTTCAAGGTTGCGGTCGTTTTGTTTGATATGTTTTTTCTTTGATTATGTTCCGATAACAATCAAGGAAACTGATATGGTTGATTTTAGTTATTAGGGAAACTAGCATCAAGTTCACTTTGCATTCACACCAAGGTTGTGAACTGCTTTATTCCAATGTCTCTGCAAGGGGCAATGTCCCTTTCTTTTTGTTGAGCAGAAACTGGGATGTGATTCATGTTTCCGTCATGGCGGAGAACAAAAGAGAGACAGAGTGGTAAACATCATATGATGACTAAAAATTTCATGTTTATTTCTAATTATATTTTGAAAGCGCTGATGATTCATTTATAGTTGAGATTAGGTAAAAATTGAATGAATTTAAAAAAAGAAAGAATTTTTGTATAACTGCCATTAAAAGTGACACTTTTAATGACAGCAAACAATGTTAAAATTGATTTTTTAGGTGGAAGCGTGTTAAAAATATTTTTAACATTAGTGTTGAAAATATTTTTAGCACTCCATTTTCTTATGATGAAATCAGATGAGAAAAATTCAGCAATTGCAAATTTTCATTATCAATATTTAACAATCATTACATATGAACATTAATATTGATCGTAAAACTAAAACAATTACTAATATTAATGCCCTGTGACGTTAGGGAGCTTCGCAACACATTATTAGAATTCTCAGTACCATCAGTACTTGTAGAAACCGGAAGTACAATATTGGATGAGGATAATCCAAAATCTGTTGAGCTTGGGAGAATTTTTTCAGCAATGACATTTCTATATGCAATGGAATGATCAACATAGACCTCAGCTACCGTCGTGGACTTCCATCCACCATGTTTTTTATATCCGTAATATTTGCTCCTGATTCTGCTAGCAATGAAGGGGAGGATGTTCGAAAAGAGTGTCCTGAATATTGCTTTGGTTCTGGCAGTTTGAGGAATTCGGCAACAATAGATGGAATTTTTCCAAATGTATTAATACCAACTGGATCGGCAGTGCATTTATTATTAATGTATTTCAGGAAAAACGACGATGTTTGATGACAGAAGGGCGCAGTGCAAAGTACTTATGAAAATAGTCTATATACTTCCCAATAATACTGAAAGAACGACTGACTCTCGTTTTTGTATTTGTAAGTTGTATAACCAATGATTTATTTGTTATTTCAATGTCTTCCTTAGGTAATGTACACAATTCTTCACGCCGACAGGCCCCAAATAATCTGAAAATAGTTGCAACCTTATCCATCAAGTATTTCTCATCTGGTGCCTCCTTTATAAACTTTTCAACTTGTTCACGAGTGAGAATTTTCGATTTTTTGGGACGATATCCTTCACTTTTCTGTTTTAAATATGATATTACCTTAAAAAATTCACTAACATCCACACCATTTTTAACGAGGGCGCTTGGCTTTATCATTGGAAATTTGCTGCACAAAGTTGATGAACTCCATATTTTTGATTTTTCTTCTAAGCATGCCAGTAAAACAGTTTCACTGAAGTTCCCTACTACATTTTCCAATTTACACCAGGCCAGGAAATTGTTATATGCATTATCGTACTGCTGAACAGATTTTTTAGGTAGGAGTTCCAGATTTGCTCTTCTTGCAGACTCTTCAATATCCAGAGGATCAACGAAATCGTCCCTTTTATTAATAATTGTACTCTCGACAAACATATTAAGCAGTTAAAAACCCAAGACGAAAATTATTTTGTTTGTGAAATTGTTCAATTCGCTCCGCTCATTTCACAAACTTTTTCACTCACAAAATAAAACGTCACTTTCAACACTCATATCATGAATAACTATTTTGGTAAATAAGGTATTTTTAATGCGCATACTTATCAACTGAACTTAATTCAATTTCTTCTCTTGAAACAAATGACCCAAATTAAATATCCAACAGGTTACAAAAAATAGTTCGAAACACAAAAACACCGTCCCGCACTGATTGCGGAGAGTAGGCCAACTTTAATCATATGCCCTTTTCATGTTATACGAAGAGAGTACCTACTTATAAGTACTTTCATGCTACAATATTTTGGTCGTATCGTATGGTTGTCGTGAGGTACAAAAATCTCTCCTACTCTATAGTGTAAGACTTAAAAATTAAAACCTTTCTTAATCAAAGATAGGAGCGTACGTTAGAAATTGATTAGCTCCTGGGTTTTGTTTGACATTTGACAGAAGGCTATTTGAATTGGAGAGAACGATCCTGTTCAGAGCGCATATGTAGGTACTTTTTTTCAAGCCAGGCGTATATCGTTCAAACACCGAACCAGCGTAACATGCATTTGAAATCGAAAATGGACCATAAAGTTCTTGTGGGCCGATCACAATGGCAAAATAAACCACTGCGAATGGAATCGATGCCAAAGCACGGCGGAAAGCATTACATACAGACGGGCTATATATCCCGCGCACTCCGTTATTCCGCTACGCAGTAGATCTGACGCCGATCCGATCGAAATTTTAAAATTGGGGATTTGAATTGCTAATCTCCAGTTCTCAGAGCACATTTACCCTTTTTTTCGCTGTCCCCATCTGTACTTTATCAAACTGCAGCAGCGGCCGTGCTCGATGCAAAATCGCGTTTGCACTACTTTCTATTTATAAATTCCAATACGGCTAATTACATACTGAGCCTCCTACGCTTTTGAGGATAAATTATTCACTTTATTCACCGCGGCCAACTACCGCAATATATTTCACTAGATTGTTTATACCGTGTTGTTTCGCGTCGACCAATGGGAGCATTTCAAAAGGCGTCGGAGAAAATTGACAAGCGCTAGTTCAACACGGATGTGATTTGATATATAAGAGCCGCATTGTAGGTTCTATATACAAGTCGTTTTAACCTTATTTAACAGCTGATGAGTATTCATTGGTTTTGGGTCAATTATGCCTGTCTGTACAAAGTATTATTATAAGTAATTCACATAATTTAAGCCCTGAAAGCGTCTTAAATTTCATTATATCTTCGATCGTCTGTACAGATATCGTTCCATTGGTTGCATTGACTATTAGTGTGTACTTATTATTGGATTGATTTAGTAGTTTCTTGCATACTCACAACTGTTGGATTACTGGAGGGTAACAGGTAACTCTCAGAATGAAACAAAGCCTCTAGAATAAATCATTGTATTTTTTGCCGTGTGACTTGTGGTCCCATTATGTTAAAAATATTTTCTTTTCACTACAAGATCCTTGAAATAATATGTAACTATCATTCTACACAAAAATGCCTTAAGATACAAATTAGGTAACAACAATGTAGTCTCCAAAATGCTCCACTGGGGGGTGTCGCTTTTTTGAACACGTTTGTAAACCAACTTTTGTAGTGCCTCACAAATATCAAAATACATGTTTGCTTCTCCTACACTCTGTGATATTTTGATATCTTAACGTTCCCAATGGATTCGGCCATCTGATCGAAATAACAATAACTTTCTCAGCAGCCCCAGGGAAGCTGAGAATTTCACATATAAATAAGGAACATAACAACAATGTAGTCTCCAAAATCCTTCACTGGGGACGTGTCGCTTTGTGAAACAAGTTTGTGAAATAATTTCTGTAGTTGTTGGAATTCGCCTACATTGTTTTTGGTAATATTTGGAAAGTCAAGTTGACAGAAAGTAGTTTTTTGAGAATCGTCAATTTTATAATTTTGGAAATAAAAGTTGATGATATTTTAAGTAGATTGTGGCTCTGTCTGAAAGGTAAACCCATATTGTAAAGAAGGGAACTTTTAGAAGACTGAAGACATATCAGTTTTAACATTTGGCGACCGTGACAGGACTCCTCTATTAAAAAATATGGAAAAAACCAAGAAAGCCCTACCTCTAAACAGAACAGCTTTTATCTGGATTAATGAAAAGTTGAAGAAAGAATTCTCCAAAGAAAAATACGACATCGCAGAAATACATGGTGACATCAAAGTTTTGGATGAACAGTCTGATGGTAGTCAAATTCCTGAAGGAACTGCATCACTACGGGAGCAAGAAGAGCTTGTTATGGACCATTTTCCAACAACACTCAAATCGAGATATGATGAGAGAAACGAAGAGTGCATACCTTTGATCGAAGGTCATCCCCCCTCATCTACTAGTTTCGATTTTTCCGACTCTCCAACTGGGAAAGAAAATTGGGAAACATTGATTTGGATCAGCGAAGGAATAAAACATTTTTCTAAACCTATAGACTGGTATCGTGCATCTGGTGAAATGAATGCAGTGGATCCCCCATCTCGAGGTTGTTCTCTTCGATCACTAGCTGATGAAAGATGGTGGGAGGATTCTCCTAGGTGGTTATGTGATCCGATGTCCCAATGGTATAGACAGAATTTTGGCATTGATGAAGAGGAAATGAAAATTGAAGGGCTGAGCAGATTGCGAACAAAAATATCTGATAGATCTGATGCAGAGTATTCTAGTATGCCATTCGTATTGCACACAAACCCTGAAGTTATGTCACGTTTGATTTTTGAAGAGCATATCAAGATTTATCATGTTAGAGTAGAAGTTTTGAAGAGTATTCTCAGAGAGAATAAAAAGACCTGTAAAGGTTCCTAACAATATTATGTCGGTTTGATTGTGTCATTAATAATTATTGTTGTATGAATGACACAAGGTAGGAACGTGTTGGGATTCGCCTACATTGTTTCTGGTAATATTTAAAAAGTCAAGTTGACAGAAAGTAGTTTTTTGGGAATCGTCAATTTTATAATTTTGGAAATAAAAGTTGATGATATTTTAAGTAGATTGTGGCTCTGTCTGAAAGGTAAACCCATATTGTAAAGAAGGGAACTTTTAGACGACTGATGACAAATCAGTTTTAACAGTAGTGCCTCACAAATACGGAAACTAATGTTTGCCTCACTTCCCCTCTGAGATATAGATGTGTCACAGAAATAACAATAACTTTCTTAGCAGCCACTGTGAAGCTGTGACCTTTACATCTTCATATAGTCTCTAAAATCCTCCACTGGGGATTGTAGATTCGTGAGACAAGTTTGTGAACCAAATTCTGTAGTGCCTCACAAATATCAAAACAAAGTGATATATTGACAACCAATGGAACGGACCGTTACAGAACGAAACTGTTACTTCAGCCGAAATAACAATAACTTTCGTCGCTGCGAAGCTGGAAGCACTAAGGAAAAACTTGACATCATAATAAACTTCACGTAATGAACGCGCCGTCGGGCCCACGAAATAAGGTTGATTGATAAGCCCTTTTTTCGCGGTACCGGAGCAGATTGCCGGGTAGCCGATGCCGGAAGAGAACCACCTCCGGCAGTCCTCACTGGAACGCTCGTTCCGACCTCGATTGTGGCCGAGATGTAGGTGCAAATGAAATTGAAAATTACAGAAAATTATCTTTTGTGTGTTGACGCGAGTCGCAAATAACACCGAGATGCCGAATGATCCTCGGATCGCGGATAATGGAAGGTGTACGGCGTTCGTCAGTTGCAATTTTCCACGGATAAGGATCGTGGTTTGTGTTTTGCAAATACCATAATTGTCGTTTCGCACTCCTGGTCTCAAGGATCGGCCCCAGGGCCGTCGTTAGGGGGTGGGTGGTCAAGATTCGGATTTGAGCAAGCCCCCACAAAAAAGTCACATGTGAAGAGATTGACGAAGCAGGACGAAATTTGAAAATGATGGTGAACCATCAAGGTTATTGCTACTCAGAAGGACCACACCACAGTTTGAATGTATTAAGTTACCCCAACTCCTGAGAATGAAGAGATTTCACCACAACATAAAATGGTGTGATTAGTCAACTTAATAACGTCATGGTAACCTTTGTTAATACTGATATTATCACGAATTACCTTACAAATTTTCAAGCAACCTGTCAGTCCGTTGGCAATGTAAAATTCAGAGTATTCAAGCATAGGGTGGATCTGGCAGTTCATTACTCACAATCTAACATCCGATTATGAATTTGAATCCACACCGCCAGAACGAATAGTTGCAGAACAAGCATCCGAAGTATTTTTTTTATTAGTACCTATTCCGATTGATTTCTTCGGCCATGAGCCAGGGTCTGCAACTTCATTTAGAATTAAGTTCATTTATTTTTGTCTATAATTTTCATCTACAGCTCTGACTGTCTGATCAGACGACTTGACGCCCAGTAGTAGGTATTCGAGTCTAGACTTTTCAAAAGCAATTGAAAAATATAAATATTCTGACGATTCTGCAAAGTTGAATGAAATATAGAAATTGTCTGATTTTCGGCATTATGTTTGTTATTGCTATTCTGAATATCTTAAGCTCAAAATGTTTTCACACATTTAAAGTTGAAGACGGTGAATCTCTAGAATTTTCAAAAACTCGTCACAGGGTGTTCTAAATGTTGGGTCAAAAATTGGGATCAAGATTGGCCCATAACTTTTGTTTTTCGAATTAGAACCCTATTTTTTTATGATTGCGTTGTTTTCAACAAAGAAAAATAATGATAGTTTTCCAAAATATTAATGCTCCTAAAATGAATAATTCTTGAGTTATTAAGGAGTCAAATTCATTAAATCTGTTTCATATCAACAATGATCTATGGTCATAGAAGATGAATAATTCCAATAAGTCACTGGTGACAGACCTATCTTTCTAATTCATTTATCATCGTTAATATGAAACGAACTCTACGTATGACATAAAATCAGAATATCTTGAATGACTGAAGAATTATTCATTTAAGGTGCATCAACATGTTCGAACACTATCATTATTTTTCTTCGCAGAATCCAACACAATCATAAAAAATAGGGTTCTAATTCGTAAAACAAAAGTTATGATCCCAATTTTGGACCCAACATTTGGAACACCCTGTGACGAAACTTACAAAATTCTAGAAATGTTACAATATTTCCACAGTTTTCGACTTCAAAAATAAGAAAACGGTTTGTGCTTAAGATTTTCAGAATAGGAATAACAAACGTAATACGGAATACTCTTATTTCCTTTTTTTCTTCAGTTTTTTCTCAATTTGTTGAAAAGTATTTCGATGAATTCAATGATTCGACTAAGAATATATTGAGTATTGAATACTCACTGTATAAGTGAAATTGGTCAGGCTTCAAGAATATTTTAGCTCGGTAGATATCGAACAATATCTTTATCCAAAATTCCAGATTTCAAATAGGTCCTGTTCTCCAGAAACGTCTAATAGGGCGTCGAACTTGGTACACCCTGTATATCGTTTGGTGATTTTTTGCTTAAAAAATATTGATTGACAGAACTGTTTTCTCTCATAAATCTTACAGATAATAAATAAGTCCGTGGCAGGAGGCAAACATGTAATCATAAAAACGAATTTGTTCTACAAGATGTGGCAGAATCGACGGATTCAACAGATATATAACTATTGTCTATTTCAGTATCGAAACGAGTCCATTCCAATAGTAAAAGCAGTGCAGTAATAAACTAAGAACATCATTGTTTTCAGTTATATTTTACTTCTTGTGGTTGTCAACAGTGACTCCCTATCCTATCAATTTTCAACACACGTCAATTCTAATTCCGAATTCTGTCAATTTTCGTAACATTCACACAAACTTCCAAAATAAAATACAAAAAACACTGGGATGTAAAATCTGAATTGTTCATTCAATTTCTACAGTATGTGACAAAACTTGACTGAATTAGAGAAAAAATTGTCTGATACTCGTTGCAGAAGAAAATTCGAACACTTTCAAAAACTATCCCCTTTTTCGCTCGTTTGCGAATTTCGCTTTCGTATTGAAATAGGAGCCCACTCTGCAACTTGTTTTAGAATATACTATTATGATTCTGCCGTCGCCTCTTCGAATTTCTTAATCTGAGTTTTGGATACATGTAGAAGACTGTTGGCCAAAAGAATCAAGGTTTACTTAAAGTAAGATTTGAGTTTCAGTACCTTTGAAGATTCCTAAGTTTTCAACTCAATTCCGGGACAGCTGTTGTTTTTGCAATAATCAGCACAGGAAGCAGTGAACCTTTCGACTCGAAATGAATTGCGGCACTTCCTACTCAATTGTTTCGATTTCTCCATTCTACCATAAAATTTAAAATGCAAACGACTACTGCCATTTGCCCAGAAGTGCCGTATACTCAATTGTACAATTTTCCGTGCAATCGAATCTTGGTAGTTGAGTAAACAGCGACGTTTTCAGCAAACGGCAGATAACGGCCTCGGCATTGTTACCGCTGATTATTCGATTGCGCCCTGTGCTCTTCGGCGGGTTCACAATTAGCGAAGATCAAGTCGAGGCCTGCCAGTTCGCGACTTTTTGCCGAGGGTTTCATTACGTCGGAGGTAGCATGCCGTTTGCAGCGATTTTTGAACGGCAGCAGATCACGACTCATAGTTAGGATAATATGCGTGCTGTTGCGATAAGTGGCGACGTTGCGAAAAAAGTCGAGTTTCTGCTGTGGAATTAGCTGTAAACGTTCATTAAATCGGCGGATTGGTGATCGTCGAGGCAGCGCTGTTTAGCAGGTCCGTAGAACCTGGGGACAAGCACCGACAAAGTGCTTAAACGCACTTTCAGTAATGTTTCGAAATACCCTTCGGAAATATACTGATCCACAAGAGTTAGGGATATCGTATACAATCGGTTCGAAAAGTATGTAATCTTCGAGAAAATCGCTGTAAAATCATTCAAAACTCAATAACAATTTGAATCGATCAAATAAAAATCAGTATGAGACATTTCGTCAATTTGGTCGCTTCATGAATGTTTTAATTTGAAATGGAGTAAATTTATCCACGGCTTCGATTTGAAACGAGTTTTCTGAAAATGCCAAGACGTAAATTAAGACGCTGTGGTTTATAGGGCTATCGGAATGCTACAGGGTGGCCTAACTCAGGTTGTTGTAGCAGAAAGGCTTCAAGTCAGCCAAAGTGTGATATCTCGTCTTTGGAATAGGTTCAGGGAGACAGGTGCCATGTTGGAAAGACCAAGGCTTGGTTGGCGATGAAAAACAACACCTGCTCAGGATCGTTTCATCACCGTTTCGGCGAGAAGAAAGCCTACATCTACGTTTAGAATGATACGGAATACTCTTCAAAATGCAGATGGGATCCAAGTTGCCATCGAAATCATCAGACGACGTTGAATCTAGGTTCTAGACGTTAGAGGAGTTCCATTAACACATGACCATAAGCATCAAAGACTCGAATGGGCAAGGCAACATATCAAATGGAACGATCAATGGCGTAGTGTCTTTTCCACTGATGAATCCAGATATGGACGATTTTCAGATTCTCGAAGAATAAGGGTATGGACAATCCCACGCATACCCCGTATTCGTCGTTTTGTCCAAGAAGTCCATCCATTCCGAGAGGGTAGTGTTATGGTAAGGGCTAGATATGTTTCAACGGGCGCACAGATCTACACATTTATCCTGGGAATATGACCGCTTTACAGTATAAGGACAATGTTTTGCCAAATTCTCACTCTGCTATTGGTGGAACTTCTCAATTTCTAGGCGATAACGCTAGACCGCACCGTGCAGCCATAGTTGAGAATGCGCGCGAGGAGCTTGGTATTCCACATTTACTAATACCTCCGCACTCACCAGATTCGAATTGCATAGAACATGTATGGGATATGCTCCAAAGGAGACCTACCCCAGAATCCTTAAATGATCTGAGACAGCTTCTGCCCCGTTTATGGAACCAAATTTCTCAAGAAATGTTCAACAACCTCCTGTGTAGTATGCACACAAGACGTCAAGCTGTAGAGGCCATACATTGTATTGATATTCTTAAAATGCTTGAATTCTCTGGGCAAAAAATTTCGATTTTTTACTCGATTTTTCTTAACCACCTGTATAAGCTGCAGACCTACAGGATGAAATTAATTTTATTTTCTGCAACTTGAAATCATATTAATATGAATTTTCCTCACAAAATCTCATTCAAACTAGGTATATTTTTTTGCTATTTAAGTCAATATCCATAACTCGTGTGGAGCAGTTTAGAAGAAATCTGTATCATACAAATAGAGAAATTTGTTCATTATGTACCTTCTTGGTGTGCATTCAATGATGTTTGAGTTCACTTGAAATTTTGCTTAATATATATTATGATCTAATATTAAAAAAGCTATGTTCAATACTACTTGGTACGAACCGTGTTACTAGCGCCCCCTATAAGAGTCGGGCATATCAATGAATATATTGGATGTGTCATCCTTCAAAACATATTTCATTACAATATTGTCAGTAGTTTTGGCAAAATCATGAAGAATGTGTATACGTTTTTTTAACGCCCTTTATCTTGAATACGGATGGCGTTGAGAAATTGTTCTACTGAAAAACCCCCAACTATACTTCAGATTTCTATATAACGATTGACGTTCTTCATCGAAGTAGTTTGGGAGAAGCACCTCCCAACTAACCTTAAACTAAACGAAGTAGGTCAAATGCTAGTCAGAAGTGAATGCCTACTTCGAAATAAATAAAATCAATTCGAAATGACAATACGTTATGACCGATTTTTTTTATTTGCCGCTGGCAGATTGTGGAACATCTACCAACAATATCAACACCTGAACAAATCGTGCAAATCCTCCTTCTATCTCCAGGATCTTTTATATCCCGAAGTTAATTGAAAAAAAATCACCAGCAACCTCCAGTTCAAGAATCCATTTCATCTAATTACAGTATTTACAGACGCTGCCACTGGTTCAATCAGAGTATCCATCTCTTCATTGTGACCATCCTGAAATGCTCCTCGACTTTTCTTCTCGTTATTAATTGGTATTAGGAAGTATTCGCTCGGGTTGTATAATGGAATAATAATAATAATGATACAGACTCATGCACTCCCGGATCACTGATGTGATTAATCATGAACACGTATAGGTGGTTTTGTTTTTCGAGTACCGAAGAAAAGAGAAGAACGAATGAGAAATGAGAGCGGCTTATGTCTTCATTAGATGATGATGATGATGCGAAGACAACTGTCCATTTTTCATCATTGGGAACAGATTAATTGTCGAGAAGTATTTATAGTCTGGTCCCAACCCTTCATTACTATACATGGTTCAATGTTCAAAACGCAACACTGTTCAATCCCACACTTAATATACGTTGAATGAGATTTTGTGAAGAACATTCATAATAATATGATTTCAAGTTGCAGGAGATGAAAATAATTTCAGCCTGTAGGTCTGCAGCGTATACACCTTGACATCTTCTTTGCATACACACTAGGTTGTTGAACATTTCTTGAGGAATATGGTTCCATAAACGAGGCTGAAGCTATTTATGATAATTTAAGGATTCTGGGGTAGATTGATGACCATCTGATCTTCTTTGGATCATATCCCATGCATGTTCTATGTAATTCAAATCTGGTGGTATTGGTAAATGTAGAATACCAAGCTCCTAGCGCGCATTCTCAACTATGGCTGCACAGTCCGCAATAGCGTTATCGTCTAGAAATTGAAAAGTTTCACCAATAGCAGCGTGAAAATTTGGCAAAACATTGTCAACGACATGCTCCCTACAGTGTGAGGCGGTCATATTCCCAGAACAAATATGTGGATCTGTGCGCCCGTTGAAACATATTTCGGCCCATACCATAACACTACCCCCTCGGAATGGATGGACTTCTTGGACATAGTGACGATTACGGGGTATGCGTGGAATTGTCCATACCCTCATTCTTCGAGAATCTGAAAATCGTCCATATCTGGATTCATCAGTGAAGAGGACACTACGCCATTGATCGTTTCAATCGATATGTTGCCTTGCCCGTTCCAGTCTTTGACACTTATGGTCACGTGTTAATGTAACTCCTCTTAATGGACGTCTCGAACCTAAATTCACCTCTCTAAAATGTTGACTCATGGTTTCGATGGAAACTTGGGCCCCATCTTCATTTTGAAGAGTATTCCGTAGCATTCTACCCATAGATGTAGACTTTATTTTCGCCGAAACGGTGATGAAACGACACTGAGCAGTTGTTGTTTCTCGTCGTTCACCAAGCCTTGGAGTTTCCAACACGAAACCTGTCTCCCTTAACCTATTTCAAGGTCGAGATATCACACTTTGGCTGGAGCCTTTTCGCTGCAACAACCTGAGTAAGGCCACCCTGTAGCATTCCGATAGCCTTATTATCCACAACGTTTGTTAATTTGAGTGTTGGCATTTTCAGAAAACTCGTTTCAAATCGAAGCCGTTGATTAACTGACTCCATCTCAAAATAAGAACATTCATGAATTATATGCACAGAACCAAATTCCAGAAAAAAAGGCGACCAGGTTGACGTCACGTTTCATACTCTAGTACGGACGCCAAATTTCATGAAAATATTTCAAGCAGTGTGAAAGTTATTAATAAAAATTTTTTTTTTCTATAATTTTAACACCCCGTATCTCGGAGAGGAAACATTTCTTGATATATGTTCATATGACAAACTAGGGCTTATTTCTGATGTCGAATACGTGGTTTAAATTTCTTGGTTACGATCTGGACCAGCCTGTATATTTTAAGAATTTTCATTTTCATTTTGTTGATCCAAAAAACACATGAAGCATTGTTTCATTGAAATATTGATATGATTTCATATTGTCCCAAGGGAAGAATGAATTTACTAATATTTGGATGGCGTTATTTTAAAAAATACCTAAGTTCTATTTATTTCAGCTACAACCTACCGCTTGAACCAGATATTGTAAAACGGTGGAAGCGAAATTGTACACCTATTATATAGGGCGAGCTGCTCAAGTGAAACTTCTTTGGTGAATACTGTTTTGCTCTTGGTCTTAAGCATTTGCTGATCTGATTTCTATTCACATAAGAATATTCTGTTATTTGAAACTGGGAATATGTCTTTATCATTACGAAGTTTTTTAAAATACGTTTCCAAAACTAATAGTTTTCCACTGATTTTTCTTCTGAAGTAGAAGTCTCCAATCTTCCCGATGAAGACGTCCAACCTCAACTGCTCTTGCCGTTGCCGACCTCGCTTAACCCGAATTGACCATTGCGATTGTGCGCTCCCGAAGCGGTCAATTCAGTGGTGTAAAAACGCGCACAGCTCTGTCGGTCACGCCGCAAAGTCGGCCGTAATCTGATAGATGGACATAGTTGGAAACCGATTAATAAAGCATCGAGCTCTGCTCCGAAAGAGGAATAGCTGAAAGATCGGGAGTGGACGAAGCAAAGAATCGCCCGCAGCTGCGCGACCATAGCGCATCTGAAGATAAATCATACATGAATGATAATGCACGACTGTCTGCCGAACGCCCGACAACCTTTCCGGCGATCACAGGATCGAGATCGGGCTGTGTTGGCGGCCACCATCACAGCCACTCATCGTTGTACGGTACGACACCTCGAATTCCGTTAGTATTGCCCTTTTTTTTCTTCCTTTCGATCGCGGCATCGACCGAGCTTGCTCATTCCACTCGGATAGAGATTGTAGTTGAATACTTCATATTTCATTCCATTGTCGTAAAGATAATTGTTTGCAGTTCGAGGCAGACAGCTGAGATGATCGCTAGAACTTGTTCCAGAGAGAGTCGGGGCGTTTTTCAAATCCAGCTCAGACTAAGGCTCGTGGAGGGAGATTCGCTGGATATCGGAGGAGAATATCCTCGGAATATGCAGGGTGCATGTAACTAAATGACTTGTATTTCTGAGAAGAGTGAAATTCGTGATGTGACCAAGTGAATAAACTGCTCAACATGAGTTAGGGATATTGACTTAGATTGCAAAAAACAAAATATGTAGTTTAAATGAGATTTTGTGATGAAAATTCATATTAATAAGAATTCAAATTGCAGGAAATAGAACTAATTTTAAAGAAAAATTTTAAGAAAAATCGAGTAAAATAACGAAATTTTATTCCCAGACTATCAATACAATGTATGACCTCCACGGGCATCAATAACTGCTTGACATCTTCTTTGCATACTACACGCGAGGTTGTTGAATATTTCTTGAGGAATTTGCTTCCATAAACGGAGCAGAAACTCTCTCAGATCATTTAAGTATTCTGGGGTAGGTTGATGATTATCTAATCTTCTTTGGAGCATATCCCATGCATGTTCTATGCAATTCAAATCTGGTGAGTGCAGAGGTATTGGTAAATGTGGAATACCAAGCTCCTCGCGCGCATTTTCAACTATGGCTGCACTGTGCGGTCTAGCGTTATCGTCTAGAAATTGCAAAGTTTCACCAATAGCAGCATGAAAATTTAGCAAAACATTATCAATGACATGCTCCCTATAGCGTAAGGCGGTCATATTCCCAGGACAAATGTGTAGATCTGTGCGCCCGTTGAAACATATTCCGGCCCATATCATAACACTACCCCCTCGAAATGAATGGACTTGGACATAGCGACGATTGAGGAGTATGCGTGGGATTGTCCATACCCTTATTCTGCGAGAATCTGAAAATCGTCCATATCTGGATTCATCAGTGAAAAGGACACTACGCCATTGATCGTTCCAATTGATATGTTGCGTTGCCCATTCCAGTCTTTGGCGCCTATGGTCACTTGTTAATGGAACTCCTCGTAATGGACGTCTAGAACTCTCTCAAACGTCGTCTGATGGTTTCGATGGAAACTCGGACCCCATCCGCATTTTGAAGAGTATTCCGTAGCGTTCTACACGTAGAAGAGTTTCTTCTCGCCGCAACGGTGATGAAACGATCCTGAGCAGGTGTTGTTTTTCGTCGCCCACCAGGCCTTGGTCTTTCCAACACGGAACCTGTCTCACTGAACCTATTCCAAAGTAGAAATATAACTTTGGCTGACTTGGAGCCTATCCGCTACAACAACCATGATTAGTCCACCCTGTAGAATTCCGATATCCCTATTAGCCTCAGCGTCTGTTAATTTACGTCTTGGCATTTTCAGAAAAGTCGTTTCAAATCGAAGCCGTTGATAAAGTGACTCCATTTCAAAATGAGAACATTCATGAAGCATATGCAAAGAACCAAACTTCAGAAAAAAGACGACCAGATTGACGAAATGTCTCATACTGATTTTTATTGGATCGATTCAAGTTGTTATTGAGTTTTAAATGATTTCACAGCGATTTTCTCGAAGATTACATACTTTTCAAAACGATTGAATACGATAACTTTAACTCTCGTGAAGCAGTATTTCTTTCTGAATATATCCTAAAAATGGGCAATGGTATTTCCAACGTGAATTCCATTGTAGCTATAAAAAACTTCAGTTCTAATTTAGAAGAATTAAATTAATTCATGTCATAGAGCAGAGCTTTCAATCCAACTAATCGTAAAACTAGAACTTCTGACTGGTTTCAGCCGATATTCCGTCTACCAAGAAAACTGGTAACATGGGTATCACAGAAATTTCATTATGGTGAGAAAGGAATGCTGCCATAATTGATAGATTGATAAAACTGCTGCTACCTGTAATCCCGCGTTATCATGGGAGGGAATTGATTGAAATGGAGGCCCGATGTTCGGATGCACTGAAAAAATGGCGAATGGCGATTCCTTAATGGCTTCATGCGACCGAGAACACGAAGAAAGTGATAAAAAATTTATACCTATATCCTTGCCTATATCGTTCGGTACTCCTCAATCGCTTAAAGTGCTCATATTTAACAAGTTATCTGGCTGCTGAATGAAATGGAATCTCTGTCGGGTTAATGGTTTATTAAGTGCGTCAAAAGTGCGAGGTTTACTGTGATTAAATTATAGGTGGTGTACATTTTTGGTTGTTTATATACTATTCCACTATCTCTAATGATTAACCTTTCAAGGGACTTTCATTAAATATGATTAGGTATGCTTTTTCATATGAAATTCAGCGGACTTTCCATACGGAATAGTTTTTTATGATCCAAGTGCAGAAGGCATTGATATTCTTACACGAGTTTTTGAATGAACCAGAGTTCGAATGAACCTTTTGTACGAGTATCATACATTTTTTTTTTCAATTCGTTGAATTTTTATCGAAATTAATGAAATACTTCCAAAAATATCATTCTGTGATTTTTGCATTGACAAAAATATTGATGCGCAGAACTGTTTTCTTTGGCAGAAGGCCAACATGTAATCAATGAAATATTTTGGGACGATTTACTTCTACAAGATGTGGCGGCATGAATAGATTTGTCGCATAATTGAAGAGAATCAGTTTCAAGTCATTTAAATGTAACCTATTTTTCATTTGTCAGAAAAGGTTTGACTCCTGTTATGATTGTTATTTTCATTTGATGTGGATAAGAGATAAGGTCTGCAGGTACATCATGTGGAGGCTGGGTAAAATTGGTGATACATGAGCTATAACTGTCAAACTGCGAATCACGTGCATTCTTATATCTTGTTTTGTTTTCGAGTTAAACGCCACAATTGATATTTGCGCGATTTCAACATTGTTGATTCTTTCCGTTCCATGTTACGCTACAATGTTGAAATGAAGACATTATTGGCACTCTTAATGACAATCCAGTGGTGTATTCTGATTTTTTTCTAAAAGATTCCCTTTTCAGAACTGTTATCATTTTCATGTTTATAGCAAAAAATAACAAAGACTCATCAAACTGATTCATTAGCTAATCAAGACCTACAATATAATGCCATTATGATGCTCTAAGTGAAAAATTAGTAGTATTCATATGATCAGTGATTTTTGAGAATTCAGACTTCTACAGAAGTTTCAAAAATATCAGAAATTTGTAGTTTCAATTGTGCTAAAATTTGAATGAGAAATGAAATATGTTTTGCATAATATTCCAAATTTTTTGAAAGGAATCTAGTTTCCGAACATTGTAACGGAAAATTTTTTTCGTTAACAAATCACGTGAGCGTGAAGGACAGTCTTCCAAAACGTTCTTGAACCATTTCAACTGTTGCTCAATGTATGCCACCGCCATCTCTTTAAATTACGGCCTCATTCATTGCTTCATATTTTCTACAATATATCTCAATAAGTCTCGTTCTGCCTTCAATTGTTCAATAAACAATGATAAAGTTGTTATCTCCGCTTAGTGTTCTGAACAAGAGACGCAATTTTCAAATCGTTTTTAATATGCGACCAGACAAAATTGATAAATAGAAAGTTATGTTTGTCAGGGATCAGATTAGTGTACGAGTCTTAGGAAGTGCCTTTCCTTTATTATTTGAGAAAGAACTATCGATTTATTTTTGTTCCAGAATCTGGCGGATAAATCCTTGAAGTTTTGAGATTCAAGACAATTTTGAAAAAAAAAAATTTTCTGCGTAGATTAATGCACTAATTTGTCAAGAGCAAATATTAATAATGTAGACCAAATATCTGTGGTACATTCCTGTCAAAGCGATTACAACATGATATTATCATGATCATTGTGTTCAGAAGAATCTGTTGTTGAAATATAGTTAGAGTCAAAGACTCTCCCTCCATCTACCTAATGTACATATTCTTATCAGCTAGGGATGTGGATCACATATACAATGAAAAAAAACAAGAAGTTGGACACAAAACAAAAAAGAAACAAATCTTATCCCTAAGTTGAGGGGATCTGACCTCCTCTGGTAGTTGCTCAATTGAAATTTACGATGAACATGTCTAGCCAAAGATGGCAATCAGAGTACAAATTAGTTGGAGAAAATTGTTGCCTAACAATGGATGAAGAATAATACTATAAACTATTCGAACAAACTTCTTTTTTCATAGCAATCTCTAAAGGAATGCCAACGAAAAACTTGTCACATACACCTATTTTTCTCAAAATGGTAAGGGTAGATATCCAAAACATTGAGCACAATACTCAACTTATTTCAATTGTAAATTTACTTCCATACATTCAAGAAGTTTTTTTCTTTTTTTGATTAGATCAAAATTATCGAAAGACGCATTATCGAATTTTAGGATGTCGGTGTTACCCAACTTCATCCAATATGTAAACTAAGAGAAGCAATCGCGAACTCCTACTCGAATCCTGAATTCCTGCGAATTAATATGAGTGACTCGGAATCATAATCACACATAAATTATTCTATCACTCAATGAACGTCCGTAAAGAAGCCAATTTCAGGCTGAATCGGATAGATTTATCGAAGGTACTCATCGATAAATATCAATTAAGGTTGTAACTTCCATTGGTCGAGTTCCTAATGCGCTGAAAATGCAGAAATAGTCGAAAATTAACATTTAAAGTGATGTCGGTAGTTGCGATATCGAAGAATAACACAAGATTAGATCGCCCACCTACTTATACACATGGCTTCAAGACTTATGATCATGTGACGCGCTTCTGCATCTGAGTTTCTACACTTGCGGATACGATCAGATGGACAGATATATATTTGTTTCGCTGAACGTTCAACCTATTGTGGGTATAACGGTTGAGCTTCGCGAAGAAAGTGAAAAGGACAAGAGCTATGGAATGCATTCTAACATGAGATAGTTTCTAGAATTTGTATACAGTTTTGTAATTTTCAAAAATACTTATTTATCTATGAGAAGGAGAAAGCTGAAATGAAAGAGGAAGTGGATAATTCTGGGATAAAAACAGGAAGAACACATTTTTTAAAATACTTGATTTTCAAAAATCCAACTTTTTAAGAAGAGTAGAATATAATCTTCCCTTCAATAAAAAGGCCCAGGGTAGAGAAAAAATGGCCAATAATGAATGGCTGACGCCAACCCAAAACACCTAATCTTTTGTCCAGTACGCCTTTTCAAAATTCTGATGGCCTAAAATAACATCTGATATATTGTTCCTGGTGGTTAATCCATCATGGAGCAAAACATAATCAAGTGGATGGTAAGAAAACGAACTTTCGAAATGAACTTGGGAAAAACACAAAAACAATTAATTGAAATTACTAGCCTCAGTGAAGCCACCTCAATTGAATCTTTTCTGCAAATGGGGATAATGAGTACTATTCTAACATCATAAACACCCTTATAAATGATGCCGCAGAACCTCCAGCTGATAATCAAAAAACAGAAGATCCCATCAACAACAATAATGATCTACCTACACCCAACGTTATCAATGAGTTAACAAAGATTGCAAAGCATGGTCTCGTTAAGGGATTTCCTTTTGCTTTTTTCTTGTGTTCCACAATTTTATATGCAACATTTTGGCAAAGTCACTATGAATTTATTTCATGGAAATAATTCCAAATACACAGCGCAAAAAATTTAACGCACATTATGAAAATCTCAAATTTATTCTACAACTGAAGGTGTTCTCAATGATAATTATTTTTATCAGAATTATGTATGCATAAGTTATCCACTTACAACGTTTTTCTTCAATACAGATGTTTTTTTCTAGCAGGAATAAAAAAGATGATATTATCAAATTTTGAATGTATTGGCTCCATTTTAAAATCAGTTGTTCTCGATCAATTCTAGTGATCAATAGTTTTTCTTTAGTTTGATTTTCTACACTCAATCGCTATGTAACGCGAAACATGCAATTTGACCCAAGAGGAATGTGCCCAAGCGGTAGTTTTGCGAGAAGAAGGGTGGACATACACAAGAATTGGAGAAAGGTTTGGAGTTTCCCATACAAGTGTGTCCAGAATGTTGCAGCGATTCAGGGAGTCAGGTGTGAATGTCTGAAGACCAGGACAGGGTAGACCACGGGTAACAACTGCCATTCAAGAACGTTACTTGAGAGTTTCTTCGTTGAGACAACGGTTTGCAACCGCTCGCATAATGGAGCTATGAATGCTGATAAGTATATAAGGAACATTCTTGAAGAGCATGTAGTGCCATTTGCCCCATACATTGGTGAAAATTTCATTTTTATGGACGATAATGCCAGACCCCATCGTGCGCGCATCGTTCAGGAGTACCTTGAAGAGGTTGAAGTCTCTCGAATGGAATGGCTAGCAAGAAGTCCAGATCTCAATCCGATTGAGCAGGTTTGGGACAACCTGAATAGAAGGCTGAGAAGTTCAGAAAATCATCCAGCTACTCTTAATGACTCAGGAATCCAACTCGGAGAAATCTAGGAAGGATTAGATCAGAACATTTTAAGATCACTCATTTTGAGTATGAACCGTCGTTGCCGAGCTGTAATTAACGCAAGGGGTGGAAATACCAAGTATTAAATCACTTATCAGCATTTCAGTATTTTGAAAATTCTTCATTTCTCTTCTTTCACATAAGATTCGGTGAAATCCTGAATTTTTCTTCCATTAAATGTGTCTTGTTTCGTTCAAAACGTTCAAGAGAGAACATATAAAATAAGTTATAAAGTCAATGTAGAGTTAACTTTGATTGAAATTGAGATTTTCAGAATGTGCGTTAATTTTTTTGCGCAGTGTATTCCAATCGATAACGGCAATATCCATTTTTCAGTGAAACGAAAGAAAACGTAAGGACCATTTCTATTATCCCGATGAATAATCTCATTTTCATCGGGATCTAATAGACCAGTTCACTCTGCCTCAATAAATACCGACCCCGAAACTGTCCATAGAACTTAAACAACAGTCATCGTTTCCCCTTTTCTGAATGTCACCCTAAATGTCCTGAGTTGTCAACACAATATCGAGTTATAGAGCGTTCAAAACCTTCCCGAGATAAAATAAAAAATAAGTTATAAAGTCAATATAGAGTTAACTTTCATTAAAATTGAGATTTTCAGAATGTGCGTTAATATTTTTGCGCAGTGTATATCCGCTTCGTGAATGCTTCGTGCATTTTTCGATTTCCGAAATTGGCTATTCGACATAATATTCTGCTCTTTGGCAAATATTATTCTCATAAGTTCTCGAAATTGGGAAATGTCGAAATTATATCGGTGAAGAGCTAACTTTTAGAAAGCTAGAACAAACGGTTCATTGGCGTCAAGGGGGTGAGGGGTGTTATTGGGGACGTAACCACCATTGGAAGAAATTGAAAAAATTGGGGTAACAAAAAAAATTGTGGAGTTTTGGTTCGTAAACACCTTCCTAGGTACGCCACTGAAGCGGTCGACGCCCTGCGAACCCCCATCAGCCATTCAGTTATTCACGATAGAGAAATTCGCCTTCCTATAATCCGTCAGTAACATGAAATATAACGATTATAAGATCGGAACTCAAAAACCAGGAAAAACTGCAATATATACCTATCAATAGTCTCCCCCTGCTGGGTTCAGCTGCAGATCCCCGTTCCAACCAGTATTCCGAGGTTCTTTAAGCGCAAATGAGAGAGTTACTAGATCGTGAACCATTCTTTACAACCACACAGGAATCATCTAGTACCCACACTAATAAGTTCATTGATTACCCGAGTTACATGGAATTATTGCCGTGGCAATCTACTCATGCTCTCTGCCAAGATCTGCATGTCATTTGGCCCTTCAACTGGGAAAACCGTCTGGTATGGTAATTATCGCCGATTTATTGGATTGTTTCATGTTGGTGTGGACGCCTAAAAAGCTGAATGTTTATAGTCGGGATTGAATCATAACCGTATATTTTTCGAGGGTACAGCGTGTTGTCTTTATATTTCTGTCAGTGATGCAATACACGGCAAAGGTTTAACGGATGTTAGATAAGTGATTTAAGTGAAACTGGATTGGGATATTGCTCAGGACACGCGAGTTTTCTCGGATAACAGGTGTGAGGCTTGATAATTTTGCAATTGAATCGGTGTTTCTGTTGTTAATTGGTTTGTATTGTTTTGTTTTAGATTCTGACTGGGATAAAATTTTATTTCTCTCATTCTGTAACAAATTCGGTAATTAAATTATTGTAGAAGAATATCGTGCTAGAATATCTCATTGTTGCACAGTTTTCATTGTGAAATTAATTGATAACATGTTGGCCTCCTGCTACAGATTTATTCATCATCTATCAAATTCATGAGAGGGGAAACAGTTCTGCCAATCAATATTTGTCAATGCAAAAATCACTAATCGAGTTTTATGGCAAACTTTCATTTGTGTCAATAAAAATTCAATGAATTTGAGAAATTAACGTTTAATACAAGTACAGAAGGCTCATTCTAACACCCGCTGATTCATAAAATAAAATTTTGAACTCCTGGAAGATGAATAACTATTCCACTACAAAATTAACATTTTATACTTGACAGACAACAGCTGGAAGGATCTAGAGAAATTTTTTCTACTGACCTAATATTCTGGGGTGAATTCCTGCAGAATTTTGAAAACTCTCTTTTTTTCATTATATTTTCCTTTCACATTTTTTATGATGTTTCTCAATGCTCTGTGTTTTTTACTGAAAACGAAAAAAATATCATTTTTTGTGAGTCAAATGTATATATTATTTCTCGATTTGAGTTCTTGTGGAACGAAAATTGTATCTGCCAATTATTCTGAAATGTTTTTGTAAAGATCCTTACTCTTGATTGACTGTTTTTATTAGTTCCTTCGTACTATAAGACACTGGTAAAAATGGAATTTTATTTTATATAACAAAATAAAATAATCCTCGATACTAATTGCCGCAAAATCAGAAGTCGTTTTAGGATTGTTCCTATAGATTGAATGATACCCCTGTCATACTTTATAAATAAAAAATTGATTCCCTGAAGCATTTGCGATGCGATTATATGAGAAATTCAGGAAATTTTCTGAAATGAACAAGAGTGAATTGGAATTAATAATATTCACTCATTTATGCAAAATGTTCATACGGATTCATATCGGGTCATAATCTAATTCGTCGATAAAATTCTTTATTTCGAAGTGAATGAGGACTTTTTTTATCTCCAGAAATTTTTTTCCAAGAATCACTAGGGTTGAATCATTTGTATTAGACTGCTCTTTCTATCTTGAATCAAAACAGAGTGAACGAATATTTTGAATGTAAAAACTCATGGTGTATTTGGGACAAATTTTCACTAAATTTCATCAAGAAAAAATTTTTTGTGAAAAATAAAAAAGGTCATTAAAATTTTTCATATAATATTTTTTCAACGAATTTCGTTTAGAATTTTTTTTTCAGCAGATAGAAACAAAAAACTAGGTTATTTGAATTTTTCACATAAATTATGAAATTATGATAAGGCTTAATCCAAAAAGTGAAGACCTTTTTTACCTACAATGTTTATATAGGAGGAAAATCGAGATAAAACGTTTTTTAATCTTAGAAGCTTCCTAACCTCAGATCATTTATTTTTACATTTATGTTTATTATATTCTCTTCATTTCCAATAGGTTTCATGATGTTTTTTCTCTACTTTTTGCCTTTTTTAAAGTTCCCTCTGTCTAGCATATAGAAGTAACTAATATACTCAAATATACTCATAAGGTGCTAATATACAACCCAAAAAATAGTTCTTCTGTGATTTTGTGTCGAAAACAATTAGGCCAATCCATATTTTTTCAATGCAAAAATCGCTGAACGATGGTTATGGAGATATTCTATTAATTTCAACAAAAATTCAATGAATCAGAGATAATAACGTATAATACTCGTATACTACATGAGGCTCGACAAATGAACTAGGGTTAAATAATTCATTCAAACTGAACTTGTGGAAAGAATATCAGTGTCTCCTGTACTTGTTCTAAATACTGTTACTGTACTGTTATAAATAACTATTCTCTGAAAAAAATATATCGATTTTCTAATTACAATATAGTTCACCCTGGGATCTCTTCAGATCTAGATAATGCAATAGTATCATTAAATAACATGATCCTCTAGGTCGAGGTTCAATATCGAAAAGATTGTTCGGAGTTATTCGAGATCTTAATTGAATTCCCCTTGTTTGAAGTAATCGTGTAGATATTTCTCAATTCCCCGTTGCCGGAGATGAAATATTTGATAAAGGAACAATCCCATAAACTCATTGCATATTCCGCTGTATCAGATCGAACGTTCGTTGCTCATATTCCTAGTACCTTCTAATCTGAATTCTGGTTCTGACTTTACACCGCTTTCCCGATATTTCTGCCCGAGATATTAAAGTTGAGCGCTGTAATGTATGACTTAATTTTACCTTCACGATAACGCCGCCTACACATTTCGCAATATATTTAGTTTATTGGTGCAGAGTACAGAATAAATGAAATAGTTGCGAACAATCTAGACTGTCGTAAGAGTTGCAAAATTTCACTTGACATTCATATTTTCAGACAGTTCGCGGTTTAATTGATAGGATTATTATGGTCATTCGCGATTTCGTAGGGAGGAGATTGGGGAAAAACTGGTCACGGCAATACTGACAACCGAGGGAATTCATAATGATACCAGAATATTTTATATAAGCTCCAATAATACACAACATGAAAGTTTGGTTCGTCGCTTGATCCAACGTCGGGGTCTCCACTCAGCTCCGATGCATTTCTTCATTATCACATCTAATTTCCCATGACTGCACGATTCCCAAACAAAAATCAAGATTGAGTCCTCATTTTGAGTCCTTATTTAGTAGCCAACTTGTCAAATATAAATTATTTCATCTCGTTAAGTATGATAATATTAATTAATTCATTCAGAGTCTCCCTTACCGATTATTTAACGGTAACAGTAACGATAAAAGCTGCTATGCTCTTCCTGCTGGCCGGCCTGTGTGGGTGTGACGTCACCCGACATTCTCTGCTGCTATTAATAATAATCGCTCGGATTCAATTCTAACAGGAAATTGCCAATTATGAAAACAAATGTAAGAGCTGCGTTGATGGCGTTCCAAAGCAAGGCATCGATGTAAAAAGCGAAAAATCATAATGTTGGATTGTAATTACTCAGATTCCGACCCAAATAGCTGTAAGAAGAGAGCTGTTAACCACTTCTTCACTTCGCTCATTGGATTTTAATTATATGGGTTCTATCTATTCTGTCCGTGTCATTAGTTTTGTCATTTTTTTGAGTTGAGCTTTTCGTTGCACTAAAACTCATCAGAATACGAGCATCGTCAAACGTCTCACTAGTTAAATGTATCATTACAATTTTTTGTGTGTGGAATCTTCACTATCTTATGACTCAAATGAAAACAATAAACCGGCAAAAAATGTTTCTTGTTCGTGAGAATGCAGAGGTATTCGAAGTTAATCAGTTTTCAGCGAATAACAAGAGTTGCAATATTCAGAATATTCCGTGGAGAAGGCTGCGACATCTAATTCCTTAGTTTGAGGAATTCTCATTCTGCATAAGTAAATAGTAATAAATAAAGATTTTTTTATCAAACTTATTGCATCAGTTGAAATAGAGGAAAATATTCGTCTCATCTCCAGAACTTAGATTGTTTATTCCTTGAGGAACCTATATAGGGGGCCAAGACTTTTGAGTTTGTGTGTATGTATGAAGTGTTATTGTTTGATCAAATTTCATATATTAACCCAGGTTAAACTACAATTTTTTTTTTAAAAGCTTCTTGTTTCCACATCATCCATCATTTACTTACTTTTCGGAAGCATGGAAGAATGCATTGAACAACAAATGTGTATGTCCCCAAGGCTACTCTGCTTTGTGAAAATTTATTTTTGCTGATGATATTGCTCTGGCTTTCCATCATTCTAATTTTCAAACAAAAGAAAGTACTCTTTCCACAGATTTGGATATTATGAAAAATTATTTTTTAAGGCGGCGTTTGTGCCCGAATGAAAATAAAACCGAGGTTTCATGTTTTCACATGAGTAATCATCAGAAATATAAAAACATTGAGTGTAACTTTCGGTTCTTCTCACTTGAAACATAATTTCAATACTAGATACCTGGGAATCAAACTTGATTCCTCTCTATATTTCAACGCCCATTCAGATGATCTGCGTTTGAAGCTTAAAACTTGAAACAATATTCTCCAGAAACTAGCTGGTTCTTCATTTGGCGCTGATGCAACAATACTTCGTACAGCAGCGCTAGCTTTGATTTTTTCTGCTGCTAAATATAGTTGCCCTGTTTGGTTGAACAGTGTTTATGTAAAAAAAATTGGTGCCCAACTAAATTTTTTTATGAGGATTATTTCTGGTACTATCAAATCTACACCTACTCCTTGGTTACCAGTCCTCTCGAATATTGTCTCTCTTCATATTCGCAGAGAGACAACTTCTTCGAATTTTTGTAAAAAATTTAATTCCTTTATAAATCCATTTTCATACTCACTCATATTTCAGATAATAAGGTCCCCTGATTGAAGTCGCGTAAACCTTTTTGGTCAAATTTTCTGATTGATATGAATAGAAGCGAAAAAGAAATTTGGAAATTTGAATGGAATGTATGCAATTTTTTCAATAACGTTCATATTACTGACGTGGAACGTCAGAGTTCCTGGTTTTGACTTTCCCAGGAGAATATGGTCTGTTCTAAATCGTATTAGAACAGGCCATGGACGATGCCACAGTATCCTCTTCCGATGAAATTCGGTTGAGAGCCCTAGTTGTGAGTGTCTCATTCTTCTCACATCATAGATTCACCTCACCCTTTAGGACATTATTTCTTTCAGAATTGAGATGTTCATTGTCCGATTCTCATGGACACATCTGAGATAATTGAAGAAAAATGTATAAGACTGAAAGATTGTGCACCAGATTTGAAGTAAATTTTATCAATTTCGCATTGGTCCAGCAATTTTAATCACCAGAGATGCTTATCTTACAAGATCTGAGTGCAATCTTCAGTCAAGAGAAATCTTCACCTGAATGATTTCGATTGGTCGGTTGACAGAAGCTAATCGAAATGCGATTTGTTTAGGCGTCGCCATTTTGTGTGCCACCGATTGTCGACCAATTGAGAAATCAATTCAGCACCGGAGAAAGAAACAAATGAGTCTGGTGGCGGTTCGTAAATAATTTGCATGTCAACATTTATAAGTAAACACCTTGTCCGCAATGCCATTACATGTGTCCACTCCGCAATCCGAGCCTTGCGATGTAAATTCCCAGCTGCGAACGACGCTAGATGCTATGTGTCGGTTTGTCCAGTTCGTTTTGCTGCTATTGGTCTAGGAGTAAGGGAGAGTCTTGGTAAATTCGGTTCAAACGAGAGCCCAGTCAGAAAAATTCGAGGTATCAGGGAGGTTCGTCGCTTGACCCAACGTTGGAGTCTCTTGTTAGTACCTACCATTTTGGAGTTTGAAGTGATGAAACTCGATGAGAATCTTACTTGAGTCTCTTGTTCAATCAGCTTCTTCAAGAAAAATGCCTAAAATATCTCCATAACATCAATATATCTGTATAACACTCGAAATATTTTTCTGAAAATAACAGGAATATCGAATCTTCTCATGAAAAATATCACAGATCAATGAATCAGTAGTTCACAATTCACAACATTGCTGATTGATCAATTGAAAAAACAATATATGGCCACCAAAAGGTTGATAATTTCTTTTTTAGCAGTTTTTTAAATCCTCTAATGGTCTCGACAATCATGATTTCTCCCGGCATTCTTTAATTTATTCAATTTTGAAGTTGAACTACCCATTTACAGTATTAAACTTGTACATGTATTCTAACAATGGATTCTTCAGGTCAAAAGAAAGTGTACAATTTATTCCTATGTAGCCTGAAAAAAAGGTAAAATCATGTTGAATTTTCATACTAGGCTATGTAACTCCTAGAAATATGCAAATAAAATTTTTTTCAAGCGTTAGATCTCCCGCAAAAATGTAACAGAACTTTGATTATGTGAATCTTCAGAACAGTAACATTCAGCCGAAATAACAATCTTTTTAAGGACTTTTCACAATGAATAATTACCCTTGAAATGGGTTTTACACGACATTTTGCGAAATATACTCCTATTTTCCAAAGTGGCTGAATATATTGAGAAAATCATTTCAAGTAATGAATATATTCACGAGTTATATTCGAAAATAACATTTTCTTATGGATTTTCAACAGACTGTACCTTCTTAATGGTACCGAAAAAAAGTTCAGGACTGGAAGTATTTTTTTCAACTCGGGAACCTTCCGTTGAAACATATTTACAGGGTGGGCAAACTTGGTGATACCTGAACTAGGTACAACGAAAGAGATAGAGGAAAATGAATGAGACGTCACGTCTTTTTGAGAGAAACTGGTAATCAACTGCATTCTTATATCTAATTTTTTTTTGTTTGTGCTAGGATGCTGAAATGAAAAGATTATAGGGAGACTATTTTCATATCAATCCAGTAGCGTACTATGTTTTTTCGAAGAGGAAAGAAAACTTTATGTTATAGTTATAGCTCAGCAGGGAAAGCTTTTGGGGAAAAACATAATACGCTACTGGATTGCTGTGTCTGTGTGATGGTTTTATTTCAAAATCTTAGCACAAACGAAAATGGAGATAATGAGGAAAGTTAAAATTGCCAAATTTCGGCCTATACCTCGAAAACACCCAGTATTAGTCAAACACTCACCCAGTAGATATTCTGCGAAATTTCAAATAGTCTAAACCTAATATTATTTCACATCAAATTCCGCATTTTCTATAACTTCGAAGCATTGTTTTACCATTTGCAGAATGATAAGTTCCTCTTACAAAATGGTGCCATTATCCATGTTTCAAGGAAACCTCCGTACATAAGCGAAGATCTAACAAGTTTACTATGGAGGTACATATTTTTCACTTATTCGCTCAACTTGTGCTCTTATACATCCACACCTGACTGTTATTCGCTATAAACATTCCCTAAGTGAAGGATTCATAAGAAAACTAATAATATCGTTGAGAGATTGAATTCCGAATGGGATTCTATTGAAAATCGAGCATGTGGAGAATGTTTCATGTGCCACCCAGTTGTAGATGTTGACTACATCAATTTAGAAATTGTTTACGATTCGAACTTGTTTCAATCATCATCGAAAAGAAACTTCCCTGATAATAATTGGAAACAACATTTGTTTTAACTCATTTTGGATGAGTTTTTCAAGCTTTTCAAGAAAGATGAAGTTCGAAATCAATAGATTTCTTGGCGCAATAGAAGAATAAAATGAACTCAGATATTATCTGGGTATACTGAGTACACTTTTCTTAGTAGTGGATATTTCTGTGTGTAAAATACGGATTAATCTGAATTATGAATTCCTATAATCAACGATACGAATCAAAACTATAATAACCCACCTTCCAGTGAACAAAATATGCTTACTGAATGAATCAGCATTCATGTATATTTCAGTGAAAGAAATCGTGAATATTCCACGGAATAACTAAGTCATCAAAAACTTCTCTTTTTGTGGAGAAATTCACCATTAAATCAATATTGAACTTTCTCTTTCTCGAAAGGGAATCAAATTGTTTTTATCGGAGATCAATCTGGTTCAACATTGATTATCTCGAATTTGTACGCCAACATCAGATTTCTAGTTTCGTTCAGTAGATCCACAAAAACTGTCATTCCTAACAATGACAGTAGGTTCGAAGTGTGGACTATGCAGATACCATACCAAATCCAATCAAGGTAAAGTTGAGACGAAAGTTAATAGTAGAAAGTACCAAGGCGTGAGTTAATACCGAGGTTGTTTATTAATTTTAACTTATTAACAAGAAACAAATAGGAAGACTGCGAGACAAAAACTCAAATAGTAATGGTAATGTGCCAATGTATATAACCGAAAAAAATCATGAGTCTTCCATTAGGACATTTTCGAAGAAAACCCATAAAGTACCCACTTGAGGAACATTCGCTAATTGATTCCATCATTGTTATGCCTAATTACCTGCGAAAGCTCACCTGAACATTATCATCAATGTGTAAACCTGTAATTTCTCCACAAGTGATGAACAGGCCGAGTTTATCAGAACATGAAGTTTATCATTTCTTACTTTGTCTCATTATTGTTTACCTCCTTGTTCCTTCAACGTGAAAATTAGTTTCAATCTTTGCAGGCAGATTAAGAGATAACTATTAGCGTTTTGGATCGAAAAAGAGAGGAGTTCAATGCACTTAGATATAATAAATACGAATGGAGATTGAGGCTTGAATTTGACAATAATTCTTTTTGGAATATATCAAATGACTTTTATAATAATATTTCATTTAATCGATATCATTTAGAATCATGCACATAGATGGAATTTGATGAAATTCTAGGTCTATATTTACTCGATGTAAATTTCATTCAAGTTCTCTATTTGAATTTCAAAAATTACAGAAAATGTTTGAACTGCAGGATTGAGATGTTACAAACATTCTACAATTGAAGGTTACACGTGATAATTGAAATGGATATTGAAAAATGATAGATTATCGAAGAAAATATGTTCCATGTTTTCAAGGTGAGAGAAGAATTTTCTTAAAGAATGAAATCACCGTGTGAACAAAAATTCGAAAACGCACCCTGAGAATTGTACTGTTATATAGTAGCAGCGAATACTAGAAAAAAACCTTTTTGAACTGTACTGCCACACTTCAAAGAAGTAAACGATTTGGAAAAAGAGTTTTTTTCTCGTGGTTCGTCCTGATGCGAATTAATAGATCAGAATTTTCGTGTTATTTCAATTCTTCATGTGATCTTCGTTATTGAAACACACAAGGTTTGCAGTTTGCGATCTACCACTATTTCTATTTTTATGTTATTTTTATGTTCACGCTTTGTGATCTCTAAACGTCTTGATGTTCCTCTTGTATGAGTTTTTCCACAAATACAGGGAATATTGTAAACACATTTTTTGGATTTTTGTTCCTTATTCAAAGGTTGGGGTCTTGTTAGTATAGATCTTAAATAATTTTGTAATTGGAAATGTTGAATTAAGAACCAAATCTTTAAATTTTTTCCGAATTCCAGGAACATTAGTAATCACATTTCATAAAATTGGTTGTTCCTTACAGTTTTTTCTCGGTACCTGATTATCATTATAATTTCGTTCCAAAATTATATGGTTCTTTTGATGATGATGATGAGAATAAATAATATTCAGATATCGATTAGTCTGTGTCTTTTATCTGAACACAATTGTTTCGAATGATTTGAGTTTTTTTATAAAAGCATCTAAAAAGGATAGTATATTATTCTGTTAACGAAAGTGTCGACAAAAAGGAATGATCCATGAAGAAATATAACTCTATAAGAGACATGTTTTTAAATAGAATAAAAAAACAGTACACTTAAAAGTATTATAAAAATTCACGATGAAACATTTAAACACGATTGTCATTGATGAAAAAGGATGACATATATCTCAATATAAACGACAAACAACAAAATATAGCGGTAAAATGACATGATACTAATCGATTGGAATAACTTCGAAGACTTATGATGGTTCTATGGTTCAAATATA
Organism: Hippodamia convergens; assembly: GCA_038502775.1. NCBI lineage: Eukaryota > Metazoa > Arthropoda > Insecta > Coleoptera > Coccinellidae > Hippodamia > Hippodamia convergens. The sequence goes on along the minus strand of CM076608.1, from coordinate 7,315,359 downwards.
TTATTATTATCATAGAAATACTCAAAACCAGAAGGTTATTCAAAGTGGGTCAATCGTCCAAGGGATGATTTTGCGCCCATGTGACCCTAAAATCATGATAAATTATGTCTCATAGTTGAACCATTATCCAAACTTTTAGCTAAATATTCGTGTCTGATTAACACAAAGGAAGAAATCAATACACTACACCAGCTTTCTCGTTTTTCAGTACGTCACTCCGTGTCAATTTTTTTCAGATTCCGATGAATGAACATATCTGACTGTTGTCTCAATTGTCCATTCATCTTAATGTAACCGTCCAACAATGACCGGTTCCCCTATGAAGTGAATCGATCACCGAGATCGATGCCATGAATCGTGCTCAGTAGTCGACAAAGAAAGGAGAGAATGTGGAGGATCTTGAATGGTACATAATGCACGCTCGTAGTTGCATTTCGTCATCAAATTGCCGCCTTTAAATGGTATTATCTCATTCGGAGAGTGCCGTGTAATGCGCGTCGGGTCGTTTGAAAGTGAGAAAAACGCATGTTGTTGTTTTCCTCTGGGATTGGACAGAAATGTCAAGAGGATTCTCGTGCTTATGTCTCCGATATATATCTTCTCGATGAAGGAAGAATGAAGTTAATTATTTCATTTCAACGTTGATTCAGACGATTGCGTTGCGAAAATACCCAATTTTATATATACCTCTCCTCAAGATTTAGGGATATCGTTTTCAATCATTTTGAAAAGTATGTAATCTGCGAGAAAATCGCGGTAAAATCATTTAAAACCCAATAACAACTTGAATGGATCCAATAAAAATCAGTATGAGACATTTCGTGAATCTGGTCGACTTTTTTCTGAAGTTTGGTTCTTTGCATATGCTTCATGAATGTTCTTATTTTGAAATTGAGTCAGTTTATCAACGGCTTAGATTTGAAACTATTTTTCTGAAAATGCCAAGACGTAGATTTAGTAACGCTCAGGCTAACAGAGCTATCGGAAGGCTACAGGGTGGCCTAATTCAGGTTGTTGTAGCGGAAAGCTCCAAGTCAGCTAAAGTGTGATATCTCAAATTTGGAATAGGTTCTGGGAGACAGGTTCTGTGTTGAAAAACCAAGGCTTGCTGGGCGACGAAAAACAACACCTGCTCAGGATCGTTTCACCACCGTTTCGGGGAGAAGAAAGCCTATATCTACGTGTAGAATGCTACAGAATACTCTTCAAAATGCAGATGGGGTCCATGTTTCCATCGAAACCATCAAACGACGTTTGAGAGAGGTGAATCTAGGTTCTAGACGTCCCTTAAGAGGAGTTCCATTAACACGTGACCATAAGCGTCAAAGACTAGAATGGGCAAGCCAACATATCAATTGGAACGGTCAATGGCGTAGTGTCTTTTTCACTGATGAATCCAGATATGGACGATTTTCAGATTCTCGAAGAATAAGGGTATGGACAATCCAACCTGTGATCGTCGCTATGTCCAAGAAGTCTATCCATTCCAAGTGAGTAGTGTTATGGTATAGGCCGGGATATGTTTCAACGAGCGCACAGATCTACACATTTGTCTTGGAAATATGACTGTCTAACACTATAGGGTGCATTTAATTGGCAATTTTTGCCATTGGTGAAACTTTTCTAGACGATGACGCTAGACCGCACCATAGTTGAGAATGGGCGCGAAGAACTTGGTATTCCACATTTAGCAATACCTCCGCACTCACCAGATTTGAATTGCATAGAACATGCATGGGATATGCTCCAAAGAAGATTAGATAATCATCAACCTACCCCAGAATCCTTAAATGATCTGAGAGAGCTTCTGCCCCGTAAATGTAACCAAATTCCTCAAGAAATGTTCAACAACCTCGTGTGTAGTATGCAAAGAAGATGTCAAGCTGTTATTGGTGCCCGTGGACGCCATACATCGTATTGATAGTCTTAAAATGTTTGAATTTTCTGGGAATTAAATTTCGTTATTTTACTCGATTTTTCTCAGCCACCCTGTATACGCTGCAGACTTACAGGCTAAAATTAATTCTAACTTGAGATCATATCAATATGAATTTTCATCACAAAATCTCATTAAAACTATAGTATTTTGCAATTCAAATCAATATCCCTAACTCATGTCGAGCAGTTTACAAAAGTCACTATGGATGTATAATCTGAATTTCTTATTGAATTTCAAGAGCATTTCCCAAAACTTGAATGAAATAGAGGAAATATCGTGTATTAATCGTGGCAAAAGGCAATTCCAACACTCACGCGTTCGAAAACGAGCGACGTAGGTAGGAGCCCATTCTACTACTTCTTTTAGAATACACTCTTGAAGTTTAAAGTCATCGCGCTATTGAGAATAGTTCCTTATAATTATACCCAGTTTTATTCACTTTTCTATTTTTATTTGAGGATTTTACTATAAATATTGATAAAATATAAGAGTCTGATTCAAATGGTATTCATTTTCCTATGCTACATCCAATAGTTCCCCAAGCTAACTCAATATGTAGTACTCATTAAATCAAATCCATACCGTAACACAGATTGCTCTGATATACCTAATCACATTCACACTTGTTTTCCTTTGTTTTATGAATGTTATAAAATTATTTATAGCATAGGTAACTCGTAGAGTTCGAGAACGTTCTTGAATCAGTGAAGGTAATAATTCATCGTGGTAATTACAAATGTTCAAATATAGTTGATCCTTCTCGAAGGACCAAAGGCACTGAAGCCAACCAGAACCTGACAAACCCATCGGAACGCTTTGGAAGGCCAGAGATGCCTGTTCCGACGAACACCAGATAATATACATCCCACCTATTGAAGTCTATCAAAGGTCCATTGAGGCGCCGCCTATGTATTAACGAACAGAAACACATACTCACACACATTCCTCGCCATTCTTTCGGTTTGCCTTCCACGCGGCCGAACCATAACTCTTTGCCAATTGAATTCCTGGCAGATCGTGCAAAGAACCAGAATTGTAGGTGTATGCGGAGAGAAGAATGAACAATCCAGGCGTGCGTGATCAGCTGTGCACCGGCGGCGGGTCTAGTGACCTGCCACGACCCTGCCCACCCTGTTATGTAAACGCGATTCCGCTGATCAATGACCAATTGGTTCCTAGAGGGATTCTTGTGGTCAGCGGTGACAATGCCCCCTTTAGGTGTTTTTCAGATGAGGCGAACAATGAACCACCAGGTATAATAGGTCAGGATTCACCCTTTAGTTTATAATTTTCTTGACCAACAGCAAGATTATGCAACTTTTCAAGATCATTCACTTCGTAAATGTAAAAGTTGTGAGTATTAATCCTTTTTCCCCTTGATATTGAAAATTGAAACAAATAACTATGTCTATTGTTCTTATATATGACAAAATAAAGTTCATTTGTATAATAGTTGGTCCTTCGAGCCGGATATGAATTTGGCTGTGAATTCACAAAAGTCTCCCTGAAGATATCAAGATGGTCATCCCAAAAGCCATATATTCTGGATGAACTAGCTGAAATGATTTACCTATGGTTATATTAGAAATAAGAATAACTGAAAAATCATCACACCACACATATTGAAGGAGTTTCAAAATTACGGGAAGAATTGGTATTTCTGAGTATTGGTTATTTTTTTGGCAAAAGAGGTCAAGGACTTTTGAATGTGAAGATTAATTATATTGAAGAAAGGGGCTCTGTTATGGTGGTTCACATTCCGGAAAATAAAGCATATATCCGTGGGAAATTTGCAATTGTGGTAGAAGACGAGTTCGCTGCATTGGGTGTAGTGAGGAAGTAGGTATACAGAGAGAGTATTTGACTGGTCAGGGTGGGCAAAATTGGTGATACATGAACTACAACCTCTTAACCCAACGAGATTCTTGTGGTCAGCAGTGACAATACCTCCTTTAGGTGTTTTTCAGATGAGGCGAACAATGAACCACCAGGTATAATAGGTCAGGATTCACCCTTTAGTTTATAATTTTCTTGACAAACAGCAAGATTATGCAAATTTTCAAGATCATTCACTCCGTAAATGTAAAAGTTATGAGTATTAATCGTTTTCCTCCTTGATATTGAAAATTAAAACAAATAACTATGTCTATTGCTCTTATATATGACAAAATAAAGTCCATTGATATAATAATTGGTCCTTCGGGCCGGATATGAATTTTTCTGTGAATTCACAAAAGTTTCCCTGAAGATATCAAGATGGTCATCCCAAAATCCATATATTCTGGATGAAATATCTGAAATGATTTACCATAAGGTTCCTATCGTTATATAAGAATAACTGAAAAATCATCACACCTAGTCTTGTAGGTAACATATTGAAGGAGTTTCAAAATTGCGTGAAGCAGACTCTCAAATACTTGGATTCTTCTCATACTAACCGCCAAGATACAATACAAAAGTCGCTAGGATGAATTATTACTTGAATTTCGATAGTATTTACTGAAACTTAACTGAAATAGAGAAAATATCGTCTAATACTCGTGGCAGTAGGTGATTCCATCACTCATGCTTTCCAATTTCGCATTCGTGTTGGAATAGAAGCCCATTCTGCTACTTGTTTTGGAATATACTTTTCTGTAATTCACTGAATTTTCATTGAAATATTTGTTAATATCGTATGATTTCTGTATCATGAATTTGACAGATAAAAATTAGGCCAACATAAAATGATTGAATATAACCATGGAACCTGAGCAAAATTGAGATATTCTCGCACGATTTCGTTCTACAAGATGTGGCATAATGGACGCATTTGCCACAGAATTTGAGATCTTCATAACAGCTTAGTGTAAAGTAAGAAGGAGTAATGACCATGTTTATAGTTATAGTTACAAAGGGTTTATTGGTTTATAATGTATCGATATGTAATAAAAAAATTAACGCCGCGTGCACGCCCATGTCCGCTCTTATCTGTCATTACGCGCGACTGTCTCCAATCGACGTGAATCGAACGCAACATGCAAATGTGCACCATTTCAATGGAACCTTCGATGGTTACTTAATAGCGGTCAATGCATACATATATGTTAATGAGGTGAACTACCGGCTGAAGAATCGGCCGGGTAATTCTTATTATTATCAGCGTTTCGAAATCTTGATTACTCATATAAGTGGCAGACGTCGAAAGGTTTCGATATTACGTGATTTTCCGTTTTACGAAAAAATACTCGCATTGGGAAATGATCGATTCACATCATTTGAGTCTGCGTGGATTACGGGCGGCTTGAAGTGTGGATTGTTTTCGACCTTTTGTCGCTTTGACCTTACCCCAGATTGAGACGATGAGGGATCTGCGTCATCGGGTCCATTCAACTGAAGCTGTGGAAACTTGAAACACCGCTATAGGAAAGGCTTTCGGCGAATGTTATAGATCAAACTCATTTGTAGCATCTTAAGAGGATATCTGCGATTGATTGTTTGTATGTGGAGTAACAGGTGTTTTTCTCAAGACATATATGCTAATTGATCAGAAAGATAATTATAGAAAGAGGCTCTTTGCCAACTGTATTCAATTTAGATCTGATCTAGTTTACTCAAGCTCTATATGAATATGTACATCAATAAAAAGATGTTGTTTTGGTTTCAAAATATTCTTTTCGATTTTTTTTTTATTCTGGTGGTAGGGTCTCGTATGTTCATACTTAATGTTCGAAGATGCTCGTTTTATCTTCTTTTCAATACATTTTTTATTGGTTTTTCTTATGTGTAATAATATGCTCAGTAGTTGACAATTCATTCAAAATCGATTTGCTTCTTTTATTTGACCTTTCCAAGATTGAATTTTTAATTATCAATGTCGATTATAAAAAACAACTTCACTACAGAAATTGAGGAAAAGATCTTAGTTACAATGATCTGGGAATCTAGGACAGAGGGTTTATTGAAAACCAACCCAAAGTGACAAATATCTACACAAATAGTTCAATCATCATAGAACAACAAAAACAAGGAGTTATCAAAACACGTGTAGACAGAGTCCGACGTTTATGCAAGCCAGAATTTTTAGGGGATGAACTTGAACATCTACAGCATCCATATCGCCAATGGATATGATGTGAAAGAAATTCATAGGGTGATAAGGCCAAAAATTTCCACACATGATGATAACACATCAGAACTTACCCCCAACGGAAAAGCTATCATACCATAGCTCCCTAGGTTATCAGATAGAATTGGTAGAAATCTGAAGAGACACAACATCGAGATTGTTTATAATCTTACTCGAAAACTGGGCGAAATGATCAGAACTACCAATGACAAAGTCGACCCATTATCACAAGCCCATTATCTAAAAGATATCTTGCGAATGCGGCAAAGTCTACATTGGTACTACAAAACGTATCAATACGAGAATTAAGGAGCACAAACGATGCTGTTGACTCAATCAGACAGAAAAATCTGCACAAGTTAGTTTTCTCAAAGGCAGAGGTCATTTCAAACATCAAAAGTTACTATCTTAGTTTGAACATGAGAGCCATTGAGATTCGTTAAGATAAAAACAACATGAACACAAAAAGATAAAACACCCTTGCTAAATGGAGCATGGTTGCCAGAATTGGACAGGACTCGAATCAAGGCGAAGCGTAGTGGAAGCGGTGGACCAATGGACCCTTCACGCTTTTCCTTCCATAAGTGAAGCTATAGATAACTGCTTAGGATTAACATATAAAAAGTGATCCATCAGCTGAAATTTTATATGATTTGTTCACTTTATCTGGTTATCGATTCTCGTCATTTTTAATTGCACTGAGCATACTGAAGAAATGGTCTAGTCCAAACTTAATCTGTCAATCAATCCAAGAACAAAATATATGGAACACTTAATAGCCAAATTTTATAGTTATTCATGATACAAGTGTGAAAGACATTGATATTCTTACACGAATTCAAAATTTTAAAACGAGCCACGAAGTGGCGAGTTGAATGCAAAAAGATCCTTTTTCAGTCAACTGCTGATATCTCAGGAACTACAGATCGCCGAGCGAGCCGACAGGCGGTTTCTTCTTCTACAGAAAATTTCCTACAAAAATCTGTTATGATTAATTAAAAAATAAATTTGTTCGCCTGTATTGTTAACTTGAAAAAAGAGCAAAAAAATGCCATTTTGCCATTTTTTGGTTAATGGACTGTACCTTTCTCAATATTGGGATCATAGCTTAGGTTATAAGGAAATTTTACAGCCTGATATTCCCCAAAGTTACCCCCTGAATTGGTAGATCGATCGGTTCAGCGGTTTTTTTTGGACCGATTGATTGAAATTCTGAAAAAATTAAAGGAACAAGGATTTTGTTCTCTCAACTCATCTATTTCAATCGGTTTCTTTTAAACTAAATAATTCGAAAAGTTTTCAAGCGAACTGTTTTCTAATTTGTTGTGGCTCTGCAGAAAACGGAAAAATTCTGGCGTTCAGAATTTCGCTCAACGAGTACCGTGGACAGTCTGAGGGCTTTGAATTTATTCAATGATTTTTTTTCTGGTGAAAATGGAGGTTTAAATGTGTCCATAGCTTCAGTGGAGGTGAGGCAGAAATGGTCTCTTGTTGTTTTTGAATTCAAATTTTATTTTCAAATTACCGAAATTTCTGGAATTTTTTTTTAAAATTTATCTTCAGCAAAGAAACAAATTTCAGTAAAAAGTGGAGAAATAATGTCAGTATTGATTGATTAAAAAGATTAGGCCAAGTTAAAAGAACAAAAATCTTATTTCCTTAATTTTTTCAAAGTTTCAATCAATCTAAAAGTTCTCATAACCAAAGCTTTCTCCCCAATATTAACGAAGATACAGTCCATTAACCAAAAAATGGCAGAAGGGTTTTTTTCGCTTTTTTTTTTCACGTTAACGTGATAGGCGAAAAGAAATTTTCGTTTATCAAACAAAAACAGATTTTTGTAGGAAATTTTCTGCACAAAAAGAAACCGCACGTAGGCTCGCTAGGAGACCAGTTGTTCCGGAGATATCGGCAGTTGAGTGAAAAAAAATTTTTTTTCATTCAAAATTGGATATCTCGAAGACAAATTGTCATATCTGAGGGTCGTAAAAAGCAAGTTAGAGTTGAATAAACGGGCTATACGATCTTTGCATCGGTTTAACCCGAAAAAAGAATTTCATACGCGTAGGGCAAAAATAAAAATTTGAAAAATTTCGAAAATTTTTTCTTCCTGATTTATTCAAAGATTGTATGGCTACCGGTAATCCGAAGAATTGTAAAACGATAAACTAAGAAACTGGAGTCTTCAATCTTCGGAAGTAAGTTTTTCTGTTTTACATACGACCATTTTTCCCTGAGATACAGCCTGTTGAAAATCACCAACAAATTTTGAAAATTTTTTTTTTTTTTCAATTGTTACGCGAAGTATATTTTTCCGCCGCTCCGATTTTGACGGCCACCTCTTCCGCCCGATTTGTTTACATCTCTCCACTTTATCCGTCTGTGAACCAAATGACATTGAAACCGTCCTGAGAAGAGTGAGCCTGCGATTCCGTGAACGGATGTTAGTTACATGCAGATCGAGTGTAATGATGGGAAGAAGCGGCCATTGTTGTCCGTGGGACAGTCCGCATTACACTGCCTTACTGAACAAAAACGCGATCTTAAATCATGGGTGGCGGGTGGAAGTCGAAACGAATAAAAAGAGGTAATAGGTACGCTTTTTAACAGATAAGGCGCTTGGGACCCTGTTGGGTCTGGCGCTGGATTTTCCCATGTGCCTCTGTCCATTTCATTACGATGTTTCAGACCTGAGTAATTAGAGGTTGAAGGATGAGAATGTGATACAAAAGCAGGGTTGGATTTGGGTGGAAAAATCGATTGAAGAACCCGCCTACAAACTAAAGTCACACATACAGGGTCTTTCAAAAAAAGGTGATCCCGTCTCTCTGATAAATAGAACACTGAAAAATAATTGTATCCCTTCGAAGAAAAAAAATTAAACACATTTTTTACGATTTCGCCGAAACAACTGCCAACATTGTCATGAAACGAATATGTCTTGGAAGCTGATACATCCAATGGATTTGTTTGAATGTCTGACTCTCCTAGAGGGCGGTAGTTACACGGTTTGTACCAGGTAGTATTGAACATAACTTTTTTATATTAGATTTATTGAACAAGATTTCAAGTGAACATCATTTAATTTGACATCAAAAAGGTACTCCTGATACTCATACTTGATACTGTGTTCAGTTTTCGGAATATTTTGATTTGAAAATTATCAAATAATATGCTGGTATAAAATAAAGATAACGTTTTGATTTATTATTATTAATTAGTAAGCAAAATGGAGCTCCATCACACCTGATAGAAAGTGTCGTAGTTGGTTGAGCAACCATTTTCCGCATCGATGGATTGGTAGAGGTGCAGAAGCTTCGATTCATTGGCCTCCTCGGTCATGAGATTTTAATCACTTGGATTACACCGTTTGGTCGTTTCTTAAAGAAAAAGTTTATGCTATTTAGGTAAATTCATCCCATGAATTGAAAGACAGAATTCAACGTCACTTTTATGAATTCATAGCTGACTCCTAACCGTTTTGAAATTAATTCACCTTTACTTCATGCCAACAATGGTTATTCCTTCATAATTTTTAAATCACATTTTTGGTGTAAAATTAAATAATGTTTCAGTTCACTCGAAATTTTGCTTAATACATCTAACATAAAAAAAATTATGTTCAATACTACTTGGTACGAATCGTGTAACTAGCCTCCTCTGTGAGAGTCTGTCATAAAAACAAATTCATTGGATGTATCAGCTTCAAAAACATATTCAAATAAAGTTTCGTTTCAATTTGTATACAATTGTATACGAATTTTGAGCTTTGGGATGAAATAACGAAAAAACGATCGGACAGGTCAAATTTTGTTGAAAGGGGGACAAATAAGGGTGTTCGAATGAGTTTGATCACTACCCCTCTAGCTGCAACCCCTAACAGTTCTCATTTTTTAATAGGGAAAAGGGGTCGGGCAGCACCTTGTTAGAAAGGCAATTCAATTTCCTGCATGAGTATTTTTTTCATCGCTTTATTATTATACAGAGTATTTCATTAATAACTTTTACACGCTGGATTTGGATCTTTGAGATGGAAAGAGGGGTAGTGATATCGAGTTCATTTTTTGAACCGTCCGAGCATTTTTTCCATCTCAAAGATCCAAATTCGGCGTGTGAAAGTTATTGATGGAATACTGAGTCACTCTGTATAATAATAAAGCGATGAAAAAAAATACACCCATGTAGGAAATTGAATTGCCTTTGCAACAAGGTGCTGCTCGACCTCTTTACCCTATTCAAAAATGAGAGCTGTTAGGGGTTGCAGCTAGAGGTGTAGTGATATCAAACTCATTTGAACACCCTTATTTGTCCCATTTTCAACAAAATTTGACCTGTCCGAGCGTTTTTTTTCGTTTTCCCATCCCAAATCTCAAAATTCGGGGGGGGGGGGGTCAAAGATATGGATGACTCCCCTGTATATGTATTTTTTTTCTGAACAAAACCCAATTATGTTTCAGTTTTCTATATGTCTTAAAGACGGGACGGGATCACTGTATGAAGTGGATGTTAAAATAAGTATGAATACAAGTCGGAATTTCATTCATAATATTAATTCTGGACATCCTTATTTGCATATGAACATTTTTATTTCAATGTCTTTGAGGAAATACAATAAAAAGGAACCTACCAGAGCCACTTGTCTCATAATAAATCTGAGACATGACGGAATAAAAAATACATATTGATGAATCAGGCGTATTGCTAGTATCATCAATACAGCTCAAAATAATACTGTGTATTGCGATATTATTTCAGATAAAAGAATCATAGAGAGAAAATTGAGGTATTTCATGCCAAAACCTAACAAATTAATATTGAACTCAGATTCCATAGTAAAAATGTATCCTTTCTCTCAGTAAGTGATGATCCAATTTCACTTCTTTTTGTACTGCAGTTTCTGTGCATATTTAAAAAATTGAAAATAGTTCACTTATTATCTGATTGCAAATTCTGACAGCTTGTGGTGTGGGTTTTATTTCCTCTACCACCCTTATTGGCTGATGTCTTTGATATCAATAAAAAATCCCATTCTCCTCCAACTTTCGTAATGTTAGGTTAAGAGAATTATAATTTCTCACTTAGAATTCCTTTTCGTTTGGGTTATCTATATCAGATCCGTTGAAATCCTCAACATTACTCACGGCATCTGCCCTTCAACCTATGTTCCCTTCCCTTTAATGGCTGTAATAGCCACAGCCGGGCCTGTCCTCAACATACCAGACATTTAATTGCTATTGTTATTTCTTTGTTGATATAAAAGACAGGCGAAAGGAAACACTGAAAAGGCGAAGAATTGTTACCGGAAATGACATTTATTAATTATATAGGTGGAGAAGCATTATTAAAATAACGAACGATCGAAGCATCAAGGGTATGCCGACATAACGAACTTCTTTCAATGAAGTAATTCCTAATTCTTGAGGAAATAAAGCGATTATTTTCCGAACATAATTTCTCACGATCGAGTAGACAGTACTTCAGGTTGCTAGGAATTTAGTTGATGCCCTTTACTAATTCGCTCAAGAAACTATTTATTTTCATTTCACACATTACAACATCAACTTAGTTTTATCATCAAAATCTGCGCTTACCTCGATAGGATAATTCAAATTTTTCGATCGACTTTTATGAGGAAATATTATATAACAATAACTCTTTAAGGAGCTCAATCTCAGTTATCCTCAAACACTGCACCCACTGCCAAGCCCACACATAAATCACCGGATAATCGGCAAGAGACAAAAGGTGATAAAACACACCATCATCTCTCCCAAAAATCATAACTGGTTCCACAAAACATTCGAGAGTAATTGACATCCGCGATTCAAAATATTCATTATATGGGAGAAATTCAATTATTAAATAGCTGAAAGTTAATTATCCATTTTCAATTAACTTCTTGCAGCCTTATCTAATTTATTATTTCATGTGTGTTCTTCGGTTGAATGTTAATGAGATCAAGAATGCTCGGAATAATTCAAGTAACGTGTACTCACTTCAATCAAGGATATTTCAAGAAAATGAGAGAAGAAAAGAGTTTTTGTACAATTGCCATTGAAAGTGACACTTTTAATATCAGCAAACAATGTTAAAATTGATTGTTCACGTGGAAGCGTGATAAAAATATTTTTGACATTAGTGTTAAAAATATTTTTAGCACTCCATTTTCTTATGATGAAATCAGATGAGAAAAATTCAGCAATTGCAAATTTTTAATATCAATATCTAACAATCATTACTTATGAACATTAATATCAATCGTAAAACTAGAACAATTACTAACATTAATGCCCTGTGACGTTCAATATTGGATGATGATGATCCAAAATCTGTTGAGGTTGGGAGAATATTTTCAGCAATGACATTTCTATATGCAATGGAATGATCAACATAGCCCTCGGCTGCAGTTGTAGAAAAAACATTGTATGGTGTTTATGTTGAAAGTGATTTTATTTTGTTCGTGATATTGTTCAATTCGCTCCGCTCATTTCACAAACTTTTTCACTCTCAAAATAAAACGTCCCTTTTGACACCCATATCATAAATAACTATTAGTTGTGTTTTGTCTTTCTCAACCAAGTCATATTTTGATTTCGGGATGAGCAAACAAACAAAAATTTGAGATATAGAGAGATGAGGATATCCGAATGCATCCTGTGTGTTATTTCCAGTTCTCGTAATTCCAATGAATTGGGCACTTAACACAAAGAAACAGCGACTCCGATATAAATTATTTAAATCCGTCTGTCCATGTTGATATACGAGCTCTAACAACCTACATTTTCTATTACGGAGTGATGAGATAATTTTGGTCTATTGTGTGCCTGTGAACTGAGATATAAGGTTAAGGTGAAGACTTCCCATTGCTCTGCCACTATAAAATCAAAAGTTTTCACATGTTAATCAGTTTTTTCTGCATCCTTTGTTTTTTATGCCACAATGAGGTAACCTTGAGGGCAAATTATATTTTTATCGTTCCATCAGGTTCTCTTCCTCTCCGTTTTCATTTTCTGTTGAATGGGTTTCGTTTTGATAGACGTGATTCAACGGGTCGAATGAAAGCGAATTGAGGCTGATGTCATCCAGAGTTTTGTATGTAAAACGAGCTAATGCGAATGTAACAAAGGAAACTGAACGTTTCTCAGAATTCTCCAACTTTGTTATTTCTAACTCAATTATTCTACGCCTCAATCAGTGAAAATCGTTTGGAATATTCTATATTTGTTATCGAAATTTTACTCTTGTAGGGGACAGTGAAGTACTGGATAGTTTACTTCTTTACTCTTGTGTTTTCAAACAGCTCTATTTTAAATAAGTATCACAATCAAACTATAATGATTTGAAGAATCAGGTGCCTCCTGAAATATGTCCTTCATCGCGAGAATTCCTATAATCAGACGAAAAGACCTTAACAAACCAACCCTTCATTGATTTTGATGAAGCAGCGTCTTGTATAGAAATCTATTTCACTGAAAATGTGGAGTTCTTTCGTCACATGGTAGATGAGTCGTCATCTTGAAAAAGACCCCAGCCGATACATACAATCATTACCTTCTTAAGCCAAAAATAAACAGAAATTGTTGATAGTTTTTGGATGTGTGTTTAAAATTCTTTTTACCACGTCTACAACTTAATAATATACTCATATTACTTTACATTTGGACTATTTCTTCGTGAACGACTCTCTACGTAAATCATTTGATAAAGTAGGAATTATACGTATTTTTCCAAGTAGTATTACTTTACATTTGGACTATTTCTTCGTGAACGACTCTCTACGTAAATCATTTGATAAAGTAGGAATTATACGTATTTTTCCAAGTAGTATTGTGTGTCTAGGATGCATTATGGGTGCAACAAATAATCATTGAGAATAACCGAGAACTGACAAGAAATCCCAAATTGCTTGATTTTGACTGTTTCTGGTACTAGATAGGTAAAAATGTTGAACGGAGTCCTGGGCTCGATTTTCCTGAATATTTCCCTCCTGTCAAAAACTTCATGTTGATAGAATGCAATTATCGAAAATTACAGCGAATATTTCCCTCCTGTCAAAAACTTCATGTTGATAGAATGCAATTATCGAAAATTACAGCGATAATTGCATTGTAGAGAGCGAAAGATCCCTGCGATAATTGCACTGCTCGTATCCATAGCAATTTCGGGAAATATTCACCCGAATTACACTCGTGCATCAAAATGACTTGATAATTCTGCATTCCAGCGTGTTGTCTTCGAAAAACTGCATTCGGTCAATTTCATTTTCGGAGAAAGAGCCCTCCACCTTCGGTGTCGGGCTCTTTCTCCGAAAATGAAAATGAACTCATGCAGTTTTTAGACAACACGCTGTCATGCAAAATTTTCCGTAATTTTGATGCACTTGTGCAATTACTTCCGATAATTGCATTGTAGAGAGCGAAAGATCCCTGCGATAATTGCACCGCTGGTATCCATAGCAATTTCGGGAAATATTCCCCTGAATTACACTCGTGCATCAAAATGACCTGATAATTCTGCATTCCAGCGTGTTGTCTTTGAAAAACTGCATTCGGTCATTTTCATTTTTGGAGAAAGAGCCCTCCACCTTCGGTGTCGGGCTCTTTCTCCAAAAATGAAAATGAACTCATGCAGTTTTTTGACAACACGCTGTCATGCAAAATTATCGGTAATTTTGATGCAATTGTGCAATTACTTCCGAAAACACCATTAGTGGAAACCCCTTTTCACTGGAAATAAGACGCTATATTCAATATTCCGAATCTCTTGTACTGATAGTGAAAAAAACTTTTATATCTTGAAGGGAAAATTTTTTCTTCATCTAATATTAAATTTAGAAGAAATTGAGATGAAGACAATTGAATTTAGTGTCTTATTTCCTGAAAAAAAGTGCTTGTAAATAGTGTTTATTGTTTTTCGATATTTCCGAAAATAAGAAAGTTATGGCACATCTTCGAAATCGTTGAAATTTATAAATTTTTTCATATCTTCAAAACAAATGAAAATATCGTGAAACGGTTTCCACTACTGTGATTTTCACGAAAATCAAGCCCAGGACTCCTTTCAACGTTTTTACCTATCTAGTATAGCAGTACCAGAAACAGTCAAAATCAAGTTTTTCGAGAATTAAAATCCTTTTAAGAAGTTCGAAGAATGGAAATGACTTACGATGCCATCTATAGAAAAAAATTTAGTGAAAACTAACCAAATTTTAAAGATGGGGTTATCGATCAGCTTGCTGCAAAGAAATAAAGAAGAATGGATTCCAAAAGGAGCGAGTTTTCGAAAGCATGAGTGTTCGAATTGCCTTCTGCCACCAGCATTAGACGATATTTTCTCTATTTCAGTCAAGTTTTGTGAAATTCGTATTGTATCTTGCCAATTAGTGTGACATTTCTTTCAAATTTTGGCAGTTGATGTGACTTACGAAATTTGACATATAACAGAATTTGAATTAATTTGATTTGAAATTGATAGGATCAGAGGTCAGTACTGACAACCACAAAACGAAACATTTAATGAAAACATTGTACTGTAACGTACTAGTAATAAACTCAAGACGATACTGAAATAGAGAAATATATGTACATTTCTTGTTTGATAAAAAAATAGCTTTCTTTGATTTTTGTAAACCCCCGCTTCTAAGGCCCACGAGGCGCCACTGCACAGCTGCTCAAATATACATTCATACCATGGTGCTGCGAATATGCTGATCAAATTTACATAAACTCGAAGATTTGCTCCCATTCATGCTTTCCATCAGTTAAATCTAAACACTCAAATCCTTCGAACAATTCAAAACCGCGATGCGGTAATGGAGAACTCAACATGAGGCGATAATAATTATATGTCCATTATATATGTATATGGATAGAAAGTAGCTATCTGGCTATGAACCGAACCACCGAAGGAACGATTATCTGATTTAAAACGGTTGTATATTCAAATAAAGAGTTGCTTTAACGTGGTTATATTAATGGGCCAGAGAGCGCTCAGAGCGAGTCCATTTTCGCGATATGTGGGACATAAGTTCCTTAATTGAATCATCAGATCGTTTGCTGGAAGGCACCTGTTTATCGACGCAGAAATTTCTTTAGATTAGACTCAGTAAAATTGTTTATTCATGATGCACGGATTCGACATATCGAACTGAAATATCGACACAATGCATACAGACGGTTTCTCGAATGATTGTACCGAGTTTTTGTATAGTTTCAGGACATTTTAGGAAGTCTGAATCGGCCTTTTCAGATACACTTTCATTTCTCAATAATGATCCTACTTCAATGTTATGCAACCATTTTTGTTTCAGTTATTTTAAAATATTTATTTTTCGAAAAACTCTTTCAGGTAATGTAAAATAAATCTTAATTCGTATATTCGGGTGAAGATAAATAAGATGCATTCCTGTAAATTTGTTCTGGAGAAATTCGATTCATTCAATACGAATATTCCAACTACTTTTGTTTCTGAAATACAGGGCGAAAACGAAAAATGTGCGCTTTTCTAGATGTTATTTTTTCTCGAGCCCTGTATAAGATGAAAACTGATTTCAATGTATATTCTCACGTAGAAGTCAGTGGCGTATTTGAAAAATTTTTCAGACGTTAAAATATACAGGGTATTCCATATGACAATTGAAAAGTATAGGCTCAATCTCAAAAACAGTGCTCTAAAAATTTTTTCAACTACGCCACTGACTTCTAAGTAGAAATATCTATCAAAATTAGTGCCTGTAAAAGAATGACATCTCAAAAAAGTGAACATTTTCGTTTTCACCCTGTATTTCAGAAATTAAAAAAGAAGGAATATATTTGTTTGTGGATTGAAGAGTTTTTCAAAGAAGTGTTCCTATCTTCACTAATATCTAGGTTCTAGACGTCCATTAAGAAGAGTTTATTTAACACGTGACCATAGGCGTCAAAGACTTGAATGGGCAAGGCAACATATCAATTGGAACGATCAATGGCGTAGTATCCTTTTCACTGAAGAATCCAGATATGGATGATTTTCAAATTTTCGAAGAATAAGGGTATGGACAATCCCACACTAACCCCGTAATCGTCGCTATGTACAAGAAGTCCATCCATTCCAAGGGGGTAGTGTTATGGTATGGGCCGGGATATGTTTCAACGGGCGCACAGATCTACACATTTGTCCTGGGAATTTGACCGCCTTATACTATAGAGAGCATGTCATTGACAATGTTTTGCCAAATTTTCACGCTGCTATTGGTGAAACTTTTCAATTTCTAGACGATAACCCTAGACCGCACCGTGCAGCCGTAGTTGAGAAAGCGCGCAAGGATCTTGGTATTCCACATTTACCAATACCTCCGCACTCACCAGATTTGAATTGCATAGAACATGCATGGGATATGCTCCAAAGAAAATCAGATAATCATCAATTTACCCCAGCATCCTCAAATGATCTGAGAGAGCTTCTGCCTCGTTTATGGAACCAAATTCCTCAAGAAATGTTCAACAACCTCGTGTGTAGTATGCAAAGAAGATGTCAAGCTGTTATTGATGCCCGTGGAGGCCATACATTGTATTGATAGTCTCAAAATGCTTGAATTCTGTGGAAATAAAATTTCGTTAATACACTAAATTTTTCTTAATTACCCTGTATACGCTGCAGACCTACAGGCTAAAATTAATTTTATTTCCTGCAACTTGAAATCATATTTATATGAATTTTCATCACAAAATCTCATTTAAACTATATTGTTTTGCAATTTAAGTCAATATCCTTAACTCATGTGGAACAGTGTATTTCATCTGTTACAGCTTCAAAGGAAGCTTTGAAAATCCCTTCACATTGCTATCATTTCACACATACAAAAAATTGATCGTTGCAGTTGATTTTCTGCCCCCTGCTGTGCTAAACCGAGGAAGTAGCTATTCAAATAGCAAAAAACCGTTTGTTTATACATTCATACCGTGAAAAACGTACCCAGCAACTGCAGAAATTCAAAAACACTCTTTAAAGGGTCATTAACTTCGTACCACAACGTGGTGACAAATTACGACACAGTGATATTCCCATTATAACAGTGCTTGTCAGATTGGAACAAGAATGCGCGAAATGCACGCAACGAATCGCATTCAATTAGCGATTTTTACTCATATTATTAATTAACATCATTATATTAGCAATAAATAAAGGCCGGTAATTAGAAACACGCAGTATATAGAGGAAGAGATTGTGATGGCCAGGATGGAAATTATCAGGTTAATTTGTGAAATAGTTTCTTGTGTTTTCGAAACGCATGCCCGGTTTGCGAAACCTTCAGCGAAATAATGGATTATTCAATCGCTAGAACATAACATCTTCGATCGGAATGGGGAATTATGAGATCGAATATTTTACTGTCTATCATTTCGCCTCGGCACTTTCAAGTTAATCAAGGTCGAATGTATCTCATTTTATTGATATTAAATTGTCAGAACCCTCAAATTTTTGCCTACTAGTTCATTTTGCAACATCATATCATGCCGGAAAATGTCCCAAGACATTCTAGACTGTTTATCATTGCAATTAAATTGCGTTCGAAGAAAACACAAAATAGTCTGATTCCAAGAAGAACTTTGATCTGATATTCAAAAAAAAACACAAATACCAAGAAATGAAATCAAACTATTCAAGAATTTATAATGATTAACGTATACTAGATGTTTTCATCAGAACGGGTTATGCTTGTTTTTAATGAAAATTGCGAAATGCTTCCATACAGAACATTATTTGCAATCGATATAAATGAGAACAATTTTCTAGTTCGATTAGAAACAGATTTTCTTGAATAATATGTCAAATCCGTTCATTCTGTTATATCTCGTAGAACAAAACAATGTCAGAATATGTCATTCTAGCACTGTTTTCAGTAATATTTATTGATGACATGTTGGCCTCCTGTCACGGATTTATTTAACATCTGTCAAATTTATGAGTTATAAACCAGTTCTGCCAATCAATATTTTTCAATGCGTAAATCACGATATTTACAGCAATATTTCATTACTTTTGATAAAAATTAAGCGATTTAGAGAAAATAATGTATGATACTAGTACGGAAGGCTCATTCTCACTCGTTCATTCAAAAACTCGTTTTTGAATTCGTGTGGGAATATCAATGATTTCTGCACTTGTATCATAAATAATTGTTCGTTTTCCTTCATTATAATTTGAATTTTTGTAATTTTTTCCACGAGGTACGAATCTATACATCAAGTACATTATAATTTCAATAGTAAAATGATGAATTAGTTTGGGTACGTTTTGAGGATTTTCAGAAGTTGGTACTGATTTTTTAGGATGCTATCGAAACTTCTTAGTTGAAGTTAAAATAATAGAGGTTTATTGGTCCCAGTGAAGCGTAAACTATGCAGAAAATAGTTATTCATGATATGAGCGTTTTATTTTGTGAGTGAAAAGTTTGTGAAATGAGCGGAGCGAATTGAACAATTTCACGAACAAAATGAACACAAATACCATACAATATTTTTTGTACAACTGCCCTATTTTGATAATGAAATGGGCGAATTTGCAATGACAATAAACTTCAAAATGCATTTTAATATTCAAATAATCAAAGGGTTGTTGTGAATGGCAAACGTTGTCAACGTTATGATTACTAACAAATGAGAAAAGTCGCTGTCATTTGAATTTCGTTCCTGTCCAATTTCCGTATTGGGTTTTTAACTGCTTAATAAGTTTGTCGAGAGTCCAATTATTAATAAAAGTCACGATTTGGTTGTTCCTCTGAATATTGGAGAGTCTGCAAGAAGAACAAATCTGGAACTCCTACCTAAACTATCTGTTCAGCAGTACGATATTGCATATAACAATTTCCTGGCCTGGTGTAAATTGAGGGAACTTCAGTGAAACTGTTTTCCTGGCATACTTAGAAAAAAAATAAAAAATTTGGAGTCCATCAACTTTGTGGAGCAAATTTTCAATGATAAAGTCAAGTGCCCTTGTTAAAAATGGTGTGGCTGTTTCAAGGTAATAGCATATTCAAAACGGAAAAGTGAAAGATAACGTCCCAAAAAATCGAAAATTCTCACTCGTGAACAAGTTGAAAACTTTATAAAGGAGGCACCAGATGAGAAATACTTGATGGTTAAGGTTGCATCTAGTTTCGGATTATTTGGGGCCTGTCGGCGTGAAGAATTGTGTAATTTATCAGTGGAAGACATCGAAATAACGAGTAAATCATTGGTTATACAAGTTCCAAATACAAAAACGAAAGTCAGTCGTTCTTTCAGTATTATTGGGAAGTATGTAGACTATTTTCATAAGTACTTTACACTGCGTCCTTCTGCCATCAAACATCGTCGTTTTTTCCGGAAATACATGAATAATAAATGCACTGCCAATCCAGTTGGTATAAATACATTTGGGAATACATTAAAAGTGTCAGTTTCAATGGCAGTTGTGCAAAAAATTATTTTATCCTTCTATCTTTTTTTCTTTTGAAAGAATTACAGTTATGACTATGATTATTATTTTGATTTCCTGTTTTGTGGTTTCGAGAATATGACGGTATTTCATGTTATAGATATATTATAGATCGAGAAATTGTCTTGCTGCATTTTCCATTTATCAATTTCTTCTATTATGACGAATAAATAATGCTTGATTTCGTTTATATTTTCTTTTTCGATTTTGAATTTGCATAATCCTGCAAGAACATGCATTAAATTTACTTGGTGAAGGAAGAACAACAAATTATTGAATTGCCCCAACGACGAGGAGAAATTAAGTTGTAATCAACAAACGAGTATTTGAAAAATATCGAAAAACACTAAAACGATAGAATGGGTAAAATTTACACTTTTCCACTGCAAACTGCGGCGACCTCGCCATACGAGGGAACCCTCAAGGTCATACACCTGTGCCGGCCGATTCCCATGCGGTCGTGGCATCCCAATCTCGTCGGGCAGCGCGAACACCTGTCCGGCAAAAAAGCGGTGCCGAAGCAGAGCAGGAACCGGCAATCGGCGCCTCAATCGCACTTTACAAGGTGTAAACGAGCCTTGCCCGACTGGCGATCGCGTGTCAGATGGCGTTGCGGGGGCGTGGACGGGGTCAGGGGTCAGGGGGGAGGCGTGGACACGTACCCGGGAACCGTTGCCGGGTACCTGGGGCCCGAAGGCCCGCGGCGAGGAGATTCAAAAGTGGAAGCGGCAGACTCCGCGGCTCGGCGGAGGTGTCATAATTACGGGTTCCGCCGATGGGAAACGGTACCTCCGAGATTTTTTTTTCGGACTGGGGCTGGGTGACAACGTCCTCGACGGCGATTTGATGATGCTGCTTCTGGTATTTTTTCTTCAGGAACAAGCAATATCTACTACACCTTTTCCAAGTGTATTTCAGAAAGCGTTAAACGTAAACTGCTCCACATGAGTTAGGGATATTGACTTATTTTGCAAAAAATATAGTTTAAAAGAGATTTTGTGATGAAAATTCATATTAATATGATTTCAAGATACACGAAATGAAATTAATTTCAACCTGTAGGTCTGCAGCGTATACAGGATGGTTGAGAAAAATCGAGTAAAATAACGAAATTTTATTCCAAGAGAATTCAAGCATTTTAAGACTATCCATACAATGTATGGCTTCCACGGGCATCAATAACAGCTTGACATCTTCTTTGCATACTACACAAGAGGTTGTTGAATATTTCTTGAGGAATTTGGTTCCATAAACGGGGCAGAATCTTTTTCAGATCATTTAAGGATTCTAGGGTAGGTTGATGATTATCTAATCTTCTTTGGAGCATATCAGATGCATTTTCTATGCAATTCAAATCTGGTGAGTGCGGGGAAGTATTGATAAATGTGGAATGTATTTCACTAAACTTTACTGAAATAGAGAAACTATCGTCTAATCTCGTGGCAAAAGGCAATTCCAAGACTCATGCGAAAATGAGCGACGAAGCAGCGAGTTTTCGAATTTCGCATTCGTTTTGGAATAGGAGTCAACAATCCAAGATAATGTTCAAAAGACTGCAGTCTCGAGGTCAAAAAGAATACTTTTGTCATATACCTTTTTCCGATTCAGCCTATACAACAAATATATCCATTTTGAACTTCATAATGAAATATGCCACCCTTGTACAACTGCCATTAAAAGTGACACTTTTAATGACAGAAAACAATGTTTAAATTGATTGTTTACGTGGAAGCGTGTTAAAAATATTTTTAACATTAGTGTTAAAAATATTTTCAGCGCTCCATTTTATTATGATGGAGATAAGAAAAATTCAGCAATTGCAAATTTTTTTCAATATTTAACAATCATTACTTGTGAACATTAATATTAATCGTAAAACTAGAACAATTACTAACATTAATGCCCTGTGACGTTAGGGAGCTTCGCTACACATTATTAGAATCCTCAGCACCATCAGTACTTGTAAGAAACCAGAAGTACAATATTGGATGATGATGATCCAAAATCTGTTGAGGTTGGGAGAATTTTTTCAGCAATGATATTTCTATATGCAATGGAATGATCAACATAGCCCTCGGCTACCGTCGTAGACTTCCATTCACCATATTTTTTTATATCCGTATTATTTGCTCCTAATTCTGCTAGCAATGAAGTGGAGAATCTTCGAAACAGTGTCCTGTATATTGCTCTGGTTCTGGCGGTTTCAGGAATTCGGCAACAGTAGATGGAAATTTCCCATTCACAACAACCTTCTGATTGTTTGAATATTAAAATGCATTTTGAAGTTTATTGCAAATTCGCCCATTTCATTATCAAAATAGGGCGGTTGTACAAAAAAAATTGTATGGTATTTGTGTTAAAAGTGATTTTATTTTGTTCGTGAACTTTTTGACAAAATAAAACGTCACTTTCAACACTAATATCATAACTAATTATTTTCCAAGCCTTAGATCTGTACTTCATTCTCATGCATCATCAGACCATGAAGAACATAACTTAGTCTGCTAGGACCGTCAGATTCGGATCGTTGAAAGATACGAGATATCAAACAACATCCCATTTACATGTAGTTCTATGGGCGTCATCCGATTCTTCTCAATTTGAAGCAAGTTTGATTAACTATCACATTTTATTGAGTCCTCCCCTGACAGATCCTTCCATCCGTGAAAAACTACACCACACGAACAATTTCACAACATTTCTCGTGTTCCTTGAGAATTATTGTTGAAATGCAAAAACCGACCCAATTTCTCAATTTTATATAATCGGAGAGTAATGAAACTATTTCAATCCGTTCGATTTCGTGTTTTTTCTCGTTTCCAGAAAAACGAAATACGAAAATTCGGCAATTAACCGCACGTTGTTCGCGAGATACGTTGGCTCAATCAACTTCTTCAAGCATTTTCTGCTTGCAATCGATGAATAATCGACCGATTTGTAAACTGACATATTTTTTTTTTGTTACAGGTGAGTCCAAGGATGAAAGTAAATTGTCCGCTGACATCAAAAGTAAGTGTCTCTAAATTTCGAATGATTTAGAAGCAACTATTTTTAAGTCAACATCGACACTGGTTACTCAATAAAACATATCAAAAATGAAAAGGGTAAAGAGTTAATTTTCTAGGATGACCAACAACAACTAGGTGTTAGAATTTTGATTGTTGACTCAACACATTTTATCAGTGATCAATTCCGAGTGCATTTTTTTCAAAACTGGCTATTCCATGGACAAAATCAGTGTACACCACTGGAGTGCTATCAAAACAGTGTCTGAATAATGTTTTAATTTCAACATTGTAGTATAAGCAGAAACGAAGATAATGAATAATGTTGAAATCGTCCAAATTTTAAATTTTTTTCTTCTAACTAGAAAACAAAAGAAGATAGATAGAGGAGCGCGAAAGATTTTCGCACAAAAAAATGAAATTTGAATCGAATGTTTGTGCAGAGATAAGTGTAATGAAATAATGGGCTAATAGCCGAAGTACACCAAATTCCAAACTTCGAAAAACTTCCCCAATAAAATAGACTGAAAAGCTCTGTGATTCAGAGAGCTAAAATAATGAAATACATATTGAAACAAAAAGGTACCTAGCTGAGGTTGGTGCAACACATGAAAACCATAGAGGTCTGCAGTATGATTAAATAAGGAAAGGAAAAAAACCTCAGCTGAAAAAAAAACCCTTACCTCACCCGTGAAAAAAAAATTACTAAAAATATTGAATATCGAAGAAATCTTGAAAGACATCAGCGTGATCTTAGAGAACATCTTCATGGTATGCGTCTATGGACTCAGATAAACATGTTCTTCACAAAATGACTCGCAATTCTTGATCTGAAATGAAAAAAGACAAAAGCAGAAAAGTAACCAATTATTTAGTATTTAGTATAAATTAAATTATTCTGAAATTAACGACCCATTCCAGAAATGCATTTGTTTCTTCATGTATAGCCTCAAACCTATTTTTTTTGATAACTAACTAATTCTAGCACATTTAAAATGAAGATTTTCATCAATTCAACGACTTTCATCAATTTTTCAACAGTTTCCTTATATTTTTATTTTCAAATTCTTTTTCTGAAACCATACTGACCACACTCTGCATTCACCTATTCTTCGTTATTTGACAACTATCTAAGAAATTTGAACACGATTGGGAGAAATGATAACGACAAAAAAAAAACGAATTCTAATCTGTTCATCAGAAGTTCAGCTCTACTTAATTCAGGTTTTGACGACTCATTTTCGAGCGTTCATTGAAACAAATATCGGGATACTCTCTTGTAGATCCTACTCAATGTTCGCATTCCCAGTGGATCAGCCGGCACTGAATCTCTCCCCGAAAAAGATTGATACTGTAATATTCCCCGCAAATCCTGACCCCAGACTCACGCTTTCAGAGTCTTGTACGTATTATCATACTATTATGACGCGTCACAGGATGATGAACGATGCAACTAACTCGACCAAAGTTATAACCGCGGCGTTACAGACGACACAACTCGTTATTTTCTCTGGAAATTGGTTCTTTTTCGGAAGATGTACCGTTATATCATCGAAGGAGATGCTAAGATAGTATAGGACATACCTATCTGCTATGATTTAAATGTTATTCGCCATCAATGAATTGCAGGAGTAGAACATGTAGTCGCTCATTACAAAGTCGACCGTGAGATTGACGATTTGCATCTACCATTTTTGTCTTTATGATTTTCCTCTGAAAGAATTTGAATTTCTTTACTTGTTTCCTGCGAGAAAATCATTTCAAGTTGCCAATGTTTTTTTAATAATAATAATAGAGATGAAATAAAAATATATATATATATATATATATATAATAAAAAAAGTCTCATTCTATATTATCTCTTTATTTTTGTTGAAAAAAAAAATTTGAGAACATGTGTTCTTCAAAAAGAAAAATCGATTCCGGCGTCTTGTAAAATCTCGCATATTTCCCCGCATACCCTGTCGGTCTATTTTCTGAAATTCGACGTTATTCATAATTCAGGAAACCGGGTAATAGACTGTATTTCCCGAACGATCTGTTACTATCCGTTCTAGAGCCGGGATGAATGCAGCGTCTCAGAAGATGTGCGTGTGGTCCACACGGTTCGGGTTCGAGAGGATGCCAAGGGGCATCGAGGTGTGACCCGTTTCGTTCTGAGCCAGTGAATGAATTTAACACTAGCTGCTTAGGATGTCTCGTTGAGTCACTGTCTGAAAAATAACCCGCGAACTATGGTTCCGATGCTGACACGTGAGGTATGTCGCGCCACTGGCTATCAATTCTGCTATTTCGGGAATTATCGTCTCAATATTGTAAATCTAACAATTTTCACGATTCTGAAGAATTTCATTAATTTAAGAATGTGTCTGATGAAGAAGAAATTCCAAATGTTTGTTATTTCAGAGATTGGGTGAAAAAACTCTTGAAATATTTCGAATTCACCGATTTTTGGTATATCTACCGAAATGTTCTACCGAAATGGGTAAAGTTTGCCAAGATTTTTGAAAATAGCAGGATTACCTCCTGTCATTTTCAGGCTGACTCTCACTCTTCAAAATTGAAGCATCAGCCACTTTAAATAGTTATCGCAACGTGATTTATCTCTTGAGAAATAACATCAAATACCAAATGGATTGTCCTTACCTATTATTCATAACCCAGCATCATTAATTGCTCCGGTCGGGATCTTCAATATAAAGAATTTCTTGAGGGTTCTTATTCAAAAATAGCCATAGAATTCGAACAATTAGGTAGTAGTTAAATACTGAATAACTTATACATGTATTAGTCTCTGTGAGTTCAGGACCTAAATAAACTTAACACAAATACTTTCTGAAACCGAATAAAATTTTGAAGGATGGTAGAGTTTCAAGGTCATGAAAAATATGTGATACGTGGAATTTTCTTTGCCAGATGTTTATCTGGCTTCAGAATTTGATTTTGAAGCATACAGTTCAGATGATAGCTAAAATATTCACAGCCACATTTTTTCACTGTACCTATATCAAATATGGAAATTCAGGATTGATGATAAAAATAGCGTGGAATGCTTCGACCTAAGGTCATCCAGGCTCTTGAGAAACTCCAACGTAGAGATATAATTCATTAAATAATTAAGATTTGATCGATGATCACTGAAATTCCCTTCTTTATGTAGCAAACCTTTGTATTCTTGAGGACCATTAAAAATTCAGCAAAGTTTTAGCCCTGGGCTATTTTTTCTGAGTATTTACGAACGAAAGGAATGTTTCAGCAGATATTTCTGTTAGTATTATTCGCGTTAGTCTGCTAGTTTTTCAGGTAAACAATCATTTACTTTTTCAAGGTATTTTCTGATTAATATATATGATTCTCAAAATTTCAGTTTTCACCTAGAACTGTTAGAAGAATTTTGAAGGAAGAAGAAGTCTCTGGGCTACTTTTTCAGACTATTGAAGAACGAAAGGTGTAAAGCTGAAATAACTTTACAATTCCATAGCTAAGTTGTTGAAACAAATAGTAAATATTTGTTGACAAACCGTGAATTGTGAAATGCTATAGTTAATAGATCACTTTTTATTTGTATTCATTAATACTGTCCATTTTCTAACTCATTAAATGTTATGCCTTTACTTTAAGCAAAAATAACGTCATTTCAAGTCTCTTTGAAGATATAATCATGTGGAGTAAGTTTTTTCAATCGCTCACTCCTGGATGTAATAATTTGACTTGCCTTCTTTTTTTTTCAAAATTCTTCCGACAGTTCTAGGTGATAACTGAAATTTTGAAAATCATATATTGATCAGAAAGCACCTTGAAAAAGTAAATGTATGTATGTATGTATGTATTTTCCATGCATTCTAGGTTTCAGTGAAACCCCTCAGAAGCTACTTAAAGCTTGTGCGAGTTAGAATGATGGGTGTGTTCTGTGTAGGCTTTGTTACTGTGTCCCGACGCCACCTTAGGCACAGCACTGTTAATTGTTTACCCAACAGTGAATGGTTCGGCGCGTTCTCCATACCAGAAAATTTCTTCCCTGGCGGAGACTCGAACCCCGACTTGCCGGGTTGCCGGGTCGGAGTCCAGAGCCCTATCCACTAGGCTACACGCACATGATTGTTTACCTGAAAAACTAGCAGCCAAACGCGAATAATACTAGCAGAAACTGCATCAAAGTGTTTAAAGTGTTTTTCACTAACACCAACTCAAATCCTACAACTCAAAAGTTACTGATGCGAATAATTCTGAAATTTGTTTTCAAAAGTTATCATT
This sequence comes from Hippodamia convergens, assembly GCA_038502775.1. Classification (NCBI taxonomy): domain Eukaryota; kingdom Metazoa; phylum Arthropoda; class Insecta; order Coleoptera; family Coccinellidae; genus Hippodamia; species Hippodamia convergens. Next base: position 7,287,596 of record CM076608.1, on the reverse strand, counting down.
TCGAATAAGTCAAATGAACTTAGTTATTAAATAGTTTGAGGCTTTCTTGACCAGATATACTGACATTGAGAAAGTCTTCCGGACTTATTGGTCGTGGTCTATTAGGAATTATTTCACCTTACTTTTCGCCTACATCTGCGGTAGGCATCTTCAAATGATTCTTGATCAAAGATTGTAACTCGACCGCTGATTTTCTTGGATCGGCAATCTAATACTTTTTCGTTCGTAAACTGAATAACCATTGGTACCACACAGATAAATTCTTGAAATAAACTGTTGCAGTGATGTTTCTCCCCAAAAAAGAATTACAAATTAGGCAACAAGTGAAAAATATCTGGTACATAAAGGTGAATCCAGTTCTAATCAAAGGAAGTTAGAAGCGTCTGTGATAAATTTGTGCAGATTAAAGTAGCACTAATTTTCATCCGCACATTCCAGAGTTCCCCTCATTACTATATTCGCAGATCAGCACTCAAGATAACATTCTTACTGTAATGCCACTAGAAATCTTACATCTACATATCAAACACAAGAGCTGAGCAATTGCAGTAGGCATAGGTATGTGACTTAACCTTAAATTGATATGAAATTCTATGAATCCGAAGCGCGAGACCATTACCGTCGTCCATTCTTGGCCTAATCGTAGGCCGGTGGATCGAGATCCAGCACTCGAATTTATTCGACATGTCCTGGTCATTAAAACGTTTTTCCAGCTATTAATACCAAAGGACGTTATCTGCGATGCCACCGTGATTAATTGGCTTAATATTTGCTAATTGAGATATTTCAAGTTTCCACTTTATGGTAGCGGAGCTCTTGACTGCAATACGACATACTGTGAAATTTACTCTGACATATCTGGTCATAAAATGAGCTCGTAGCATTAAGTCCGTCTGACCAAGATATGGGTGATACGTGGTTTGAAATAAGATCTGTTTATTCTAGTGATACTCTAGTGAACACTTATCTCGCGTATGTCTTCATTTCGACGATTTATAAGGCGCATATAAGCTAAATTACAAGACTGCAAACTGGATTGTTGGTCACTTGAATGTGTGAATTCAGAACTTAGAGCACATACCTAAGGCAATATTTTTCACCTCAATTTTCGCTTTGAATGTCTTGTTACTTGAGGTCATTTCCCCATTGTAATTTGTTGGTCACATTTGATATTGTCTTGGGGAACACAGACAAAACCATTAATAGTAGCAGAAGCAATAACTGTATCATTTTGTATGTGAGATATGAGTATACGAAAAACATTTAAGCTTAAAACCCGAAACAATATTCTTCATAAACAAGCTGGTCCCTCATGAGGCACTGATGCAACAATACTTCGTTTTTTCTGCTGCTGAATATTGTTGCCCTGTTTGGTTGAACATGTATACATATGACAATATCACCATACGTAGATTTTATTTTTTCAGATGAAACCCGTGTGTCGCACTGAAAAAATTCGAGGAATGATATAGTAGATATTAATAATAAGTCATTTATTTTTGAAAACTTTACCACTCTGTATCTCAAAAGGTTCTGGACATATGTTCTTATGTAGTTTTTTTCTTGAAATGGACCCAAAAATTGCCCCTATAGATATTGATATTCAATTAGGGAACACCCAGTATACTATTCGATAAAATTGAATATTTTTTTCGTTTTATATTGAAGATTCAAATAAATAAACAAGAGTTACTAGATTACAATAGAAATTCAACGGAAACAGCTTTGGGACATTGTAACGGTTTCTTGGGTGAGAAAAGTTTCCAAATAAATTTTGTAGATTTCTTAACATTGATACTCTTACGGTGAAAAAATTGTTTTCACCTCAAAAACGATAAAAACCATTTTTTGAGTAATTCGCGTTTTCTCGAAAAAAACATACACTACCCCACAATTTTTTCAAGACATTTGAATTCAGTTCTAACGATGTCCATAAAAAATTCTTGCATATAATTTTTCGTAAAAATTTCAAACATTTATTTCACTGTAACTTTAAATATCCTAATATTGCTCTTCATCAAAAGTCATCTTATAACGTAAGATCACCAGTATTTTGTATATAACCTGCCTATACCCAAAGAGCAAATCAATAAATGAATAAATCTCACCCCACTTTACCTTGAAGAAATCTATCGAAAAGAGCGGAAGAACGATTACAAAGAAAATCGCGAAGAAACGCATTCGAACCCAAAGAAATGCCACCTGGTTACCAGCTCGATTACATAAACAGAACACAGATCTGAATCTAATCTGAGAATCTCTGTGGCATTTTTCCGCGTTTATGAAAAACAACAACGGCTCGGCGCATACAACGGCAAAAAACGGAATCGGCATCCATATCAATTCAAAATTGGGTCTCATCTCCGGCCATCTCTTGACTTTATATAGCCATCACGGTGACTGATGCAGCGGTAGATCTTGAAGCATCCAACTGATGAACTCGTCCAACCACTTCTATTTTCATTTATGTCAATACGAATTAATTTCTACTCTGTATGCTGCCGACTGCAGATTTACTGTCGCGTTTCATAACGTCATTTTTTGTCATCATGTGTTTCCGGTGGGGAGAAAACTAATAGTTCATTGATGTCCGTGCTTTTTCTGAGATACTTTTTATTGATCGTTTTTCTGCTGATCAGGAAGTTCCGTATGTTGAAGGTACTGTGTTAAAGGTTTCTGAATTTTTATTGTGAAAGCCTTGAAATTTCAGTCTTGGCCCTATTTCTAGTTACAAAAAGTAACTGAAAATTTTCTGGGTCCAATATAGATTAAATAGGTGTTAGAATATATTTTACAAGGCAGATCAATTTGAAATTGCTGAGAATATTTTATTCTCATTGATAACCCTACAGCAGCAGTATTATAATTGTTGAAGAAATCTTTATAGGATCATACTATTTTCATTATAGTTGTTCAGACATACTTTCGAAGACATACAGATAAAATGACGACTGATGATACACAGCCACATAAGTAACAGGGACTCACTTATCTTGGTAACCCCAATTTTCTCGAAAACGTTTTGAACATGTCAATGTTGTCTTGAGATACTCGTAAAAATCTGCGTAAAAAATTAAGACGCCAGGCGTCGCAGCGCTATCAAAGTTATTTTCCAGGGACATACATTTTTCATCTTGTCATTCGAAAGATAATTTTTATCTGAATTTTTTCTTCGAATACTGTACACCCTGTAGATCAAGCATGAAAATTCAGGATGATAATAAAATCATCCAGGCCTCGGAGAAACTCCAATGTAAAAATATCATTAATTAAATAATAAACACTTTGCTTTCTTGATGACTATCGAAAGTTCAGGCAAGTTTTATTTTAAATCACCATTAGGAAAGAAAATGATAAAGCTGAAATAACTTTGCACTTTCACATCGTAGTTGTTAAAACGAAAAGAAAAAATTTGTTGATTTTCTGAAACAAACAGAAAAATTAATTTATAATTTAAAATTTACCAATTCAAATTTTCTGGCCCGTTCGTTAACAGGCAGAACTCGGTGGATTGTTTTGTACAAATAGCCATACAAATTCACTTCATCTCAATAATTTTAAGACTTGAAGAATTTATACTCAAACATTTTCTTATTTTCTAAGCAATGTTCTGCTGAAATTTCGAACTTATACAGGGTTATTCACAAATATAGAATATTTTAAGAAAAAACACAAGATTCAGGATTGAAATTCTGAAGGTGAGCTTCAAGTAAGAAGACACCTTCTCGTATATTTTTTTAAGGTTCTAGGACTTCCGGTTTTTCCGGCAGTGACATCAACTTTCGTTTTTCAAATGATACGACCCATTTTTTTAATGCATAAATAGATTCTCCATTGAATTCTGAGTCTTTTTGATTCCAAAAGTTTGAATTTTCCCGAGAAAATTTTCTTTAAATGAGGAAATACGAAATGTTGAAATACAGGCGTGATTTTCAGAATATGATACAGAAGGTTACAAATTCTTTGACAAAGTCAGAAGTAACGAAACATCAAAAAATCGTTTTTTTTTTCAAATTGAAACCCCATTTTTTCCGAAGTATTTTCGAAATCTTCGTCAAAAAATAATAGGAGCATACGTCCCAAAATGAATATTTTTCGAGATATTCAAGAAAAACTATTTTGTCTTGAATTTTCAATCTTCTTCCGAAGGTGTTTTTTTTACTGGAAAATAATAAGCGGTCAAGTGAAATTTTTGGAAATTTCTGTTATCGAGAAAATATTATCTTATAGTTCAGTTTTTCTCCATTTTTTAAAGCTTAGGATAATTTCCGCTAATTCTTGATTCTGGAGAATTTCTTTTTTGTCATGGTAGGGAAATTTGAATTTTCAGTAATGAAATTGTTACATGTTCTATTAATTATTCTTTCAAAAGCTTTAAAAATTAATACAAATTATTTTTTTCTGCATTCCTGAGAATTTTTCACGTTGACTTCACTAATACTCACATTGGGAACATTAAACCAATTGTTGCTCTCGCATTAAGGATGATAATTCAAGAACTCAACTCTTCTGGATTATAGAAAATATTTTCGTATAACAGAGATTTTCAAATATTGACCGCTAATTATTTTCCAGTAGAAAAACATATTCGGAATGAGATTGAAAATTGAAGAAAAATCGTTTTTCCTGAATATCTCGAAAAATATTCATTTTGGGATAAAAGTCTTGAATGTATGCTCCTATTATTTTTTGACGAAAATTTCGAAAATGCTTCGAAAAACTGGGGTTCCAATTTGAAAAAAAAAACGATTTTTCGATGTTTCGTCACTTCTAACTTTGACAAAGAATTTGTGTCCTCCTGTATCATATTCTGAAAATCACGCTATCGGAAAAGAAGCATCAGCCTTTCTTCTCGGAGATTTCCAAAAATGAGAATTTTTAATAAAAAAACCTCGAAGTTGTCTGTATTTCAACAGAGTTCAATTTTGAGATTTTTTTTTGGTATTTCCTCATTTAAAGAAAATTTAGTCGGGAAAACTCAACCTCTTGGAAACAAAAAGACTCAGAATTCAATGGAGAATCTATTTATGCAATAAAAAATGGGTCTTCCCATTTGAAAAACGAAAGTTGATGTCAGTTCCGGAAAAACCGGAAGTCCTAGAACCTTATAAAAATATACAAGAAGTCGTCTTCTTACTTGAAGCTTACGTTCAGAATTTGAATCCTGAATCTTGTGTCTTTCCCAAAATTATTCTATAGAACCATATTCGTGAATATTCCTATATAGGTATATGAGGCGAAGATAAAGTGAGGTCTATACTCGGGTCTATATCTACTAATGTCATTAGCTGTCCTATGTGAGAGGAAAAAGATGTTGTGGTTCCTTGATGATTAACATTCTAAAACAAGTCACAGAATGGGCTCTTACTTAGCGTTCGAATTGCCTTCTGCAACGAGTATTCTTCGATATTTTCCCTATTAGGCTTTGTCGCCAAAAATTCATGTCATTCAGTTTCCTACGCCTCTGTTTTGAATACAGTGCCCAATACTGGTGAGAGGCAGCTAATTGAAATTAAGTTCAACTGTGTTGTTGTCGTGGGTGTACAGCAAAAAGTTGATATACGACCGTGCTGGCTGCTTCCTCCTTCGCTCTCCGTATATTATGCATTCAATGGACAGTTTGAACGCTAGAAAGTGTAAATCTGTTCGCAGATAACTTAATTTATGTGTACTCCGGGAAGTCCATCATGGTCAAAAGTTCGAACTGTTTATAGTCGAATTAAATGGGTCTGCTATGTTTATGGCTTAAGCTGTGCGAAGTCTTACGGAATACGATGACCGAATCCATCAAGTCCAATGCTGTCCGTTTCGAAATACCAGTCTGGTGAAAGCTTTCAAATAAACCTTCCCTTCTTCTTTCAGTGCCATGTTCTATGAACAAAAGGGTTCTCATTCTGTTCAATAAACTGCCTGGCAATTTTAAGAGATGTAATTGGGAACTTTCAAGAACTTTATAAGGAAAATGCTGGTTCGATTGGAACCGTATAATAATATATTTTAATTCCAATTTGTGAGTGTATTTAGATTATATTTGCACGTCAATTCATTTCCTATATTATGTTAGCCAATTTTGTAAGATCTGAAATAATAGGATTTATCTTTCTATCTATCTATCATTCCATGCAAATAAATTATACAATTTGATAATTTTTAACAAAAACAAGTACCATCCAAACGATTATATAAATTTCTCTTAAAAAAGAAACAGTGTTTGAATGAAAGAGATAAACTGTGATACAGTAGAGGGTAGAGTAGTTATAGTATTAAAGTGATAACAGTACACTGCGACCTATTCTCACCATTCCCTTTAAAGCTCGCCTTCCTATGCTTTCGATTCTCTGCGTTACGTTTTCGTTTTCATTTACAATGAAAGCGGAAGATACAGAATCTCGCAATGGGTCAGAAGTCCTAACCTAACCCATGAAAGCCTTCATAAATTTTGTAGTCACGAAATTGTTGCTGACAAAAAGTGAAATTACATTTGTAATCATAATGGGTTTAGTTTTATTTTATCTGGTTTTGAACGAGTGTGAATAATTGTGTTAATTGATTTCATTGCGATTTGAAGATTTGAGCAATCCCTAGTTGACTTATGATACAAAGAAATCACCCTGTGAAGTCCGAAGTCCGATAGAGTAGAATTCGTTTCTTTTATTCTATGGCAAATCAGTTCATTCTGACATACCATTTAGAACCTGTGAGAATATCTCACTGTCACACTGATTTAATGGTTAAATTTCATCATTTCATTTATTTTATTTTATTTCAGTATCGTAATGAATTCATTACAGTACTAAAAGTAGTGCTGTAATGAAATTGTTTTCAGTTATATTTTCTGATTGTCAGTACTGACCTCCGATGGAATCAAGTTTAGAATCAAATTATTTCAAATTCCGTGATCTGTCAAATTTCGTTTGTCACATCAACTGCCAAGATACAAAACAAAAGTCACTAATCTGAATTTTCATTTGAATTTCAAGAGTATTTCACAAAACTTGACTGAAATAGAGAAAATACCGTCTAATACTCGTTGCAGAAGGCAATTCCAACACGCTATCGAAAACTCGCTCCTTCGTCGCTCGTTTTCAAACTTCGTATTCGTGTTGGAATAGGAGCTCATTCTGCAACTTGTTTTAGAATATACTATTATCTATTATTTTTCTATTTCAGTATCGTAATGAGTTCATTACAGAACTGAAAGTAGTGCTGTAATGAAACTTATTACAGCATTGTATTCAGTTATATCTTTCGTTTTTGGGTTGTCCTCGGATCCAATCAATTTTCGAATCAAATCAATTCAAATTCCGTGATTTGTCAAATTTCGTAAGTCACGCCAACTGCCAAGATACAATACAAAAGTCACTAATCTGAATTTTCATTTGAATTTCGAGAGTATTTCATACAAAACCTGACTGAAATAAAGGAAATACGTCTTATATTCGTTGCAGAAGGAACTTTCAACACTCATTCCTTCGATAACTCGATAACAAAATCAATGAATGAGAAAAAATGTATGATACTCGTACAGAAGGCTCTTTCTAACACTCGTTCATGCAAGAACTCGCCACTTCGTGGCTTGTTTTTGAATTTTAAATCTGTGTAAAAATATACCTTCTGTACTTGTATCATAAATATTTATTTCTACCTCGAATGTCCGCAAAATATGAAGGATCAATCTATTTGAAGAGGCCAATTACATCCGTCATGAACGTCCTAGATTCAAAGGCGAAAAAGTCCATTATTCCGACAGCTCGAAAAAATTGGTGAACAAACAGACACATACACCGATGAAATAGTCGATAAATCATTCAAAAGTAGAACTTATGATTAGGAAGAGATTGTTCCAGCAAACTGACCCAGATAAGGTACAACAATCGTTATAAAATAACGTGTTGCATAGTTGCGGTCGACAGAAAAATTGTTGAAAATTTAATGGGCTCATAGAAATTGGAATCTGCGCTGATGATATTTGAATTGAGTTTGAGGTTTTTGCGAAGCGGAGAGTTTATTGTGGGCCATAGGCGTAGAAAGAGGTGAGAGGAGTGGAAAGAGATGTTTTTATGGGCGTTAGGTGCGGATACCTCACAGAAGAAGTTAAACGTTCAGCTTTTCTTGTCGTGGCGTATTTTACGAAATGTTGCTTCGCGTTGGATGAAACAAGTTCCAACGTGTATAATGATGATTTTTTCTAATTTTCTGAATGAATATTTAATTTGTTTTTAGAAACTTCAATCGGTACTACACTGTTGAAACGGTTCTGTCCAATATTTTGAGAGGTTTTTACGACAGATTCAGTAAGGTTGTTTCCTATATTACTCGTATGTATATTATTTTGTGAGTGAATTCTTTGATTTCTCAAAAAATTCTTTCTAAAGAAAAGAGTTCTAGGCAAAGATTAGAGTGAGAAAGATAGGAAACGCCCTTATATCTGTACTACTAAAATCCGACTACGATTTTTGGCTAGTTTCTTACTTTCAACACTTAGAGTTCGCTGAAAACATTATTCAGTACAGAAAACTATTTTAATAGGCGCGAAATTTGAATTATACTTCTCATAAATTTCCATTGAATTGATTCTTTGTCGAGCTTTTAAAGAAACATCCTGATCGACAAAACAAAAGCAGGGCTCCGCTTTTTGATCAGGATATTTTCCATCGACACATTGTTTAGAATCAAATGAAATACGCTTCTAAGGTCTTTATAGTTTTATTTGAATTGATTGTGTAAAATCAACTTCAATACAGTAATTATGAAATTATGAACATTTCGAAAATTTTTACATATCAGAGAATTATTATAACAATTTCCAGAACTTATTCATACAGTGGGCTCGCGATAAATCGAACATCGATAAGTCGAACAGTTGTTCTGGACCCGATTCATACATCTTACCCAGTGCATTTTCACCTCAATTAGTCTAGTAGATGAGTCGAACTGCTGGAAGGGTCGTAAAGAGAACCTCCACCTCTATAAGTCGTTCTTCTAACCACCATTGCCTCCATGAGTGGAACTTTTTGATCTAATGAATGAGACCGAAGAAGATTCGGTTCGCAAACAAATCACCACACGTGATGAATATCATAGGATTTTTTCGACCTCTAAGGACATGTTTCCAGTGCTCAGACGCTCGTTTCTCATTGATGATGATTTCGTGTTTACCTGAGTTTTTCTCTCAATAGTGAAGTCTCACTTGAATAACTCGAATGTTTTGGTGAGCCGAACAAAAGATAAGTCGAACAGTTCTTTTGGTCGCTAGGAGTTCGACTTAACGAGAGTCCACTGTATATTAATTATAGAATGTTTGAACAACAATAAAAGAAAAATATCAGAGGTGTACAACAAGACCTGTATGTCAGCCCAGCAAGAGTTCTTTATACGTTATCCAGAACAATATATTTTTGCCCAGAAATCTCTATCCATTTGACAGCATTGAAAATAAAAAGCAATGAACAAGACAGTTACAAGATACGAGTTTGTAAACTTACATTTCCATTCTCTTTGGTAATGAAAAGAATGCACATTCAAGATTATTCTTTCTATTATTTCTGCAATCAATCACCATGCATTTTGAATGTCAGCTAGTTTTTAACACAAAATTTATAACAGAAAAACACACAAACAAAGATTATAGAATGAGCTGGGTGCTACTCTTGTAGATTTCGAGTTATTTCACTGGAAAATACTCGAGAAATTGCAATCATCATTCAGCAAAAATATTTATTCAAGTATTTCTTTCAAAATTAACAACAGCCTACTAATAATCTCTATATAATCTTGCCAAATGGATCCCAATTAAATATTTTAACCATAACCCGTTTACTTTTGAAACTACAGATGTCGCTCACATCACTGTAGTCGCTTCGTTTCCCATCTTTATACTCTATTATCTTTGACCAAAACATTACGTCAACGACTTCAATGAGTTAATGTGAATAGAAAAGACGTAAAACCAATATTCGATGTAAAAGCATTAGTGCTTTCAATGAAATCATTATATTTCTTAGAAATCTCAATTTTATTCCTCACTACTTGTCTACCGGACTTGTTGAAATATTTCCTCACATTGACTTTGGTCCCAACAAATCAGAACTCAAGAGTATATCTTCGAGAACAGATGAAAGATGCCACACTTCGTTGCATTTCGAAAGATCAGGAAGAAATTATCAATGGACCTAACTCTGGGCGTTGACACCGTTGACAGATTGGAGGCGCTGCCATATGCAAATATGACGCGAGTCCTAATCAGCCGCTGGATTTTCTAGTCCCAGTTGAATGCTGAACGACAAATTTGAGGCGATATTCATCCCGACAGGCTCATTTATCACACGCGTACTTCTATCCAGTTATAATTATGCAGATAGACGAAGGGAGGGAAATGGGGGACCTCCGCTATGATCGAAACTCTGGAAGGATGTATGTATAAGCCTAGTGGAAAGTGATGATTGGAAATGACAAAAGAAACCAAAGATGATGATTTTGGATGCAATCTAGGGTTCAGCCGAAATATTACGTATGTTCCTGAAATTATTTGTACAAAAATTTGCCGTTTATATTTCGGGATTGGACAACCTTAGGGTTGCAATCTGGCAACTGATAACTCTATCGTAAAGGTCGACATTTGTGAGGTTATGGAATACTCAGAACATTTAGACATACGAGAGCTGATTGTGTTGTTTGAAATAACTCAAGAGATCAATCTTGTCCGAAAAAACGAATAAAATCGTAAACATTTTCGTGCGATCTATCTTTACAACTTTCGACGTGGATTAACTCAGCAACAGTGCATGGATTAACTTAAATCAATTTCCGGTGATGAAGCTCCATAAAGGAACAATCATCAAAGATAATAGAGTATAAAGATGGGAAACGAAGCGACTACATTGATGTGAGCAACATCTGTAGTTTCAAAAGTAAACGGGTTATGGTTGAATTATTTAATTAGGGTCCATTTGGCAAAGATCATATGAAAATTATTAGTGGGCTGTTGTAAATTTTGAGAGAAATACTTGAATAAATATTTTTGCTGAATGATGATTACATTTTCTCGCGTATTTTCCACTGAAATAACTCGAAATCTTCAAGAGTAGCACCTAGCTCACTCTATAATCTTTTCTCATGTGTTTTTTGTTATAAATTTTGTGTTAAAAACTGGCCGACATTCAAAATGCATGGTGATTAATTTCAGAAATAAAGAAAGAATAATCTTGAATGTCCCTTTTTTCATTACCAAAGAGAATGGAAATGTAAGTTTTGAAACTCGTATCATGTAACTGTCTTGTTCATTGCTTTTTATTTTAAGTGCTGTCAAATGGATAGAGTTTTCGGGGCGAAAATATATTGTTCTGGATAACGCATAAGGAACAGGTCTTGTTGTACTGATATTTTTCGTATATTGTTGTTCAAACATTCTGTAATTAATATACAGTGGAGTGGACCCTCGTTGAGTAGAATTCCTAGGGACCAAAAAAACGGTTTGACCTATCTATTGTTCGGCTCACCATACATTCGGGTTATTCAAGTGAGACTTCACTTCATTGAGAGAAAAACTCAGGTAAATACGAAATCATCATCAATGAGAAACGAACGACTGAGCACTGGAAACATGTCCTTAGAGGTCGAAAAATCGTATGATATTCATCACGTGTGGTGATTTGTTTGCGAACCAATTTACCTTTGGTCTCATTCATTAGATCCAAAAGTTCCACTCATAGAGGCAATGGTGGTTAGAAGAACGACTTATAGTTTATAGAAATGGAGGTTCTCTTGAAGACCCTTCCAGAAGTTCGACTCATCTACTAGACCCTCTAGACTCATTGAAGTGAAAATACACTGGGTAAGATATGTATGAATCGGGTCCAGAACAACTGTTTGACTTATCGATGTTCGATTTATCGAGAGTTCACTGTATGAATAAGTTCTTGAAATTGATATAATAATTCTCTAATATGTGATCAAATTTTTGAAATGTTCTCAATTTCATAATTACTGTATTCTAGTTGTTTTTACACAATCATTTCAAATAAGAATATAAAGAATCCAGAAGCGTATTTCATTTGATTTAAAACAATGTGTAGATGGAAAATATCATCCTAATCAAAAAGCGGAGCCCTGCTTTTGTTTTGTCGATCAGGATTTTTCTTCAAAAGCCCGACAAAGAAGACTCAATTTAATGAAAATTCATGAGGAATATGTTTCGAATTTCTAGGCTTTTATAATAGTTTTCTGTACTGAATAATGTTTTCAGCGCCATCTAGGTGTCAAAAGTAAGAAACTAGGCAAAAATCGTATTCGGATTTTAGAACCGCACAGATGTAAGGGCATTTCCTCTCTTTCTAACTCCATAATCTTTGGGAACAATGTTCATCGATAATATGATGACTTCGATCGTGATCGCAGTTCGCTCCAAGACGAATTTCGTAAAAGTTGTCCAAAACCAGGAAACCAATGATGCTGTGAATGAACTTAATGACTTAACTCATGGAATGCCTAGGCGTATTGGCAGATGATTTAAAGAAGATGTGTGGTAATACGGACTATTGAGTTTGGATTCAGTTGTGGAATAACAATAATTAATCCATTAGTTTGGATGTTTTCTCATTCTGTATAAGGCAAAGAGTGAAAAATAAAGATTTGTTATCAAATATATTGCAGTTGAAATTGAAGAAAAATATCTATCTCATTTCCAGAAGATAGATTGTTTATTACTTGAGAAATCTAGAGGGCGGCAAGATTTTTGACGACCGAAATTGTTAGTTACTTCTTGTGTCTAGAAATAGAAATTTCACAGAAATGGTCCATTTTCGCTAAACATTCAAATATATTTTTTTTTTTTTTTTGAAGAGGGTTATCAACTGTACTTTACCTTTTCAAAATCCTCACATAGTAGGCAACTTTTCAACGTTATTCGTAGAAAAGGTCCAGTGCTTTTTTTTACAATACCTCAGATCGAATTTGGTACAAAAACACTTTCTCCAAAACGTGAATTTTAAACATTTTTTTCAGAATTCCTGTATGAGATTTTGTGTTCTTTTTCAGTGCATAAATTGAAACAATCATTCAACTTTATTCCCGAAAAAAATGATTTGAAAAGTATTAAATTGTACCTATGGCATGAGACGTGATTGAAGTGAAAAAATTAAACATTTTCATAAAACATCAAATATTTCATATGAACGATTTTTTCACATCAGGTAGAGCACATTCTGATCTACATTCCGTTTTCGTTTGACGTGATCTTTTCGGCAGCAAATGGTCACACGGGAAGCTCCAAAGATCGCCGGCTCCTCTCCCCAATCGAGACAAACCGCATTCTCACCTCAGTCGAAATCAAGACAATCCGAGGAAATCCCAATTCCGACTGATGAAGACGAGCCCAACCATATTCGTTACCTCGAGATCTGGTCGAGACTGCCTCGCCGAAGAATTTCCCACTACCTGATACAGGGGTATCGGAATTACAGGCGCGGGTGTCGATTACATCTGGGAGACTCCGTATTCACCGGATCACGTGAACGAGATCTACAAGTTACAAGTTGTCGACTTGTTGACTGTATTAATTTTATTCCGAGCGGGGTTTATGAATGGGAGCCAGTTTTGAATAACACGTTCCCTGTAATAGTACCGGCCGGTAGATATGTGATCGGGTGTCGGATTCGCAAAAAAAAAATGCGTTTCCTTGAGTCGGTACTTGTGCCATGCTGATATCTTTCTGCTTCTGTGGAATATGGGTGATTGGGTGGAATTTTCGAAAATGGAGCCCAGCTTGCTGATTTTTCCTCTTTATTAAGAATATCTTGGTCTTTTGATCCAAGTTTCATGTTAGGAATAATTAACTCTCTTATTCAGTATCGTAATTGTATGTATGTATGTATTCTGGGCTTAACAATATGATTGCAATGTACAGTACATATCATCAAGAAACAGCCTTATGCCGTATACCCAGTTCTCTTCACCAAGCCTCTCAAGTCTTTGCATTTCTCTGAAATGCCCCTCTATTTTATTTTCATTCTTCAATCCTCCAACTCTTCAGCAATAATGATCTCCTGGTGCTTGATATTCCCTGTACATTCCAAGTTGTTATTCTCATGCTTAGTCCATTCACTCGTTCATCGTTGTATACCACCACTGTTATTCCAAGGCTTGTTGAATGAGAAATTCAGCAACTTGGTCATTTTATTTGGTGTTGGGTTGCTGGCCCAACGTCCAAACCTCCATTCGTGGAGGAACTAGAAATTTTGATGTTTAATTAATATCGTAATTACAGTTAATAATTACAGTAGGTACGAAAAACAGTGCTGTAATGAGCTCATTACAGCATTGTTTCCAGTTATATTTTTCGTTCACTGGTTGTCAACACTGACGATCCTTTCAATTTTCAACAAGTCTATCAATTTCGCTATTACAGTATCGTAATGACTTCGTTACAGTACTAAAAGTAGTGGGGTAATGAAACTAATTACAGCATTGTTTTCAGTTTTATTTCTCGTTTTGTGGTTGTCAGTAAGTGCTGACCTCAGATTCTCTTAATTTTCAAATCAAATCAATTCGAATTCCGTACTCTGTCAAATTTCGTAAGTCACACCAACAGCCAAGATACAATACAAAAGTCACTAATCTGAATTTTTATTTGAATTTCGAGAGTATTTCACAAAATTTGACTGAAATAGAGAGAATATCGTCTAATACTCGTGGGCAGAAGGCAATTCCAACACTCATGATTTCGAAAACTCACTCCTTCGTCACTTGTTTTCGAATTTCGCATTCGTGTTGGAATAGGTGCCCATTCTGCAACTTGTTTTAGAATATACTATTTCGTAACAGTCACCACAACAGCGAAGATACAATACCTACAAAAGTCACTCAAAGGTATGTAAATTAAAATTTTTTTTTTCATGAAAAAACGACAATATTTCACAAAACTTGACTGCAATAGAGAAAATATCGTCTATTACTCGTGGCAGAAGGCAATTCGGACACTCATTCATTCGAAAGCTCGTTCCTTCGGCTCTCGTTCTGCAATTTGATGAAGAATAGCTATACTTTTCTCTACTTATGTGTCAAACCCCCTGAGATTTTGATTCCCTTCTTGTTGATGAGCAGAACCGAATACTGATTTCGCCTGCTCCTCATCAAATCATTATTTGGTCCCTCCTGAAAAAAGATTCTGCCGGTGCCCATGTGTACGAGTATTATATATTATTTGCTCACTCACAGCATTTTTATTGAAATCAATGGAATATTCCCATTAATATCGTTTAGTGACTTCTGCATTGGAAAATGTTGATTGGCATAACTGTCATACTATCATAACTTTGAGAGATAATAAATAAATCTGTGACAGGGTTCCAACTCATAATGATTGGATATAACAATGATGAAAACCTTGTGAAACAGAGATTCGCCAAATCATTAGATGAAATACTTATTCCAGAACACTTCAAATTAGATGTAGTAGAGAGAATCGAACTTTTATGGCATAAATGACAGTTGAAAGTTATATCAGCAAAAATCTCACTTCCATGACATATTCTACAAGTATAACCTAAACTTTTCTTCCTTTACGATTTTCTACCTAGTGGTCAAGAATCATTGCGACAGTGGATTCGAAAATTCAGAATTATTTTGGCGATATCCCATCTGTTACTTTTGTGTTTAATCAGCGGACAGAAAATTATTTGAATTTGGCAGTTTAGTTCTGTTTGTACATAATAAACTCTGAATTTGAGCATTTCTTCAGTCTTCAGCCATTAAAAATGACAAGAATTCATCACCAGATGAAGTGAATAAATCACATAGAAATTTTGCTGATGCATCACTTTTTACGATAATTTTGTTTGTTTGAAATAGACCACAAGCAGAAACATTCATTATGATCTGGACACTGGAGAAATTAAATGTGATTAATTATATTCAACATGCAACACATCAAAAAATAATTGAAATTGTAATTTTTCCACCGTGATAACAAGTTTTATTTCGATATCGAATAATAATTTATTTTCAATTTTAATTAAGTAGCTCCGGGAATTTCAAGGCCTGCTTAGAAGCTCAGATGACAATAATTTTTGAATGGGGTATATCTGTTTACACAGATGAAGAATGAATTAATTCATAGACCATTTATTGATCATTTTTGAGTAGGACCTATTAGGTTTTTTTTCATCATAATAATTATTAATGCTACACCTATCCAATGGCTACCAGTGCTATCGAATATAGTTCCTCCCCATATTCGAAGACAGTCTGCAACTTGGAATTCTTGGAATAAATTCAATTCATTTCCGGATTCTTTTCCGATACTTTCCTACGTTCCAGAAAATAGAATTCCAAGACTGAAATCTCGTAAACCTATTTGGTCGAATAACTTTCTGAATTCGAACTTCAGCTACAACGAAATCTGGAAATCCGAATGGGATGTATGTTCTTTATCTAATAAAGATCTAATATCTGTTCCATCGAATAAAGTTCCTGGTTTTAACCTTCCCAGGAGAATATGGTCCCTTCTTAATCGAATAAGAACAGGTCATGGTCGTACCAACAGCATGCTTTTCAAGTGGAATTCGGTTGATAGTCCTAATTGTGAATGTGGTGAATCAGAGGAAACAGTTGAACACCTAATTAATAATTGTTCGATTTATAAATTCCAAGATGGCATTAGAGCCATACACAATATATCAAACTCATTTTTGCAATGGGTTGAAAATTTCAGATCAATTTGATGAAGTATAAATTGAATTCTCTTGCTGTTCTGGCTTTTTTTATTTTCAGGTTGGAGTTTGTGTTTGGAAATCCTTCCTCCGAAGAGCCGTCCCGCTGATCGTGATGTCCTTCTATATAGAATATTCAGATACAACAATTTTATTTTATTTTTTTAACGGGGAGACAGGTTTTTTCGGCTGAGGTTTTTTCCCCTGGCTCTGTAGTATCGTATGATACTGGTGATGAAAGTATCGTATGATACTATAGTATCATACGAAGAATGTTGTGGTACCCCGTTCCTTTTTTTACCTCAGCTTAGGTTCTTTTTGTTTCAACATTTATTGTATTATTTTAGCTCTCTTATTCAAAAGAATATATATATGTATATATATATATATATATGCTACAAAAATCTCACATTCCTAGAATTATGAATGATGTTCCTGATTATTCCTCAGTTCAGTTATCTTGCTTAAATTATCTTGGGTTATACCATTGGGTTTTTGGGGCTTCAAAAAAAAACTTCTACGTCATCTGTTGTGCGTTAAACGATGTCAATCTCAATCAATATACATATACAGTTTTCTACTACCGCTCTTGTCAAATTAACATCGATTGCTTTGTTCGGCCCCCAAAATAAATCCTGGCTGCGCCACTGGTCTGGTCACAATTTACTTTTTAAGAAAAGTATGTATATTATATCATAAATAATATCTAAGATACACGAAATTCTTTTATTCATGAATTCTCTCGTGAAATAACATGACTGACGTAGTCTGCGTAAAAATACGACGAAAACCACATCCACGGCATCTCCGCGCGATCTCATGTCGCGTTCCCTATTTATCTGAAACTCGGGAACAGAACAGGATTCTGTTAGAGTGGGCTACCGCTGATCTCTGAGTTCCCACTTCTTATAATCTGTGCGGACGCAGGCGTTTACTAATCTAAAATCGACCAATGGCCACAATGGGGGTGGCTTAAGGACGCCTGCGCCCGAAAACTCACCCCTAATGCGTCCCATCCACCCCCGGAGATGCATCAGCCAAATCTGATGCCAGATCTTGATCGCACAAATCTGAAATGAATGAGAAAATCGTGGGGAATATCATTTGATAAATATTGATATGGTTGTAAGTTTATTCATATATATTTTTAATTTTTACAATTTTAAAGATTTTAAAATAGAAAACTTTTCGCTGAAGGTATTAAAATATATTTTTTATATACCCATGAATTTATTTGATGTGTACCTATCTACCAATCAGACATTTCTGCTTCTAGAGTAAAGAGCAGAATACTCTTCTTGAATTTGACAATCAATTTTGATTTGATAAGTACCTATCTACTTTCGAATCAAACAGACATTTCTGCTTCTAGAGTAAAGAGCAGAATACTCTTCTTAATCGTAAATTTGTCAATCAATTTAAAATTTACTGAGTTCACAGTTTGCAAAAAAACGGACGAATTATGGTTATTATAGATTTTATAGCCCCGTCACCGATTTTAAAGATATTATGCACAGTGAATCTATAGGACTTCCTGATACTACAGTCTCAATTACAGCTCTGGGAAGGCAGTAATGTTCGAGAAAATAAATAAATGAAATTCATAAATATACTCCATTTACCTCGGATACGACTCTGATATAGTCTTATATATAGTCTATATAGTTTAGTTTAACAAGGTTAGGTTATGTTAGGTTAGGTTAGGTTCATTTTCCCTACCAAAAGTTGAAAAAAAAAACAAATTTTCCAAATTAAAAAAAAAAAAATTTGATAAAAAAATAAAACATCAAGCCGAATTCAGGTTAGGTTAGGTTAGGTTCATTTTCCCTACCTCAAGATCACAAAAAAAAACAAAAAAAATACAACTGGGCAGGAAACTTTATAATTACCCAATTTATAAATACCTACTTCAATCATAAGACAATATCAATAAAAAAGAAACTCATATTATCTCAGGTTCAGTTGAGAATAATATTGATTACCGTGTTCATTGAGAAAAATAACTATAGCAAATGAGCTGTATTTAGCTTCGAAGGTGTTTTTTCATATAACTGATCTGCAATTGTCAAAGAAACCAAATTTTTATTTATTCAATATTGAAACACATTTTGAAGAAAATAATAAGAAAAAAGATAACTAAGTGAAAATTATCGATTAGAATCAATAATGAACTGCCAACAAACGTCACTGGTCATACGAAAAAATTTCATATGAATTAAGTCCCCACACACTACCATACTTGTGAGAAGAGATAAATCCGTTTCGTTTTAACTCGAAACAAGAATCGCAGTCTGAATCAAATGCCTGTACATATGATACCCGGTGTAGCGAGGCGGCCAAAGAATGCAGCCGTGGAAGTAACAGAAAGGTAATCCAATATATGTAAACTCAACCATATCTTAGGTGACATGGCAGATAATGTGGAAAGGGAAACGCCGTATACCTTTGGATTGGTTACCCTTTAGGTATGCCAGCATAACTTTATGACATCCCAGAATGACAATCCTGGCTCCGCCCTTTTCTCTCCGAGAGGACTCGCTCCTGCTCCAGGCTAGTCCCTGATTGTTCCGCGCCCGCGTTAGGCGAATCCGTCTACTCCATCCCGTCGCTCGACGAAAGCTCAATCTAGTCATCCAGTCTTCCTAATTAAACGTTTCGGCATCCTGCACACCTTCAGGGCCGACCCAACCAGAACGTTAAAAAATCCGATCAGTCCGACCATAAACGGAGTCACTGATTTCGCACTATTTTTTGGATTTTGTCGGCGGAGTAAGAAACAAATACCGATGAAATCGAGTGACATTGAGTGCGCCGAAAGGGCCATAGTGTGACTTGGTGTTATGTTTGGGAGAGTTTTGTGAGACACTCTGTATAAGTGCGTATTACGAGTGTCAGTCAAGCTGGATTCATCAACTTTTGCGGCCTCTTTGCTTTCTTTGAGGACGAGAACAGCAATGGACTTGACCACGGCCTATCGGTATAATCAAAATATGATGGAATATTACACATGTAAGGATCAGTTTGACTTCAGATTTGAGCTGCAGATAAAATCGGCATTTTCCATCGGATGATCACGGTGAATTTTATGAAAAATGGTCCATCGACCATTCTGAATTCAAGAGATGATAATGAACTGTTAGAAAACGCAAAAGGAATTTGCATTGCCAACTTTAACTTTTCTCAAGTATTTCGATATTTTTCGCAAGTTTCACTATTCATTGTAGTTCCTTCTTTTGATCTTAGATCTGGGACAATTCGGCGTCAATGAATTCCTGTTTCTACCTACCATTTCATGAATTTTAATCTCATTTTCATGTCGCCATGGAAATGAAAATTACAAATTTTAAATATTTGAAATGTGAGTGAGCATTCTTTTTATACCTTCTCCCTTGAAGAATATTTTGATCCCTTTTCGACCTTATTGTAACTAAACCTGGTCAAAATTTCCATTCCAAGCAATTGTAAAAATTCAAAAAAGGATATTTTTATTTTGTCTTTGAAATCCTGTATTCATGATCAAAATCGGTCCAACAGGAAACAAAACAATACACCAAGCATTTCGAAAAAGGCGGAGACTAAAAATACGGGATCCAAAAATTCATAAAAAAGTTGAAATGTTGAGATACTGTAGAAAATTTTAGAATGAAAGGAAAATGGATTAACGACGTTCATAAGCTGTGGAAGAAAATGACTAATAACATGGACTTTTCACTAGTCCATGTTTTTAGAATGAAAATTGTCCCACAAGTTTCAAAATTAGACTCTCAAATCTTGAGAAATTGTCCAGTTTCATCAGATTTTTCATCAAAATGAGTAGCTTTTGATCACAACTTTACTTCGTTCGGCCATTATTAGACTACTAGTACTCGTATTCAGAGTCATACTATAGTTTTTTTGCAAGTATAAGTTTCCTATAAATTTAAGAGATTATCAACTTATTATCCAAGGAAACCAAAATTTGAAGAAATTCCATATACCTAAGAGCACAAATAAGGGTGTCTCGTGTCTCTTTTCATTTAATGATTCAAGAACTGTAAATGAGTTTCTCTATTTCAGAATCGTCAGAGATGTGCAAAATGGGTTTTAAAATATATTTAAATACAAAATGCAAATACTCTTGTTTTTTGTATTTAAAATATAAAATACAAAATAAATTTGTGTAATACATTCGAAATACTAAATGCAAAATAGGTATTTTCAAAATAAATAAAATATAATATAATAAATATTAAAATAAAATACCCTTACTTTTAAACTTTGTTTATTTTATGATATTGTTAGGTATCAAGTTTGTTTTATTCTGAAGAAGTGATCAAAACTTCTTGAGATAATTTAATCGTTTTAGACTTTTTCACAATGAACAGACAGTTACGGAAAGTTTTGGGGTTTAATTCAGGTCACTGGGTAATCAAATTTAGTTATAATCAATAATATAATAAAAGTATCAAACAAACAGTTTAGTATGCAATTGGATAACATACAAACATACGATGATAAAAAACTTATATGGATTATTGGATTCGTTAATTTACACCAAACATGAACAAACTTATCGAAGAGTATTTTTCATTTGGCAAATACAAAATATGTCACGAAAGATATTTCCAATTAATTATAAAATGCTTTTCTAGTAAAACTATTTAAATAAAAGAGTGGAAATAGGTATTATGTATTTTAAATGCTTCTAGTTTCAAAATGTCACATCTCTGAGCATCGTAATGAGTTCATTACAGTACTGAAAGCACTGCTGTAATGAAATTAATACAGCGTTGTTTTCAGTTATATTTTCCGTTTTGTGGTTGTCAATACTGACCTCCGATCCTATCGATTCTCAAATCAAATCAATTCAAATTCCGTAATCTATCAAATTTCCTAAGTCACACCAACTGCCAAGATACAATACAAAAGTCACCAGGATGTTTAATCTTAATTTTCATTTGAATTTCGAGAGTATTTCCCAAAACTTGACTGAAATAGAGAAAATATCGTCCAATACTCTTGGCAGAAGGCAATTCCAACGCTCATGCGTTCGAACACTCGCTCATTTTCCAATTTCGTATTCCTTTTGGAATAGGCGCCCATTCTGCAACTTGTTTTAGAACATAGGATTTCCCCTTTTGTATATATTTTTGGAAAATATAACAAGATTTACCTTCATGCTGACTGCCAACTCAATTCTGGATAAAATATCAATGATTAGATTTGCGCTGAAAATTGAAATAATAACTAATAAAATCGAAAATTGAATTAATTAAAAAAATATTATAAATTCAGTTTCAAGTGAAAGAGCAAAATATTGTCTCGCCACAGCGGTGTTTGACCCTTGCACAATCGGGAAACAAAATTGAGAGGAAATGGTATATACTGACCGAACAGTTACGTTTAATTGGACAGTAGGTAGTGACCAAACAAACTCTGGCATTACGCTTGATGACCATCATCATGAAGTACCTCCAACGGACTAACTAAAAATGTCATTAGGAACAGTATATCGTGAGAGACGAGTGATATGTCATTCCGTTCATGAATGTCGGATGTTACGAAACGTCGCTTTGAAAGAAAAACACGCTATTTGAAAAAACGTAACAACATTGGAGCGTTTAATCAACTTAATTAAATCTCGATTTTATGCGTAGAGAAAATTAGGACTTGGGGGCTTCCATTTGTTACAGTTTTACCCGCCTTAGATTTAAGTAAATATTTTGCTCTTACAAAAAAAATACAAGGTTAAACCATAAGATCAAAAATTATTTTAACGAATCTACTGAGCTTTGTGAATCTTTGGTGACTTTTTGTGATGTCATCTACCAGCTTCTCTTAATAGTTGTTTCCGGTGATATAAAAATAATCGTTCCTTGTATTGATTTGTATCCTTTCTTCCTTGTTGGATAGTATATTCTAAACAAGTTGCAGTATTAGACAATATTTCTTCTATTTCAATCAAAGTTTGTTAAATATTCTCGAAGTTGAAATAAAATTATTATTATTTGCGAAATATATATTGAGCAAAAAAAGGGCACACAGACTTCATCAAAATCGAATCATTCCATGAAGACAAGAATCCATTACACGAATGATAATGGAGAACAGCAACAAAATGAGTAAATACAGGTTGTCTTTATGAGAATATATCAACATGAAAGGAAATACACAAATGAGTAAAAGTTAGAACAAATGCATAATGCTATCATATTGGCCTCGCTATTGGCTAATGTGTATTGAGTGAGACCTTTCTACAAGGTGAAAATCTTACTGTTTATTGTTTTCAAAGTTTTATTTGGCTGATTGTTGAATGCTGAACAATCTTGATTAGCAAAATCTCGAGTTTCTGCATTATTGTCAGGGAACAGTTTTCAAAATGCTTTTTTCACTCTTGAGACGTGTCCTTATCACGTCGATCTCTTTCAATCTGATTCCAAGCCTCTGGGGATGCTCTCACTAGTCTGCAACTCGAACCAACACTCTAATCTTCATTGATATATAAGCCAATTTGGGTCTGCACAATTGATATACAATCGCCTAATAATGCTGCTACCCCTACACTTGTTCTAATTCATCACTTTATCGGTGTCGTCGTTCCCTCCCCAAAACATTGAACACATGTTGTGATACTTATCTGCTTATCTGATTATTTACCACTTGAAGCGGGGTGCTGAACAGACTGCGAAAACAAGGCCAGCCCCTGTAGAAAAATATACTGCTCTTAACTAATGAATTGATCGACATTGATACATTTCAATTTGCAGATTCGCAGTTCGATTTTTTCCAAGAATCCACTTTATTCATTGCCTTCTCAAACTGCTCAAAAAAGATGACTAAATTTTTTGACAAGAACATTGAATCAATTGATTAATACTTGTTTCAATGATTATTAGTCCCACGATGAAGATTGATTAATTCATCATTTCTGACACTATTAAAATGCTTATTGAAGTGTATTCTTATCTGAAAGTCTTCAAGCAATTTTTTCAAAAAGCCTTTTATCTTGCAATCTTTTCTGAACTGAATTTCTCTCAGTTTCACGCTGCACTTAGATATCATTACTTGCGAATATAATCAGATTGAATAACCGTAGGTACTTTGTTATGAAAACATCATTATTTTCCCAAACGACTTCTGCATTCTAGTTCTTCATCAATTTACTAAATCACGACTTCTGTTGCAGCAACCACAAAAGTACCACATTAATGCAGCTATATTCAGATGATAATTCATTATCTTCCAATACAAATTTTAAACCTATTTGCACAATATTATTCGATGGGAATCTTTTCTTGGTCGTATTTTATAAGGAATCACTTTCTGAAATTCACCACAATCGGAATAATGAGGAAGGAAATACTGAAGATCCTGTTAGATTGAACTTATTTTTCAGAGGTTTACGTAGATCCGTTACAGTAATCTGGGTTCGAATTGCATAAAATACTATGCAGCTGGAACAAAATTCACGAATAAATTGATCATTTGATACAAAACAGTACGTTATTGATTGAATTAAAGTATCGCAATATTAAAATTAATTGTTTGTGTCCCTACCTACATGATATATATGATTCTGTGATCCCATAATACATACCTAGTGATAAAATAACAGAATTGTTTTCTGTATGAAAAGCACAATAAGTTTGTATGCAGCACACGTCAACGACAATGAATATTTTATATATTTATCAGCAAATTAAATGGCCAATTCATATGAAGCATGATTACAGATGATTTACCGACACAATGGAATTACGTTACAGATGACCGTGCTAAACTAACAATGAAAGAACGATAAAACTTCAAACTGTCAAATGAAGTGAACTTTCGAAGAGAAAAAAGTGGCGAACGATGGACAATACTCTGAATCATAAATGTATAACCGGAAAAAAATGGCCAAATCAAAGTTGTACTCCTAATTATAGAACTAAAACCTGGAAATTAAAAAAAAACTCAGTAATTAAAGAAATAGGTACCTTATATCCATCAAGATCCTGCAGGTACGGAACATAGGATTCAATAAAGTTGAGAGCTCACCTACACACTCCACCGTTAAGCCGATGCATAAATTCTGCACTTTCTTACGGAACCTATGAACTTCAGAAGTATAACAAATCTCGACTGGTACCAACAGTAACCCTGATTTATTAGGCACCATATTCGCTATAAAATTTGACCTGGTATCTCTAAAATAGCCTTGCCCCAAGCAAGAAAGTTCCTGCACGTTGAAAATGCGAAAAATATGGAAAAAGAAAATGACTGCTGCTTTCAGTTTCAACAAGGATAAAGCGTATTACTTTTTACGCCAGAAGTATGTCTACTGCCGCGATAGCGATCTATCTTTTGATACCATGTGCATATTATAGTGGACTGAAACGGAACTCTGTATATAAATGTACTGCGGTGGACGCAATCTAGGATGATATATAAGAGTATTTAACATGCATCTCACGGTATTCAATTCATCCTATGGAACGCTAAAGTGTTGTTAACTTAGTCTGATAATTGCAAGCGCTTATTCGTTGTAATTATTCAGCTTTTTTTTACGTTGATCGTATGAAAGAAGATTTTTCAATGTCCCAAATGGTTCCTTTGAGTAATTGTTGGTACGGACTCTAGAAAAACCATGGTGATCACAAGCAAATAACAGAAACTCTTGTATTTAACATGCTGCCTTACGCACAAGAGTCTGAAACAATCAGTCCTACATTAAATACTGTAGTTGCTACCTTTTTCTCTAAAAACACGCTCCAGTAAATATGTTTTCTCTATTTCAGTATCGTAATGAGTTCATTACAGTACTAAAAGTAGTGCTGTAATGAAACTCATTACAGCATTGTTTTCAGTTATATTTTTCGTTTTTTGGTTGTCAGTACTGACCTCCGATCCAATCAAGTTTCGAATCGAATTAATTCAAATTCCGTGATCTGTCAAATTTCGTATGTCACACCAACTGCCAAGATAAAACACAAAAGTCACTTATCCAAATTTTCATTTGAATTTCGAGAGTATTTCACAAAAATTGACTGAAATAGAGAAAATATCGTCTAATACTCGTTGCAGAAGGAAATTCCAACACTCATGCTTTCGAAAACTCGCTTCTTCGTCGCTCGTTTTCGAATTTCGCATTCGTGTTGGAATAGGAGCTCATTCTGCAACTTGTTTTAGAATATACTATTATATGTACTTCGACACAAGGGCCATTCAAGAGAGTAACTTTTTGGAATTTTTAAATCTTCAGAAAGGTTACTTTCTATGGTATGAAAGTTCTACATATTAAGTTTGACTTAGTTTTTCAGAAACATAATCATAAGTTTGTTGTAGTTTCCTATTTATCTTCCATAACCCTTTAGGGCATTGTGAGTTGTTAGTATATGAAACTCTAAACCTACTAAGCCCTTGATCTGGAATTTGGTCCACTTACTGTAGTACCTCTTTTCAAAATAAGTAATATAAATATAAAAAATTGTTTGTCCTTCATAACATTTATTAAGAGCAACCAATAAATTCTAGTTCACAATGAAGTTCCGTTTTTGCAGGACTCGATAACTTTTGATATATGGAGTCATAGTGTGCTCAAATGTTTTCCATTGTAGGTAAAAGGTTATGAGCCTTGTAAATACGTTATAGTATTAAAAAAGAAAAACTGAAAATGTGACACATGACTCACAAAGAATAGATTCGGACAGAAACAAGCATCGGAGTTACGTTTTTGGAAAAAAATCGGATAAAAAATACCTTGGTACATATTTCATGAATTTTCATCTGCATCTGTGCAAAAAGAATTAAATGTCGTCACCACCGTTTTTGGAATCACCTTCCCCATTTGACATTATAAGAATGATGGTGATTTTCTTAATCGAATTACAATTAATTAACTAAGCTGTGTCATTCTAGTACAGTTCTGACATAAATAATCAAGGTGGTCCCTCGAAATCAAAACTCATCCGTTGCGAAGTCAACAGCTTCTTCATAATCATCTAATAATTCCCTTTGATCTTCACCGACATGGAATCTCCGATCAATTCGAAACAATGACTTCAGCTGGTCCGATGATTAAGATCTATCGAATCATGCTAGCCTACAAAATAGGCTGCTGTCTTTGTATCAATGACTATTTCACACAACTTGCGAATTTTGAATTTGATTTTTTTGGATGTGATGAATTATTTTCAATTTTTTTTTTCTTTTCAGGTCATGGTGGTGTAAATCAATTAGGCGGTGTGTTTGTAAACGGAAGGCCACTTCCAGATGTAGTTAGGCAAAGAATAGTCGAACTGGCTCACAATGGAGTCCGACCCTGTGATATTTCAAGGCAGCTAAGAGTTTCTCATGGCTGCGTATCAAAAATTCTCTCTAGGTGAGTGACATTTTTCAAACTTTTCAGATTATTGTTATGAGTAACTGGAAAATGAGATAAGTAATCAAAAAATATGCTATCACAAAAAAGAAAAAAATGTATGAAATATTTTCATGTTTGGGAATATCAATGAATGCTCGATAATCTTGATTAATATGATAATAGAAAATAAAGCGGGAGCAAGGAAATGAACGAAAAGAATAAGTGTTTGCTATTAAGGGAATGGTGGAAGTAAGACTGTAGATTTGACTACGGTCTATAAAGTTCGTAAACTTGTTCCAATAAGATTTTTTGTTGTTGCCCTATGCGTTTCTTGCAGAACCTCTAAATCATGCTTCCTAACTAATTTTCAGAGAAAGATACATTTGTTTTTCGATGTTCTACGTCCTTCAATTAACTCTTATATACATTTGATATACAACTAGGATCATTGCATGTTAAAATTAATTTCTTGGAAGGAGCACTTCAATGACGAACAGAGTTAATTCTGCATTTCAAGATCCTTGTAATGTGGCTTCAATCCAAATGGAATCACAGAAGTGTGTAATTACAGCACTTGCAGTTATAACTCAGAAGTTATTATTCTTATGCATACTTCAATATATCATATTCAAAGTGTCTTTTATAATAGTTGATGAAATTTTTGACTGAGCGAAATATGTGAAGATTTATTTAAGTATCATTTCCCATCGTAGAAATTACTCAAATGAATACTTGGGCTATTATAATGGTGCACACCGAAAATTCGAAACAGGTCCGAAACACATGCAAGGAGTGAAAGTGTGATTATATCAGGAAGAAATTCTAATTAATCCCTGCAAAGGGTGGATCACTCAACAGTTGAACAATAGAATAGATTAGATAGAGAAGATTTTCAATTACCCTAATACCGATCTTATACAGCTAAATAAAGTCAAGTTTTATTTCTAAGGTAGCTATGATGACATAGGTACGCTAGGATGTGCGCAAAAAATTCACTTGTTACACATGTGGGTTATATCACTGCTCATGAATATAACTATCATGTTTCTCTTTATCTGTATTTCCAGTTATAATCAATACATTTCAAAAGCAAAGTTTTTTCCTTTTTCATCATCGACATAAGGAATGGACTGCCCGATAACTGAACAAAATTGAGTTAAATACTGTAAGAAATGAAAATTTATTGGTCATCTTCTGCTTCTCATAACCATACGAAAGCATATCGAAAGATTCCCTTAGAGATATCGATTGAAAACCTTGAAAGGTTTCTGAATTTCTTTGAAATTCTCTAGGGTTTTCTCTACCAATCTCTGGAACAAAAATATCAATCAAAAAATTTTAAGTGATAGAAGAAAAGCCCCTACGTAAATGAAACTGTGCACTTATGTATCAGAGGTTAATTCCTCTATGAAAAATACTCCCTAACAATAAAACAAGAAATTACAAGTCGAACTATCAAATTTTGTAACGTTTCGGAGTCTATATAGGACTCCTTAATTCATCAGACAAATTCTTGAATTCATAAAAATCTTCTAAATTGTTGGATTCATCAATTGATATTCGTCGATTAATGGTCGAATAGAGAAATAATAAATACTATGACCTGATATCAGTTCTTTCCTCAACAAATCAATCCAAATTCTATCCACTCCCACCGAACAATTGGACAGATTTTCATGTTCATTCAACAAAATACAAGTTCACTGCTTAATTTTATTTTAGAATTATCAGGTTGCGTCATCAAAATTTTCTTGTTATTCCAATCCATCATATTTATGATCTCCTTGGAACAGACATGATCTACAATTCTCGAAATTAAATATTTTTTTAACAATTTTTATGTTCACGCTTTCTTATCTCCAAATATTTTGATGTTTGTTCGACATAAGTTTTTCCACAAAGAAAAATATTGTAAACAAAATTGTTTACTTTTATTTCTCTTTCAAAGGTTTAGTTTTTTTTAGTATAGATCTTGAATCATCATTTTGTCTTTTCACTAAAACGGTTGTTATGTTGAAGCAATTCTTTCCTTTTTTTTTTGAAAGCCCGCATGAACCTGAAGAAACAAATCTGATAGTTTCAGTCACGGGCCTCTCTTCTATTATTTTAAAGGTTTTCTAGTTGATTCTAGTTCCAAAGACTACGCGAGAAATCCCTGAAAATTTCTAAAAAAAAATCAGTGATAGGTTATGTTGCATAATTTGTTATCACTAACTCTCTCGAGAGAAAAATACATAGATAGTTTTTCCAAGCACCCAGAACTCGTATCTGAAAGTAGGAGAGTGATAGATCAAAGAATCAACAGTAATGAAAATTCTTTAAATTAACTTTAATCAGAAACTTTAGACCTCAGACTCTCAGACAACCAGAAAATCAATTAGTGCTACTTTGGGGCAAGATGATTTTCTCAGCTGGCTGTCTTATTTAGAATCTTGATTACCCTATTTTCATTATTCTTTTATTCTTCTGCCTTCTTCTTATTTTGTTAGATAAAAATCTAGAGATGAATAGTAACCTTATTCTTTTCATGTATGACTGGAGTCTTGTATTTGTAGTGACATCTTACTCGAGCAACTACATCATTTTCTTCCGAAAAATACACCTCAGAAAACCCATAACCCACTGTGATTTATGCCAAACAGAAATGATCGGAACAAATCGCAGAGTTATGATCTCACATATTTACCTTCTTTTGGTTCTCCAAGAAAGACGTCGTTAGAATCCTTCAGCTTCCCCACGAAAATACACCTCAATACCACCTATTATATCCGACAGGCACAGATGTTCGCAGTATGTACAACCGAAAGTGTGAAATTTACTACTTCGCCGCCTTGATCTGCGTAGGACACGTGGGACAAACTCGCCATAAATGTTGGAATGAATTATCGCTCACTGTCGAAAATTCTTAAAAGATTATGGATTCCGTTCGGCTAGGGAAAATGTGACAATGAAAAGTTTTCGGTCGGCTCGTGACTTGGCGGTCCCTTTGATGTTCTGATCCGCGGAATTCTTCATTGATAAGAAAAAATTGGGCTCTTCACTTTTAAAAATTTAACACTTTGCTCAGTCATATTGTGTAATTCAAATGAATTCCTCTACATCAGTTTTTTCTTAATTACTGAAAAATTTAAAAATCAGTCAATCTTCAGTAAACCCAAAACTTACTCATATATTCTTCGGATTGAGAGAGCTAAAATATTAAAGTACATATTGAAACGAAAAGTACCTAGCTGAGGTTAGTGCAACAAGGTACCCTACAGTTTTGCGTATGACGTTTGATACAAACGCTCAGAGGAAAACCTGAGAAGACAAAATCCTGCCTCCTCGTGCAAAAAAAAATTTACTGCAAATATATTATAACGAAGGATTTTAATGGAGATCCACGTGATCTTGAAGGACATCTTCATGTAATTCTTCTATGGACAGATAAAAACACAGTTTTGACCAAGCTATCCGAAATTCCTAATCAGAAATAATATCGACGAAAGCAGACAAAATCCAATTATTTGTTTAATCAAATCGTTTTCAAATTAACCACCCATTTCAAGACTGCATTTCATGTATAACCACGAAACCACCTTGAATTTCATTAATGGGACAGCTATTTATAATAGTTCTATTATTTCTCCGACAAGTATAACGTTTCTGATCTTGTTTGCAAGATTTCCGATTCGAAATTCTGAAGTGCTGAGACCCAATAACAATTTTTTGGTACTTTTCGCATTCAAAACACAATGATATTGGCAGAATATGGGTACACAACAGAATCAAATTCATTGCTAATGAGGCGTAATGATTTATTCAAGGAGATAAATATCTGCTCCAATTGACAAATCATTTTCTTCGGACACAGCTTATATCAATAGATTCTGCGTTTATAAATCATAGAAGACCAGGTTTGCATGACATCTGAGCCGGTTGTAAAGTCGGGCGCAAACAGTGGAAAAATTAATTGCGACAGAATGGTGATAATCGATCTGTAAAATTGATTAATGGGTACGTGCTGGCTAGAAGGCTGCTCTTATGGGTGGCTGGTGTCGATACCCAGGTCGAATGTCTTCACGAGTGTGTTTTCTTATGTGTTTTGAGTATTCTGAACTTTATATTCACATTTTTCACCGAAATAAACACATGATATTTTCCGCGATATATTTTTTCTATATTCAGTCGAACATTCTGAATAAATATTTTGTGTTTTTCTGGTACATCATTTTTTTTTTATATTTAAGAAACATGCTTGCTTCCACAATGTAACCATTATCTTTAAGTCTTTAAGTTTTTCTGTTTTTGTTTTTTTTCTTCAGCTTTTTGTAGTTATTTGAGCTAACTGAAGTTCATATTGTAGGGCAGTTATACGCTATTAAAGCGTATGACTCTCATCGCTGGCCACTACTTTCTTTCATCATACGAATCCCACTTTTTGAATTGATCCAATTTTTTACTTCTTGTAATTACTTCAAATTGTTATCTAGTTGTTAACTTTTCTTCCACATATGGAAAAGCATGATTTGGTGGAAAATTTTACCTTTCTCAATTTCTCAAAAGCTGAGCCTCAACTCCCATCTCGGTGAAGACTTGAGAATTTTGTTACTCTCATGTCGAAAGTTATGAGCTCTGCAATTACGGGCATCAAAGTGAACCACCCTGTATGGACAATTGAAGACAGATCTTGACAAAATTCTGAAGCACGTTCAAAAAACTTACTAGATCTTTGCAACTGCGCACTGACGTCACACACAAACATGAGATGTTTATAACTCGACTGAATATCAAATCTAGATCCTAGGATTCAAGGCGTAGGCTTCGATCGCATATATTCCTGTTACGACAAGAGAAGACAAGGGCTTAGTGTTAAGTAGTCCGCAGAAGTGCTCAGAATCACTTAGGGAATTACTAAGCACTAAGCCTTTTGATGAAGTGCTTCAGTTACTGAGCACTGAGCACTGCTTTTAAAAAGGGATTGGGAGTACAGTGCTCAGGAGCACAAAAGGTCTTCAAGTGCTTTCACGAGCAAAAAGCACAGTACTCTGGCACAGCTCTGTTATATAGGTACCTCAGCGATGTAATCAGTTTCTAAGATGAAATAAAAATTCCTTCTTTCCTTTTTTATTTCAGATTGAGAATATCGGGTAGATTGGAGAAGACTCTGTTTTTTCTGCCTGTAGAAGAATTACATGAAGAGGTCCTTTAAGATCCTTCGTTATGAAATATTTTCAGCTAATTTTCAAACAGGGGAAGCAGAATTAATAATTTATTCGATATTGAACCCGTTGTCTTGATGTTCGGGATTGTCTAACATCCCTTATAACCAGTACAGTAAAATTGATTTCCCCCCTCTAGAGACGCAATGTGAATCTATCCGAGCCAAATACAAAGTGTTTCCAACCCCCGAACCTTCCTATCAGTAAAAGCCAATGCACTCTCTTTATATCCGAATTTCACAGCACTTCCGACGATCTCATCAAATCCACGCAATAGTTTATCCAGATCTACATCCTCCTTTCTCCATGGGGCGCCCCCCACGCCCCCGCGGGGGACTGCGTTCCCCTTTTCCGGAATAGTCATCGGGCGAGGCTAACACGATCACATAACCTGCTGGTAATGTTTTCCCGTTTTTTAGTGCCCGCTTCCCGAAAAAAGAAGAAGTTTATTCTGTGCGTCCGAGACCGCATGCGGCTTGGCATTCATCATTTCTCAGTGCGGGAGGGTGAGTGGCTTATGCCCGCAATTATGTTGTAGGGATATAAAAATGATAAAAGCCAAGTTGGAGCATGAATTCAATTTGGGAGAAGCCGTGAACATGGCCCCGCTGGGTGACTTATAATACGTGGCTTGTGGGGATTTTCCTCTTGTTGAGAGGGAAAACTGTGGCGAATTTCGGACAATAACAACTTTTCCTGAGTGGTTCATCTATTCATCTATATGAAACTGATTAAAAAAAATCGCTTTGTTTTGTTTTCACGAAACTCATCCCCCTAACTATCTTCAGGGTATCGAAAAAAGACTTCTGTGAAATTATCAGCTTTATATATTAATATTTGGATGTCGCTCATCGATTATTTCCATTTTCCCTACTAATTGCAACAAAAAATTTCTTTTCTCAATAAAAAATTTTTTGTTCACAAACCGGATTTCATTGTTTGATACATTATACATTTTCGTGTATACAATTAGGTACTATACAAAAATGTCTCCTACGATATTTCAATAAAACATTTCAAATTGATATTAAGAGGTCGCTCATCGATGATTTCGATTTTCGCTGCTTACAACAGGGAAAAAATTTCTCTTTTCAATAAAAACTTTTTTGTTTACGAACCAATAGACGGATTCCACTGTATGATACATTTTCGTGCAGGGAATTAGATAATCTACAAAACGTTCCATTCGATATTTCGATAAAAAAGCTCGTTCAGAAGTTATTTCAACTTTTTCTTCACAAATACCTCAATATTGGTATCAAATCGAATAACTTTTGAACAAGCCGTTTTATCGAAATATCGTGCTTATTTTGGTAGAGTATCTAATTGCCTACAAGAAAATGTATCACACAATGAAATCCGTTCATTGGTTTGTGAACAAAAAATTTTTTATTAAAAAAGAAATTTCTTCCCTGCTATAACTGAGGAGAATAGAAATATTCCATGGGCGACCTCCAAATATTATTATTCAAGGCTGATATTTTCACAGAGGTCTTTTTCCAATACCCTGAAGATACTTAATGGGGAGGATTTCGTGAAAACAAAAATGGGTCGATTTTTTTGAATCAGTCTAATCTATATACAGCAAGCCAAAAAAGTGACGTAACTCATAAATAATTCTTGTACGAAGAATTGTTGAGGAAAATCGTCGCACCCGTCGATTTATAATTTTAAAAGCCATTTATCTTATGCTTTTTTGAAAATTATATTTCTCACCCCCTACGATACTCACCACTCTACCTTTTTTTTGAAATGGGAATGAATGAATTGTCATACATCAAATAAAAGATAATTTGATTACCTATTCAGCGATAAGGCTAAAAGTATAAATCGTCAGTTTTTTCATGAAAAAATTTGGCAATAATTAACAATTTGAAATTGGAAAGTAGGTACTGCAATCAGACCAATATTTTTCTTCCAATTATTATTACGAGAAATGCAGGAATCATAGTATGCTTTTTCGAATTTGAATTATCTCACCCTTCACCCCACCACTGGAATATATGGATTGTAATTTTTAGTTTGTATGTCAGTCAATTAACGTAAGTCGCACCAACTGCCAAGATACAATACAAAAGTCACTAGATTGTAGAACCTGAATTTTTATTCGAATGTCGAGAGTATTTCACAAAACTCGACTGAATTAGAGAAAATATCGTGGCAGAATGCAATTCATTCTGCAACTTGTTTTGCAATATACTATTCCTGCTTAGATATTTCGATCAAACAATTTTATATCCAAAGGATTCCTATTACAAAACAAAATTATCCGACTTTCCATTACTCCAATTCATTATCGATTCCCAGTCATCGCGTATAACGCTTAATGAAAGCTTTTCCCACAAAAAAAACCATCACACAAATGAAGCGACTCTTGAATCAACACAGAGAACGTCGTAAATAGCAAAAAATAATATATAATCAAAACCACTCAAACTTATTGAGCCGAATACATTTTTGCCTTTATTCAACGTTTCCGAGACACGTGGCGCGAAGAAAAAACATCAGAAGTGCATATTACAACCCACGTATGCGCTCTATAACTCGATATTGTGTTGACAACTCACGACATTTAGGGTGACATTCAGAAAAGGGGAAACGATGACTGTTGTTTAAGTTCTATGGACAGTTTCGGGGTCGGTATTCATTGAGGCGAAGTGAACTACTCTATTAGATCCCGATGAAAATGAGATTATACATCGCAATAATGGATATGGTACTTATGTTTTCGATATTGCAGATATCTATTGTAATATATTCTAGGAGAATTCTGTATTTTCTGAAAATTTTTCGGATTTTCACTCTAAGTCTCACATCAAATGAACGAAATTCTCCATCGTGAATTCTTGCAGTGATTTGTCAGGAGCAAATCAGTGGGAAAACATTGTTGCCAAAATTGAGCATATATTTATTTATTTATTTACACAGGAACATAAACAGGACAAGTCCCAGAGCTAGTGTTCGCTCAATTACAAATACAAATGAAACCAATTTTTAAAATTAATCAATTTGAGAACAATAAGAATCTCATACATAGAGTTATACTACACACATATATTATAATATAGTATATTACAACAAAATCATCTCGGAAAAACCGAATACAGAAGCTGACTTTTCAAGACCTTTGGAGATAAGGAATCGTGAACATGAAAACATCAAAAAAAGAGAAAGTAATATACACATATATCTTTCGTCGTTCGTTTTTGAAAGCATGTATGTTGGAATTGCCTTCTGCAACGAGTAATAGGCAATATTCTCTCTATATCAGTCAAATTTTGTGAAAAACTCTCTAAAATCAAATAAAAATTCATCCTAGTGACTGTCTGTTGGTGTGACGTACGAAATTTGACAGATAACGGAATATGAATTGATTTGATTTGAAAATTGATAGGATCGAATGTCAGTACTGACAACCACAAAACGGAACATACAACTGAAAACAATGATGTAATGAATTTTTGAAATATGGATGAATTCAAAATAGTAATCATCGAAATGAATACCATTTTTAATTCACAGGCTCACAGATCTTTTATTATGAAGTTGGAGAAATGATATTAAATTTTGACTCGGTGATGAGAGATATACCGGTGTCAGCCTTATTTGGCATCAGCAGTATCCCATACACCTCAGGGGCAAAATCTTCATAAAGAACTTCGATATTTGGGGACCTACTGAGTAGAAATTACAAAGTAGTGACATCTGATAGCGTCAAAAGGAAGTTCCATATCTCCAACCACATGCTGAAAAGAACTGAGTACATCCTCCTCCACTCCATGAGGTTTTAGGAGTGACCCTAAACCAGGGCCCTCATGCAAGTTTCTCCGAGTGATGGAAACGCCGAATTCTTTTCGTCACTGTAAAGCCAAGTGTTTTTAAGAAAAAGAATGAAACGTGAATTGAACACGGTATTCATTTCGATGATTAGTATTTTGAAGTCATCTATGGAAGGAATTTTTTGTTTTCCGTCTTATTATTTTTCTTAAAAACACTATGAGTTCATTACAGCACTACTTTTAGAACTGTAATGAACGCATTACGATACTGAAATAGAGAATAGTAGATTTTAAAACATTTTGCAGAATGAGCTCCTATTCCAACACGAAAGTACGAGTGTTGGAATTGCCTTCTGCCACGAGTAATAGACGATATTTTCTCTATTTCAGCCAAGCTTTGTGAAATTCTCGCAAAAATCAATGAAAAATTCAGGTTAGTGACTTATGTATTGTATCTTGGCAATTGGCGTGACTTACGAAATTTGACAGATTACGGAATTTCAATTGATTTGATTTGAAAATTGATAGGATCGGAGGTCAGTGATGACAACCACGAAACGAAAAATATAACTGTAAACAATGCTGTAATGAGTTCATTACAGCACTACTTTCAGAACTATAATGAACTCATTACGATACTGAAATAGAGAAAGTATATTATTCTGTTCCAATTTCTTTGTGAATTGTGTTGTAGGTTCTTTATTATTCTTATGATCGAAAAACTTTGCCATATCGAAGAAACATCATCGGTATAACGCCACCAAGTCTTTGGTTTCAGGGCATATCTGTCAATGCAGTTTGTTTAGAAAAACTGAATCTTGCGTTTCAAATGTTACTGATGCATTATAACCATTATTATTTCGATTTTTCGTAGCTCTAGAGATGCCAATAATTATACCCTTACATATACAGGGTGAGTCGGGAGGAACGGACCAAACTTCAGGTGTGTATTCTGCAGGTGGAAATAATTCCAAAAAACTCATATGTTGTTATCCGATTCTCATTTGTCTTCAAACTATAGGGTAATTAGAATATTTAAATAAGGTCAACCAATATTCAGATCAAGAGTTTCTCGGACTATGGATTGGTCGCTGTGGTCGTATTAGTTGGCCTCCAAGATCTCCAAACCTCACACCATTGAACTATTGTTAGTGGGGCTGGTTCAAGAACGAGGTATACAAAGTTAAAGTTGACACTCGAGATGCTCTAATTCGACGCATTAGAAATACGGCATTGCTTTTCAAAGAAAAGCACGAATCAATCAGAAAAGCATCGAGAGCCCTTCGCAGACGAATGTGTTTCGAGGTTAATGGCGGTATTTTTATGCATTTATTAAAATAATGCCATAAATGAAACCATTTTAATATAGAAAATGTTGTTTTTCATATATGCTATAGTTTGAGAACAAATGAAAATCGGATAACAACATATGGGTTTTTTTATATTATTTCGAGCTATAGAATACACACCTGAAGTTTGGTCCGTTCCTCCCGACTCACCCTGTATATATAAGTAAAATCACGAAAAAAATTTTAAGGTTTGCTCACAAATTCTTTCAGCGGCTTGGACCTTGAGAATATGGCTTTTCCAGATGCTTTTTTTGCTTTATTATTAATTTCAGAACAAATTGTATTTATAACTTTCTGCTCGGTATACATCAAATGAAATATGAGTGAATAATTCCAGTAACTTCCCTCTTCCGTGGCAAATTAAAACTGCAGTATGGTCCAAAGGTCGAAACTATAGGGATTTTTCCTCGAGCTAACTACAACAGTGTAGTTAGTCAACTTCATGACGTCATGGTTATCTTGGTGCCCTGTGTGGTAAGTT
This sequence comes from Hippodamia convergens, assembly GCA_038502775.1. Taxonomy (NCBI): domain Eukaryota; kingdom Metazoa; phylum Arthropoda; class Insecta; order Coleoptera; family Coccinellidae; genus Hippodamia; species Hippodamia convergens. The sequence continues at coordinate 7,249,756 of CM076608.1, read as the reverse complement.
ATGGCGGATGAGTGCAAAGGAAAGTGTCAGTCCCTCTCTCTCCGTTTTCAAGTAACTACACAACAAACCAGATTGATCTATTGGTTTGCTGGCGTAGTTAACTGTGACGTCATGGTTCTAACTACGCCGCGAAGAAATTCATGTAGTTAACTATGGTTTGCTCTGGTTTGGTGTGGTAAGCTCGAGGAAAAATCCCTCATGAATCACAACATCGTGTCACGATGAAAGGTTAAATCTGGCCTCCTCTCCTGGTCCCATTACACTCTTTCCAATCTACATGTCCTCCCGTTGTGATTTGATTGGAAAAAGGGAAGCAAAAAGATCAACCAGGGTGCGTTTGAAAGCGCAAGAGTCCCTCGGGATATTCCCGAACCCCTTCGCCACCCCTGCACCGGAGACTCTCCCAATAAAGTCCCCGTTATTTGTGCTAATGCAGGGCTGTAACTGAATTATTTTCGGCATAATTCGATTCGGCGAATGATGTGGGCTTGCCATGACGAAATATGGTATTGCGTCACTACATCAAAGTTTCATTAGCGCGAATGAGAGAGATTATGGGATTAGCTTGAGGGTTGAGGTTTTTAAACGAATCATCTCGGTCGGTTTTTGATGCTCGCCGGGAATTTATTGGCCTTTGTTTCAGTCCGCAACAAATCATCGTAGATTAGGATATGAAATTCAAACGCTCATCGTCCTGTTGGATCAAACAAATGAAAAACGAACTTTTTTCAATAGGCTGCGCTGACATCAAGTGAAACTCAAGATTGTCAAATATACTCAGTTAAATTCACACATTCAACTTTTTTCCCCAAACCATCGCCTTTGAAAATGGTTGTGGCTACGTTCAGCCTTCCGGGAACTTCGACCGCAAGGATCTTTTGATCCATTTGAAAATGGTAGAAAGAGAAAAAAGTAATGTCTATTTGAAACAAATTAAAAAAACAATATAATAGCAATTTGAAGATGAATAAGGGGGTGAACTTTTGTGGGTCTATCTCGATATCCGACTGAATTAAAAGTACTCTGAAAAAAAATTTGAAGGACTAAGTTGTAGATTTTACACTTTTTTCAAATAAGCTCAAAATTTATGTGAAAGAAGTGTCATCAACTTTCGCTTTTCAAATGGAAAGACCCATTTTTTATTGCATAAATAGATTCTCCATTGAATTCTGAATTTTTTCGATACCAAAAGTTTGAATTTTCCCGAGAAAATCTCTTTGAATGAGGAAATACGAAAAAAATCTCAAAATTGAACTCTGTTTGAATACAGACAACTTCGAGGTTTTTTCATTGAAAATTCTCATTTTTGAGAATCTCTGAGAAGAAAGGCTGATGCTTCTTTTCGGATATAGTGATTTTCAGAATATGATACAGGAGGTCACAAATTCTTTGTCAAAGTTTGAAGTGACAAAACAAAAAATCATTTTTTTCAAATTAGAACCCCATTTTTTCGAAGCATTTTCGAAATCTTCGTTAGAAAATAGAGGAGCATACGTCCAAGACTTTTATCCCAAAATGAATATTTTTCGAGATATTCAGGAAAAACGATTTTGTCTTCAATTTTCAATCTCATTTTGAATGTGTTTAATTGCTGGAAAATAATTAGCGGTCAAGTGAAATTTTTGGAAAACTCTGGTATCGAGAAAGTATATAGTTCAGACGAGTTGAGTTCTTGAATTATCATCTGTAATGCGAGAGCAAAAATTGGTTTAGGTAAGGTTTTCAATGTAAGTATTAGTGAGGTCAATGTAAAAAATTCTCAGGAATCCAAAAAAAAATGATTTGTAATAATTTTTAATGCTCTCGAAAGATAAATTAACAGAACTAGTAACAATTTCATTACTGAAAATTCAAATTTCCGTACCATGACAAAAAGAAATTATCCAGAATTAAGATATAGCGGAAATTATCCTAAGCTTTAGAAAATTAAGAAAAACTTAACTCATCTGAACTATACGAAAATATTTTCTCGATAACAGAGATTTCAAAAAATTTCACTTGACCGCTAATTATTTTCCAGGAAAAAACACATTCGGAATGATATTGAAAATTGAGAACAAAATCGTTTTTCCTGAAAATCTCGAGAAATATTCATTTTGGTAAGAAAGTCTTGGACGTATGCTCCTATTATTTTTTGACGAAGCTTTCGAAAATGCTTCAAAAAAATGGGGTTCCAATTTGAAAAAAACGATTTTTGATGTTTCGTCTTCTAACTTTGACAAAGAATTTGTGACCCCTGTATCATATTCTGAAAATCACGCTGTCGGAAAAGAAGCATCAGCCTTTCTTCTCGGAGATTCTCGAAAATGAGAATTCTTAATGAAAAAACCTCGAAGTTTCCTGTATTTCAACAGAGTTCGATTTTGAGATTTTTTTACGTATTCCCTCATTTTAAGAGAATTTTCTCGGGAAAATTAAAATTTTTGAAGCAGAAAAACTTTAATGAAAAATATATTTATGCAATAAAAAATGGGTCTTACCATTTGAAAAATGAAAGTTGATGTCACTTCCGAAAAAACCAGAAGTTCTAAAATTTTCCAAGGTCGTCTTCTTACTTGAAGCTCACCTTTAGAATTTCAATCCTGAATCCTGTGTCTTTCCTAAAAATATTCTATAGAGCCATATTCGTGAATAACCTTGTATATTTCGTAGTGATGTGGAAGAAGTATACACAAGTTTTAGATCTTTTCATTACCTGCAACTTTGAGTATTAATTTCCTTTCGTAGGTAGTTTTGCCAGAAATCGAGTTAAACCTTTTTTTACCCTTAAAAGCTCACCACCTTCCACGTCTCGATCTTAAATAGCCTGTTGTTTATTTACTCAAATTTTGTAATATTTTTTTCATTTCTATATGAACTTCATCCTGCTTTTATTTTTTTTTCAAAAATTATCGACCCGATAACGTTTTATGGTACATCTCGGTATTGGTCTTTCTCGTCTTGCTACAGGTTCATTTGTCTAAGCAAGACATAGGCTCGTTCATGTTATGGTAGTACAATTACCACCACTTCCAAGAGATAAAAATGCATAAAATTCCTTAACTACGATATCATGGATTTCAATATATTTTTTCAATCTCCATTCTTTAATCAACTTTCCTTTATTTTTTCAGGTATTATGAAACGGGTAGCTTCAAAGCGGGAGTAATAGGAGGCTCAAAACCAAAAGTAGCAACGCCGCCTGTGGTGGACGCAATAGCAAATTATAAGAGAGAAAACCCAACGATGTTCGCGTGGGAAATAAGAGATAGACTGTTGGCAGAAGGAATCTGCTCCCAAGATAATGTACCTAGTGTCTCATCAATAAATAGGTAAGTTTGGTCTAAAATATTCAACTTTGAATAAAATTTCAATCACTTCGAACATCAAAGAAGAGCCGCCGCTCTAAGAATTAGCTGAATGTTATATATCAAAAACTGAGTTATCGATAATAACTTCTAAAAAGTGACTCGCGATCAACGAGCTCCGCTTTTTGCTCGTTTGAACAATTAGTGAGATCGAGTATCTTTTATCGGCGTGTATCAAAGGTAGTATCTGTAGGAAGGTAGATACCCTCAATTTCCTCAACGCGACCTAATATACGAGACCAGGTTGTCCATTAGAAAATATTGGACGATATTTCGCTAGATTTGCATCGATTATCCCATGTTTATATAGCACGTAACCCCAGAATATAAATCTTTCGATTTAATCCAATGCCTACGTTCACGCGCAATATTATAGATGGATTATAAATAATCTGGAAAAGAAACTTTGTAGGTCCTGTTTTCAGGATTCCTCAGATAATCATGAATGTTATGAGTCATATAATGCTCAATAATTTTTTTCATTTATATTTTTTCAGCTATTAATCGTTTCTGAGCTCATGCACATCGTCAAACATTATATTATGGACATAATTAAGGTTATTTATTAATCTCAGTCAAGTTGGGTCTTTTCAAAATCTTGACTTAATTATTTTCATTGTCGAGCATACCGAAATATATGAATCTCTCAAGTTATTTCAATATTATTCCAGTGTGAGATCATATTTCATTCATAGTATTTTTCTTCTCAATATTGAATAAGAAGGAAGTTGTAATCACAAAAAAAAATTTATCAATAGAGAAGGAAATAAAAAAAGAAAACGAATAAACCATGAATTATCTAATTTCATTTCAATTAATACACATAGATACGAACGATAAATTCCTGAAATATCAATTTCTGCTCAGAGTGCTCAGAATTTTGCAAAATTTTTCACCTCACTTCCTTCCTGTCCTGAAATGTTACTTTGTTAAATTATTTGCGTCGCTTAGAAACGATTAGGTTAGATAACCCATAAATGAGTAATCGTATTAAAATTCTGGGAAACAAATTTTCTTTTATTCATGCTCAATAATTTTCATCTCAAATATAAGTAACATTCAACGTATAGAAAATTATACGATAATCTAATTTCGCCTCCTGAAACTTGTGCATAAACACTGCAGAGCGAATATATTTTCCTATCATATTTCTTGTTATGAATTCGCGTATATTAATTGATTAATTTCCATTTATTTGAAGTATACATCGTAAATATGCGGCAATAATGTTCGATTAATTGGCTGGCTCTTGAAGAGCACAATCACTGACACCTATTATGGTACAGCCTATTCCATTTCTATTTATGCCATGTTGTTGTGCGGGTTTTTCACGTTGATTCACGTTTTTCATGATTTATCGAGTTAGAACACGTAAAATTTGCAAGATCTGACTTGAGACTTCTCTATTTTATTCGGCATTATCATTATTAATTTTCGAAAATATATAACAATTCGAACAGGGTCAAATGACAACGTTCAGACATATCTAATAATGTGTCTCATAATTGAGAGCATGAAGATAACATATACCAGTTAGATTATTTTCATTGAGGTATTATTAAATTTCTGAGTTTGATTGAAGAGATCACTCCCTGTGAATTTTTGAGATTTTTCTAAATGGTATTCCCCATATTTTATGATAAAAATAGATTTCTGATCGTGTTGATCATAGCTTGTATCCCTAGGTCAGATCTGGACTTTTATGTTCTAGAATTCTTCAACTCTATTCTCGGATCGAGCAGTTCTGTGGATAGATCGCATTTTCATTGAAAATCCCGCCGTTCTGCCTTCCAATCGCATAGCAATCAGATTGACAAAGCTGCATCATAAAGCGCAATCCTTTATCCAGATAAAACACCCCCCAAAACACCTCCCCGAAACAAGCGCGAATAAATGACCGACAATCCATTAATTTAATCGCAACAGCAACAGACAGAGGGCACTCAGCATAATCCATTCGAAACAATCGAAGAGCAATCATGACCACCCCTGATCGGGGGTGAGATAGCAGCTCCCACGGGGGCGCTATTTGACACATCTAGATTTGACTGGTGTGTCCCCTTGCGACTAGTTCGCCGTTGTGCTATTGATAAAATAACAGATGCCTCTTAGTGTAATGGGCCCGATGTTGAAACCGCTAATCTGAAAAATTTATGCAACGAGAAAGAGATTTATAATCTTGTTTCTTTTTCAAAAGCGTGTAACACAGGGTGTGTGCAAACAAATCATAAAGATTCTGTTGATTGACGAGGACGAAGTTGGTGTAATTCTTCAACTTTGAATCTCTCAATTATTAAATTGAGTAGGTATCCATGTAGCAGCGAGCTATTCACTGGACTTATACATTACGGCAGCTAGTATTCTAACTCTCCTGGCTTAGCTAGGGAATCATATGTACCATTGAACAATTAGTTTTATTTTCGAGTATAATAACATTTTAAAGAAAAAACTGTCAAAAATATGCATTTCTCACTTGTTTTTTTGCAGTCCTCTCTGTCGGTTGATGGAGTTGAGTATAGTTTATGATTAAATATCGAATCAATATCTCCCATGGGGATTAGTATAAATAACGTTTATATTATAGTTTTCTTGAAAATTTCGTCCTACTAAAGTTAAAGAAGAAATAGCTTTGATCATCTTTGTGATTATCTCGAATGGAAGATATTATTCTAAGGCTTATTTTATTTTATTAACATTTAGGCGGTAGCCTATAGATACTCCATTTAAAGGAGGATTAAACTTTTAAAGGACCTTCAGATTTTAGTTAGAGCAGCTGCAACTCAGGGTTAGTTTCACGAATGTGCATTAAATTTTAATCTTTAAAATTGTAATCTGCTAATAAACAAGGTATCCATTGCTACAGTCGATAAAATATGATACATGAAATAAGGGATCACAGTTGTTTTGACAATAGACCTTCATGAAAAGATAGCTTCTCCACAATGTTAGGAAGGAGAGTTTTTGCAACTGAAAATAATTAAGGATCATTGCCATCTATGCTGGCCACTCTTTCAGACGCACTTCGGCCACATTTTTAGTTAATAAGGGACTAGATGTATTTGTATTAGGACTAAACCGACAAGGTGGATGTCGGTCTTCTACTGTGGCTGAAAGTTACGTTGAGGATTCCCTGGAAAATAAACTACACTTTGCTGAAAAAATTTTGCATACTACGGAACGTAGCGAGTTGCAACATGAAATGTTGAATTCAGCAGAGGTTTCTGTGAATTCGGCTACTACTCAATCCAGTGGTATTTCCATCAGCAATTGTAAAAATTGTACTGTCACTTTCAGTATTAAATGAACTGAATTCAAATTGTGTTATTTCATTATTTCAAAGAATATTCAGTCATTTTTCACTTACCGTTCTGTTTACCTTAGCAATCAGTAAAAATGATCTACCGATCTAGCAACAAACGCGGTAACTAACAAAATTCGTTCTACCGTGCAAAAATTATATTACTCAGAATTTTTGGTAACAAATATTCGTTCCTCATAATCTCATATTATTGAAGCTGCATTGAAAAAAAAATAATAAACTCTCAGTAGATCTGCCTTCATTTAATTCTGGTAGCGCATATAAATAAGCCTCAAATAAAGCAAGGTAATATGTTCCCCCATCCCAATGATTCTATAAAAAAAGAGAATAAAATGAAAGGAATAGTCGATATTATTCGAAAGTCATACAAACTCCCATACACTTCTTGAATAGTTCGGCTGACATACGATAACAGAACGGTACAAATCCAGCAACAAATAAAAACTAACCACCGCAGTGGACTCTGGATACCGATACAACTTCTCCAAAGGCTTCCTTCGCTGCCAAAACACTTAAATCATACCCACCTCCAATTCAATCTGGCAAAGGTCGATCTCGCATTATTACCCCTCCACTGGGACCGGGCAAACAGAATAGATTCCGGAGAAAAGGACAAAGGGCACGTACCCAAATTAAATGAGCAATTATGTAGCGACCATCGGACTGGCATTAATTCGGTCTTTCTGAGCCCCGCAGGACCCAGATTATACCAGTTGGGTGCTTCTTTTCAACCTCCAGAAGCGACATACGGTATTTCTAGGAGCCGGTCTGACACCCTTGCGCGTTAAGTGGAATGTGCTGATTTAGTTAGATCGGCTGTTCGACATATTGAAGGATGGAAACGTATGGAAATGTATGGAAATGGTGCGAGATGAAGAATCAGTGGCTATTTATTTGAACAATCTTCAACTATTTTTGGAATAGAATTGATGGGATGATGTCTCCATATGGTCCATTTATCAGCATCACGTAAATCCTGTCCCCTAACTGTCCTCACCATTATCCAAAATGATGTAAATAAATTCTAACCGAAATTTCTTTCAATTACATTTCTTGTACTGAAAAATAGAATTGAATATTTTATCAGAATTTGCAACACTTCATACCATTTTGTACCTACACTCAATGAGAAAATCCAGGATCGTACCTACTCAAGAAATACCATTATATACCTGATATAAAAGAGACGACTCTATACTTGATTCTCTCGATTTGTTTTTACATTTTCATTAACTATTCAACCAGGAAAAATGTATTTATTGATTCTGGAGGTTCCAGAACGATCTGCGAAGTCTGCAAAAGGGGGTTACCCATTCAAATTTGAATTTTTCATTCCAATTCGGAAAAAAATGTAAGTAATTTTTTTATATGAAAATATAAATTCTAAGTTTATGTTACTGGGAAAATCATTCACCTATCTGCCTATTTATGTGCATGTTTCACGTAAGATTTTCAATGTGAACAAAAATTTTCAGTAATAATGCGATTTCCAGCAATGACATAAGATTGTTGGAGATACCCCGAAAATCTTGAAAGCTTCAAACAAAGAAGAGATATGAAACAATTTTCTCTATTCCAGTATCGTAAGTAGTGCTGTAATGAATTCATTACAGCATTGTTTTCAGTTATATTTTTCATTTTTTGGTTGTCAGTACTGACGTCCGATCTTATCAATTCTCAAATGAAATCTATTCAAATTCCGTGATCTGTCAACATTCGTAAGTCACACCAGCTGCCAAGATACAATACAAAAGTCACCAATCTGAATATTTATAAGAATTTCGAGAGTATTTCACAAAACTTGACTGAAATAGATAAAATATCGTATAAAACTAGTGAAACTATTGTCTTCGATCGGTGAAATGCCCCTACCGTTCTCTATGCTGAATATACTATGACGTTGAGTGAATCCCCGTTTAGATAATTCTAACACCATCTGATAGCATTACTAGGCGAGGGAAACATCCTAATTCGAGGATATTGAATAAAAACTGGTCAACACCGCTTGTAAGTTTTTATTTATTCCGACCATAGATCTCATCGGATGGACAGAATTAAATTTGATCAAAAATACATCATCAGCGATTAAGACTTTTCGCCTATAAACTCAAAAACGAACATTTGGACAATACGTTGTTTGTGATACCAATAGCTTGCGCATAGACGAAAAATGAGACCAGATCAATAGATCTATCGCTATGCTGATCCGATGGACAGAATAAAATAATTCTGCACAGCGATTAAGAATTTTCGCTTATAAATTCAAAAACGAACATTTGGACCATACGGCTCTTATTCGTGATACCGGATGATGGGGTTAATGAAACACAGGAAAACGATACAGGTCTGTGGTATGATAATTTGGGGAAAGAGAAAAAATCCCAGAGAAAAAAACCCTGACCTCACCCATGTTAGAACAAAAATTTATTAAAAATATCATATCAGAGGATCTTGGAGGACATCTACCGGATCAGAAGAACATCTTCAAGTAGTTCTTCTATGGGCAGCAGAGTAAAACAGACTCTTCACCAATCTACCCGAAATTCTAGATCTGAAATAAAAAAGACAAAAGCAGAAAAAACAAGCTATTTATAATCAATTAAATGGTTTTTGAATTAACCACCCATTGCAGAAATTCTTTCTTCATGAATTAGTCATGACAGAAATGTCACAATGTTCGAAAGAAATGAAAAAACTCAATCAATTTTCCCTTTTTGAATTGCTAAACATAAGAAAACTTATGAGTACATAACTTTCAATTGTCCTCCTTCACGAAGAAGTTCCTCTGTTGCCATATGGATTTCTTAGAAGATCTCATCACCATGTTCAATGGCTAATTTCGGAACGTAATCACTCTTGTCCTTCGAATTCCTCCAATATTCAAATTTAAATTCTCAGCCTTGGTCTCTGATCGTGAGGGTTCTTTCGAACCAGGTACGACCATCAAAGTGATGATTTTTCGGAACTTCAGATGTTTGAAGACCCTAATGAAAGGAAATCAAGCATCTCATAACACAAGAAAACCGAATATTTTTGAGGACCAAAAGTTACGGTAATTATAAAGTTTCCTGCCCAGTTGTATTTTTTTTGTGATCTTGAGGTAGGGAAAATGAACCTAACCTAACCTAACTTAACCTAACCTGAATTGTTTAATTTTTTTATCAATTTTTTTTTAATTTTGAAAAAAAAATTTTTTTCAACTTTTGGTAGGGAAAATGAACCTAACCTAACCTAACCTAACCTAACCTTGTTAAACTAAACTATATAGACTATATATAAGACTATATCAGAGCCGTATCCGAGGTAATTGGAGTATATTTATGAGTTTCATTTATTTTTTTTCTCGAAAAATACTGCCTCCCCAGAGCTGTTATTGAGACTGCAGTATCAGGAAGTCCTATAGATTCACTGTGCAAAATATTTTTAAAATCGGTGACGGGGCTATAAAATTTATAATAACCAAAATTACGACATATCCGAGAATTGTCAAAATGACAATAATGAGATAATAAGACCGTGGATCAAACCATAGATTTTCGTGCTTCAAGGCATAAACCGGCGTTGCGGGATTTCACGCACTGCTGTAAAGCTCCCCGCTTATACTCGAGGTCGGGAACGATTGTGATTGCGCTTCGGGTTCCGTATTATCGTGCCGGATAAACTTCGGAGGCGGATTATCGCCGCGCGAACCTGAGGCGCTGTCCGGAGCCGAAGACGACGCGAGATGGGAGGTCGACGTCGGGCCGAGGCGAGAGAAGAAGGAAAATCAATAAGGGAAGAAAGCCGGTTCCGGAACGGTTGGCTGGCTCTCAGATTCGTGAAATCGAGCTCGAACCGATATCCGCTCCGCTCGGCGGTGCCAGAAAACGCGGGGACTTTTTACCCCGGGATTTGCATAAAACGATCCCGAGTCTATCTGTCGAACCTGTGCCAACTTTGAATACTCCCTTTTTTATCTAGGATTCACTTTCCATTTTCCCCCCTTTTGGCGGAGGTGAATGATTAACGGGGACAAGGGGGGAAACCAGTAGGTTTTTGTGGGGTTTTCTTCGTTTCGCGGAAACGATCAGAGAATTCGAAAACAAGCGTTGTGAAACGCAGAGATGCAGAGACGAAGATTTGAGGACAAGATTCTCAGTGAAAATTAGTATGGGTAGACAATATAATATTAGGTGTACAACTTTGCTTCCACCGTTTTTTCTCAAAATTCGAGGCTTTATTGTGAAAAGCTGGTTATACCTTTATGATTCAAAGTATTTTCCATCGTTTGCCACTACTTTCTCCCATCTTTTAGGCAGCATACGAATCCCGTGTTGCAACATGAGGATTTTGGATCGTCATAAAACATTTATAGCCCTGTTGACCGTTCTTTGGCGGTCTCTTTGAAATATTCGTTGAATTATCGTCTTATGAATGAATTAATTCCATTGTAGAGAATTAGGGAAGGAAGAGCGCAAAATCTGTTTTTTTTTCGAATCTAGTGATTAGGGATGAGGACACTTGGTTCAGCTTTGTTATATTCTATTTTTTCTTATGTAAAACTTCCATTGTTTTGGGTTCTTCATTTACCTTTAGAGGTAATATTCACATTTTCCGAATAAATCAAAATTTTTTCTTGTCGTTGAATTAAGAAACATAATACTTCATTCAGTATCGGATACTCAAAAGAATCCAAGTTGCACAACACTACCCCGAACTGCTCCGAGCTTTAGGACTTGATACAACTGGAACTTCAGGCCCTCAATCAAACTTACCATTAGAGGCTCATCTATCGCTCATTTATAGTGGATTTTGCAGAGAAATTTTCGATTTAAATATTGTGAGAAACCACTGTTTTCAATAGAAATATGCATTCAAGAGGGTGCCATTTCTCATGGAACTTTCAAGTCTGTTCATCTGGATCATAAAAATAAATAGTTTTATTTTCATGGTCTTCGAACCGAAAATTTGTTTTCAAAATACCTGATAGTCTTTTCATCATTTATTATCATCATCTGTGGGAATTCCGCAACCCGTCTCTTTTTCAACCCCCGCAAAGTGCAAGACTTATGGTTTAATTGGTTTGCTTCATTAGAACAGAATGAATAAACGGGTCATTTTCATAGTGAAGCACCGAAAAAATTGTGTGTTACTTAATAGTAAATTCTAAAACAAGTTGTAGAATGAGCTCCTATTCCAACACGAATGCGAAGTTCGATAGCATGAGTGTTGGAATTGCTTTCTGCAATGAGTATTAGACGATATTTTATCTATTTCAGTCAAGTTTTGTGAAATACCCTCGAAATTCAAATAAATATTCAGGTTAGTGTCTTTTATATTTCATCTTGGCAATTGGTGTGACTTACGAAATTTGACAGATTACGGAATTTGAATTAACTATATAACTATATAACGAAAAATATAACTGAAACAATGCTGTAATGAGTTTCATTACAGCACTGCTTTTAGTACTGTAATGAACTCATTACGATACTGAAATAGAGAAAATTATTTTATCATGTCTCTCGTTGTATTGCGTTCGATAACGATCGCCTGTGATTGTCTTGATCAAGTAATGCCTCCAATTCTTCAAGAACCTTATCTCTTCCACGTTGAAATCGCCGTTCTTGAAGCGTTCAAACCACTTTCGGCACGTTTTTTTACTAATCTTCATGAGAATTTGAGAGAATTCGGTGAACCTCAGCCGCAAATTTCTTCATATTGAAGCAGAAAATTAAAACTTCCAGCAAATGACAAGAATTCGGCTCGTGAACTCGACTTCCTTTCCAAGATGAAAGAAGGCAATCACAACTTGACTGTGTTTAATTTCTTACAGGTTCTTAGTAACACTGAGTCATAAAACTCCTGATAGTATGTGGCACTGAGTGAGATAGGTCCTTGTTCCTTGGGACTTTTTTGATTTGAATAGATATCACTCAGGATTCAAAACAATTAATACAATAACCTTAAATTTTCAAGTAAAACGAAATACTTACTCGATGTGATTTCTGAGTTTATTTCAAGCGAAATCATTTTAAAATTGTTGGACTTGACCACAGTTTTAAATTTGGAATAAATGCGTATGCTTGATAATTGTATATTTTAAAACAAGTTGCAGAATAGGCTCTTATTCCAACACGAGCGGCGAAGGAGCGACTTTTCGAAAGCAAGAGTGTTTGAATTGTCTTCTACCAGGAATATTAGACTATGTTTTCTTCATTTCCTTTTAGTCAAGTTTTGTGAAATACTCTCGAAATTCAAATAAAAATTCAGATTTAACATCCTAGTGACTTTTGTATTGTATCCTGGCTTACGATATTCGACAGATTAGGGAATTTCAATTGATTTGATTTGAAAATTGATAGGTTCGTCGGACAGTACTGACAACCTCAAAACGAGAACTTTAACTAAAATCAATGTTGTAATGAGTTTATAACAGCACTACTTTTAGTCCTGTAATAAACTCATTGCGATACTGAAATAGAGAAAACATTTTTCTGAAGATTGCTCCCATTTCAATCGCCATCTTTAATTGCACAAGACTGAAGAAATACTCAAATCAAGAGTTTATATTCTTCAATTAATTCAAGAATCTAAGGCACGAATAGAACTAAATAGAAAATGGAAAATTCATAAGTCATTGGTTTTTCTCATTACCAACCTAAATCCTGCAACGGTACAATTATTCGAATTGAAATCAATCAGAAAGAATTGAGTGTAGAGATGACTAATACCTACACAAATTCCTTGAAGACATTAACAAAATCGGAAAAGTTAAGAGAAAAAAATATAAAATCTATCCTCATAATAATGATTTGGACACAAACAGGCTTCATATCAACCGAATCGAATGATTTCATAATTCCATGAGGGAAATAATAAAAAAATGACTGCAATGAAGTGAGGAAATATCTGCATGAGAAAATATTTTGTGATTTTTCAATTTCTGTCGTTCCATCATTTTATTAAATGTCGTTTATATGTAAATGTATTTCATAAATTTTTTCTGTGATGAATTCAAAATTTTCGTTCTCATCTTTCTGCATTTCTTTATTAATCGATGTTTTGCATTATGACGAAAAACTTATTCCGAATTGTATAGAAATTCATTTTTTCCAATTGAATATAACAGTTTCGCGCAGTATTCCTTATAATATTCATTCATTATATTATGATTCCACGGATTCATTAATTATCTAAATTTATGGGAGAGAAAAACAGTTCTGCCAATCAACATTTCTCAATGCCAAAATCACTAAACAATATTTCATTAATTTCAATAAAAAATTCAACGAATTAGAGAAAATAATGAACGATACTCATACAGAAGGTTAATTCGAACACTCGTTGATTCAAAAACGAGCCACGAAGTAGCTCGTTTTTAATTTTGAACTCATGAAAGAAAATCAGTACTTGTTTTACAAATTACTATATCAATCCTCAATTCGAGATGGATCAGCTGGCAAAGCTTCCGGTGTTTTCTGCAGTTTTTCCCTTCACCACCATTCCTCCTCCTCTAGCAACGATCTGCGGACAATATTACCTGTGGGATGAATCTAAAGGCAGGAGCTACAACGCTCGTAATGTCGACAATAGGTGCAACCCTCGTTGACTTTTAACGACTGTTTGAACGACGAAAATAATGCGGATCCCATATACGCGACAACAATAACGTCATTTAAATTTTGTAAAGCAGAAAATGATGAACTCAATTGTGCATATCAAGGGTAACTTGCAGGCAATTTTTGCGTGTCTGATTTATGGCATTCGGACACACCCTTGTAATTTCGGAAGTGGAAATAGCTACAGCGATATGTGCTTCTCATTGTGAACTTGCTAATGTGACGTGTGAATGGTTCGTATTTGTTTTCTTTTACTTCCTCTAAGTTATGTAATCAATAGCTGAGGTAAAAAAAAGAACGTGGTACCATAACATTCTTCGTATGGTATCATACGATACTATCATCTCTAGTATCATACGATACTAGAGAGCCAGGGAAAAAAACCTCAGCCGAAGAAACCTGACTCCACGTAAAAAAAATAAAATAAAATTGTTGTATCTGATCAATTTATACTTCATCAAATTGATCTAAAATTTTCAACCCATTGCGAAAATGTATTTGATACAATTTATAAATCGAACAATTATTAATTCAACTGTTTCCTCTGATTCACCACATTCACAATTCGGACTATCAACTGAATTCCACTTGAATAGCATGCTATTGGTACGACCATAACCTGTTCTTATTCGATAAAGAAGGGACCATATTCTCCTGGAAAGGTTAAAACCAGGAACTTTGTTCGATGGATCAGATATTAGATCTTTAAGAGATAAAGAACATGCATCCCATTCGGATTCCCAGATTTCTTTATAGCTGAAGTTCGAATTCAGAAAGTTATTCGACCAAATAGATTCACGGGATTTCAGTCTTGGGATTCTATTTTCTGGAACGTAGGATAGTATCGGAAAGTAATCCGGAAATAAATTGAATTTATTCCAAGAATTCCAAGTTGCAGACTGTCTTCGAATATGGGGAGGAACTATATTTGATAGCACTGGTAGCCATTGGATAGGTGTAGATCGGATGGTTCCAGTAATTATTCTCATTGATTAACTGAGCTGTGCGTCGATTTTCTGAACATGAACACTATTGAGCCAAACAGGGCAACAATATTCGGCGGTGGAAAAAACCAGGGCAAGGGCTGCTGTGCGAAGAGTAGTCGGGTCAGCACCCCATGACGTACCAGCAAGTTTCTGTAGAATATTATTTCTCGTTTTCAGCTTCATCCGTAAGTCATCCAAATGTGCTTTGTAATTCAGAGAGGAATCTAATTTAACACCTAAGTATTTGGCAGTAAAATTATGTTTCAAAGGAAAGTTCCCGAAAAGGACATTTAATTTTCTAAATTTTTGATGGATATTCAAATGAAATAACGAAACCTCGGTTTTATTCGGATTTGGACACAAACGCCATTCGAAAAGATAATTTTTCAAAATATTCAGATCAGAAGTTAAATTTTCCTTAATACTTTGAAAATCAGAATTTCGGAAAGCGAGTGTATTTTTCAGATGAAGTACATATCACATAAATACAAATTGAAAAGGAGGGGTGCTAAGGCAGATCCTTGTGGAAGACCATTGTTCAAAGTTTTGAAGTTACTACTATTATCATCAACAAAAACACGAAATCTTCTACCTTAGCTTATTGTATAAAATCTAAGATCTATTTATTTCAACTACCACATACCGCTACAGCCAAAGAGTGTAAAACAAAGTTGTACACCCAATACGTTGATTTTGTTCGTTTCGCTAGAAAGGGTTAGGTGAAAAAAATGTTTGGAATATAAGATTGAAAAGAAGGGAAAGTATTATAAATTTCAAACAAAAATATGACGAAACTAAAGGATGCTAGAACGCAACAGTGACTTAAAAAAAAGTCCAAAAATCAGGTGGGGGAATTTGTAGCTCCTTGTGAAGCTACAAATTGTGTAGTGAATTGATTTCGACATTAAATCATTATGAAAATGGATTAACGACGTTCATAAGCCGTCGAAGAAAGTTACTAATAACAAGGACTAGTGGGAAAAACGGAATATACTTGGGGATCTTTTTCATGAAGAGTTTCTGTGGGAGTGAGCTGCAGACGTTTCTCCGTTAGATGGCACTTTTCTTTTTCATATCCAGAAAGTACCTAACAGCATTGAATATAGGTCTGTGGCTCATTTTCATTGTCATCGACGAAGACGTTAAGCAGTACTGATGACAGGTAACAACCCAGAAACTAGTCTATTGCTACGATGGTTCGATGACAGCACGTCCCTGCAGTGTTCTTCATGATTTAGATTTTCACTAGTCCTTATTATTAATCAAATCATTATGACGAACGGTGATTCGAGATTTCTGATACTAGTGCCATCTTTGTGCAAGTCGTTTGTTCGACTCATTAGGCAAAAAATTAGGATGTAGGGAATTATGAAAAACTTGCCACGAAATAGATCTTCTTGATAACATAAAATGTCAATAACATAAAATGAAAAGTATTGACAATACTAAAATAACAAACACGATTCTCGGCAACCTCTCAATGTTGAAACCTTCAGCCTGTGGAAAGCCGAAGAAGTTTTTCCAACCAAGCCGCTTCTGCAGGCGAGGAGCCGAGGGGGGACAAAATTGGGGCAATAGCATGAAAAAACTGCGGACAAAAAGGGCATAAACAAGAGCCGAGAAACCGTAGTAGTGGGTTATTATCAGAAGAACCGTTGCGGTGGGGCGCAGAGCACCGGCGTCGGACGTGATGCTTGAAAGAGCGGCGCAGTAGAGCGGGCGGCGCATTAAGGCCCGTTCATTGAGCTCCGGATTATGGCTCCTGGCCCTATGAGGCCCGCGCCTCCGACCGACGTCGATGCACTTTATGTGCCCCTTTACGAGCGGCCATCTTACCGACCAGGAGCAATAACGGGGTTTATTGGAGTTTCTACTCCCTGCCGCGGCTCACTTGACTTTTACCTCCTGGAGGGGTGGCTTTAGGCAGCAGAAGAAGGTGGCTGTGCACCTGAGGATTTTCTTTGTTTTTTTAATTTCTTTGAAACTCGAATACGTGAAAATGAGAACGAAAGAAATGTTTCGGAATGAAAAAAATCAAATCCATGGGCACCCGCAGAATTTTTTTTCAGGGGGGGGGGCAAATAATGATTTAATAAGGCGCAGGCGAAATCAGTATTCGGTCTTTCTCAAAAACAAGAAGGAAATCAAAATCTCAGGTGGCGGCCACGGCCCCCCTGGCCTCTCCCTGCGGGCGCCCATGAGCGAATCATATACATATATACAGGGTGTTCGGCACATGAACCGTCAAATTATTTGGGATGCTTCTTGGATCATTTGCAACCTTTTTCACCCTGGTATCCTGAGTCCTAAGATTCACGGTTGGAGAATGATGATTTTTTTATGTTTTTTCTCAAATTACCTGAAATCTCGCCATTCAAACTATGTAGAATTTTATTAAGTCTGTAAAATTACCATTATTTTTTTAATATTATCCTGTAGTCTATGCGATTCGAATAATTAATAGTGTTTATTTCGATTGAAAATTCCCAAGAGACATACGACGATTTTTAATTGTGAAATTATAGTAACTGTTTCAAACGAATCAACTTCAAAATTAAATTTGAGAATAACTAGCAAGAGTTAGGAGCTTTATTTCATTTAGATAATTCCCTAGTTAATGATCTTTCCAATGGTATGCTACAACATTGATAAAAAAAATATTTCTGTTCAAAATACGAATGTTCTGTGAGGAGAACAGAAATAGTTCGGCTCTAATAACAAGAATTGAGTACCCAAAAAAACAACAATTGGTATCGATTTCAATGAAATATGAACAAAAACCAATTCCGTTCTAAGAACTTTCATGTGATGAAAGCTTTAATGTTTGCTTAACCCTTCCTAGCGCAAATTATCAATTTTCGAAAAAAAAAAATTAAACGCGCCTAAAGAAGTCAGATATACCTCATTTCTAAGAACTGTTTGTTTAAAAGTGTCCTAATCCTGCCAGGACTCTTAATGCCATATATGGCATCATTTGGCGTTACACAGACATCGAAAAAAAAGTTATTTAAGCAGAAAGAAGACGTATTGGATCATATTATACAGGGTGTACCAAGTTCGACAGCCTTTTAGGCGTTTCTGAAGAACTGGACCTATTTGAAATCTGAAAATTGGGATTATGTTGTTTGACATTATCTACCGATCTAAAATATTCTTGGAGCCACTTTCAGTTATACAGGGAGAGAAAAAAAATTTCAAACATTTTTTTTCCGAATTTAATACAGAATGCAATTCTGATTACATTTATGCTCAAATCGTTGCATTCGTCAAAATACTATCTAAAATATCGAGACAAAACTGAAGAAAAAAGGGAGATAAGAGTATTCGGTATTATGTTTGTCATTCCTACTCTAGATATCGTTTTCAAATTTTTGAAGGCGAATACTGTGGAAACATTGTACATTTTCAGAATTTTGAATAACCCGTCACAGGGTGTTCCAAAAGTTGTTTTCAAAAATTGGGATCAAGATTGGCCCATAACTTTCGTTTTTCAAATTAGAACCCTATTTTTTATGATTGCGTTGGATTGTGCAAAAAAAAATGATGATAATGTTTCAACATGATAATGCTCCTAAAATTAATAATTCTTGAGCTATTCATTGAATCTGTTTCATATCAACAATGACCTTGGTCATAGATTTCTGGGACTGAAAGGATTATTAATTTTAGGAGCATCAATATGTTAGAACATTATCATCATTTTTATTCGCAGAATCCAACGCAATCATAAAAAAATAAGGTTCTAATTTGAAAAACTAAAGTTATGAGCCAATCTTGATCCCAATTTTTGAACCAATATTTGGAACACCCTGTGAAGGGTTATTCGAAATTCTGATAATTTACAATATTTCCACAGTCTTCGCCTTCAAAAATGTGAAAACGGTTTGTGCTTACGATATCTAGGTTAGGAATAACAAACATAATACCGAATACCCTTATCTCCCTTTTTTCTTCAGTTTTTTCTCATATTTTGGAAAGTATTTGAGTACGAATGTATTCAGAATTGCATATTCTATCAAATTCAAAAACAAAAAAAAATTTTTGAAATTTTTTTTCTCTCCCTCTATAACTGAAAGTCGTCAGGCTCCAAGAATATTTTAGATCGATAGATAATGTCAAACAATAACATAATCCCAATTTTCAGATTTCAAATAGGTCCAGTTCTCCAGAAACGCCTAATAGGCCGTCGAACTTGGTACACCCTGTATAGTATTGGATGGCAAGATAAAATTGTTCTCTTTTGTTAAGCATATAATATTGCACCCTTGAATAGTCTGTAATACAAAATTTGCAACGCTGTTTTTGTTCACTGGCCTCTAAATTTCTGGGGCAATTTTCAAATTTGAAATTCATGACAACCTCAGAAGGTTTAAAACACTTTGAATTTTTCCTGCTGCTTCCATGGATGCTGATAGGAGAAGGCCACAGTTTTCTGAATGAATATCGGAGATATTTCCTTTCAAAAGTTGAAGAAGATGATTATTTTCGACGTGTGTTTTTAATAATAAAAAAAAAATATTCTATGAAATATCTTTATAAATATTTTAATATTTCGATGTTATTATGTATATTCAATCATATATTCAATATGAAAGACAACTTCTGCATATTATGAAGCTGAATGATTCCAAATGGAATCATGACTTTGTAGGAGTGACGAAGTTAATTGTCTCTTAATCTCTGAAGGTCTGATGCAACTTACCTAAGGTCAACCCTAGATTGAGTTACCTGATATTTCGGTTTCATTAATCTCTGGAAAGATTTGGGTCCTTCTTAGCTCTGCAGACTCAAAGAACAATCAAAAACTGCCAGCTGAATAACATGTCATTTAATGACAGAATTTTCTCACCATAAGCTTCACAATTTCTTCCTCTGCTTGTAACGAGGTGATGCCCCTTCCCCCCTAATTGATTAGCGAGCTGATGTAAGAAACCGAATCGAATCGCGCGGCCATCTTGCGACCTCTCCCGTTTTTCCCGCGCCCGTTTCCTCCGACGATAAACACAAATCAACGGAACCGACAAAAAAAAACGCTGCAGCAATCCCGTTGTTTCCCATCGCAATCCCCGCGTATTGTTCCACCGGATCTCGGGCTAAATTGCCTCGGACCGCAAATGCTGAGCAGAACGTAAAGTAGGGCCGAAAAAAGGTTCTGCCATTTAGTCAATAATAAGTAAGATAATGACATTTGCGAGTCCGGATAACCGCAGGACGAGAAATGGGCGAGAAGGCAAAAACGCGGCTACCGAATCCGCTATATTTAGCGGCTTTGCCGTGATTCTGGAGATGGGAGGCCGTTTACGGCCACTGTTTTCGAATTGTTTGATTCTTATCCTTCGGCGGTTTGAGTTAGAAGAAGTCTTAGTTCCAAACCAAATAATCCCAAGAACGTAAGAGTTTTTAATATCTCGAAAGGCAACAACCAATTGAGGATTCGCTGAAACGATTTATAAAAAACAAAGCCGTCTTCATGAAATTTAAAAAAACATTTCCCCTAGACAAATCTCAAGCATGCAATCAAGTAAATCACTTTGAGTTTCTTTTGGAGTGCATTTGATAACTGCATTTGTCAGTGAATGTTCACCTGACATCTTCCCATCAGAATATGCAAAAATATTACCAAGGCCAACAAAATTTCGGGATTTTAAGATGAGTGGTTTTCGTCGTTCCTGAAAAGTGCACTAATAATCTTTGATGATATACAGGGTTTTTCTGAATTGATGCAAAAGATTTCAATTGGGTGATTCTTTAGCAAAAATTAAGGAGTTCTTCATCTTTGTTCAATATCCTTCTCGATCCAAATTAAAGCCCTTTGAAGTTTAGTTACTTGGTTAGTTTCAATTCTTCTGAGATTGGAGAATAGCACAGGGAAAATCTGAACCATAAAAATATTTGTCATATGACTTCTTTTAACAGTAGGCGGAGGTCTGTTGCCTACAAGCAACAAGCTTGAGAAAGTTGTCATAAAATTTTTAAGCATTTATCAATGTCCGAGGGTTATTCGGATAGAAAATTTTTTGCTACTTATAGAAAAAAAACAGTGCTTAAAAAATTTATTCGCAGGTGCAATTAACAAAGGAACAATTAGAAAGATCCAGATGTGTTAGTTTCTATGACTGATGAGGATGTATTTCCACTGCACATGCTGTTAATAATTTGATTATGATGTTCTTCGTCAATATTCAAGTAGGGTTTTATTGAGTTGGCATTGTTGTGACCCGTAATTTTTATAAGTTGCTGTTCTTGTACACCACTTTTGGCCAATCGAGTTTCCGCGGTCGATCTATTGGTGTGATTAGTAATTTTTTTCCTCTGTATTCAAGCCAATCGCTTTGGCAGACGATCTTGTCCAATTTTGAATTGTATTTCTCCATTGGCATATTATCATACCAGTGATCATTTTCGGATTTCCATTGACGATTTGGTATGAGGAATAATCTGTTGGTTTCAATATTTGGGCCCCTTTTTGACAGCAATTTTTTGAATAATCGGACAGGACAAACGTTGCTGTCCTTGTTTTCTATTAGAAACTTACTTCCAGTGCACATTCTTGAACCACCCTGGCACCACCTTGCTGAATACAGGGTTATATTCAACTCGATTCATTACAGAACCATCGTTGTTTGATTCGATACAAAAAAAATTCAGTAAAACAAGCAGCAGCTTCCCCACCTCGCCAAGCTAATTCTACCGCGGCTATGTGATAGAATTTCTGTTGCAGACCTTCAGGAGTATTTTCATTCCATGAATTTACCATTTTCGTTATTTCTGCAGAACTTAATGCTGCTGAACTTTGTTTCCTCTGACAAGGATCTGATGGCAGTTTTCGTTGTACAGAATCGCGAGCAGCTCGCGCTTGTTGAAATACAATACTTTTGAATGGGTCAGTAATAACTTTAATCTCTTTAAAATATTCTTCTTGTAACAGTTTACTTGTTGAATTACACAGTGCTTTCTTTGAACTCTGACCCATCTTTTTTCCCCATGTTCACAGGCAATCCTTCACAATTAACGCCAATTCTTCCGCCGTCCGATTTCCATCTAATTCATACTTTTTATCTTCACAAAATCCCATGAATGATTTCCATACAAACTTCTTGATATAAGTGGTGTGTTTTGGTATGTTTGATTCAATAATTTCGTTAATATTCTCGTCAGTAATGCACCCAAATCGTGATATTTCGAAATATTAAATAAAATTCAAAATCGAAATAAATCAACATGTGTCCATGCCAACGTTTAAAATAGTCCATGGTCTGTTTTCAGTGTAATGTTGACATGAATAGGTGAAATTGTTCATATGATACAAAACGAGGAAATTTGATTGGTTATTGGAACTGTCAAAAAATTTTCAAGAAAATAGATTAGGCGCAAATAGAGAGACACGATTTTGTCAAACTGTACCTTTTCAGGGTAGACATAACACAACAATATCAAATGATTGAATTATTGTAATTAAGTCAGGTAAAGCCTAAATTTGTACTCTATGACGAATGGAATAAACTAAAGGAAAAAGAAATCATACAGGGAAGGGAAACAGTTTATCTGTTTTGCTTACTTTGTATACGAATAAACTGTTACCGTTTTATTCTTTGCCTGACTTAATCAGAATAATTACCTTATACTGATGTGTTAAGTCTACCGTGAAAAAGTTTCACAAAATCGTGTCTCTTCCTTTAGTTATAAGAGTCAGCAATGTGTCACCATTAGACATTTTGGAGCTGAAAATTCACTTCATCGAAAAACCAAATTCAAAATTGAGTTTAATAATTTTTCGCGAAACACTCTCGATAAACTTTCTGGAAAAAATCCCCACTATTGAATACCCCGTATAACTTCACAAATAAAGTTGAATTTTTTTTAACTCCCCTTCTTGAAGGACAAATCAAGAACCTTTCGGATGCTTCATGGCTCGTGAAGATCGTATCATTTTTGAAAAAGTTATAGGGGTTTGAAATATACTTAAAATATTTAAGATTAGAACATTTTCTCATATTATCAAAGCGCAGGCCCGAATTTTTCGTGTTCGAATGGCTGAAGCTCCAAAGCAATACAATATTCAGCGTTTTGCTTTGTACATTTTTTATTCAGTAGGTCTCAAGCTGAAACATATTGAAAAACTAGCAGATTTCAATTTCAGATTTCACTGAGAATCATTTCCTCATAGAATTTGTTCACGTGAAAAAATTCAAACGTCTGTGGCATTCTCAACTATGACAACTTTTTCTATCGCAACATTCTTCGCCCAATATATCCCCAAATTGCAGGAACAGAGGGCGCTGAGCACTCGCGAACTCAGTCCCCGATTTATAGGACAAAAACACAAGCTTCCCAAATCTCCACCGTCTCTCTAATTGCGGCGACACAAAAACATCGCCATTGTTTGGAGTAGTCTTCCGCTATTTCTACTCAGCGTGGCGTCATGTCCGCTTCCGCCGAACCACCATACCCCCCTTTCCGCCTAGGGGTCACCCCCAGCTTTGGAGTTATTATTTATCTCCCTCCTTTTTTGGACCATTCATTTCTGGTGGACGTTGTTAACGATTCGGTGGTTATAATTCGCGGAAATTCATAAGGCATTAGTGATGTTTTCCCGGGAGGTTTTTGCTCCAGATGGAATTGAGTTTAGCTTATTCCTCCCATTTTGCTCACTCGATATCAGAAATCCCATAGGAGATGCTTAAATTCTTGATTTTTCTTCATTTCCATTCGTACACTGCATCCCAAATTCGTTGGAGATAACCTCACATCTTTATCTCTTTCGAGATATAAATCGAAATAATAATTTTCTTATTTATGTCACTCCACCATGAAACTCCACATTTTTTTCCGATTGAAATGATACATCACATGGCATCTAGAATTGATTATCATATTCAAAATTCGAATTTCATTTATAAATTCATTTCACTTCAGATAAAAGGAGTTTTCAACAACAGATAGACTTAAACATTTGAAGAAATTATTCGATATTTTATCCATCATGTTCTAAACATAATTTGCATCCCTTCTTCTTAATAATTAATGGCATTTAGCATATGCGGACCTCTCATTTGGCGAAATTTTTTCGCTTTACCTTTCCAGAATCCATTCTAAAGACCTCCAAATATCTTCAAGCATTTAAACTTCCTTCGTATAAACGTATAATACAGCTGTCAAATTTATAACGTGAAAACGATGATACAGAAAAAAATTCATTGTACGCCAATGAATTCTTTTCATCTTGAAAATGCCATAAGGTTATCGAAATATACAGTATCATTGAAAACGCGAAAATTCCAAAGTGTTTTCCAAAGTGGAGAAAACTGGAAAAACTTTTTCATGAATAAGTAGCCCATTAATTTCTAATTTAAAATTACATATTGTAAGGAGACAGAGAATTTGGAATGCACTGTACATCTTTAATTGAAATTTCATGGTTGTTATAGTTATGGAATTGTAACGTGTTGCAACCTCCGAATAATATCATTTTCTACAAGATATGAACAAGAACAACTAAAATACTCTTGAAAAAGTGACGAAAAGTATATTAGATCATCTTTCGCAGTTGAATTCCGAAAAACATAACCTAATATTTGCTTCAAAATCATTACTCAAGACGCTATTGATCAAATTTTAATTTATTTCTGGTCTTAATTATTTTAACTTTCAGTTGGGATTTTTCTACAAGATATGAATAACTTAAATATGTATTCTTGAAAAAAAGACGAAAATTTCATCAGATCGAAAAGCATTACCCGATATTTGCTTCAACACTTCAACGAAGACCATTGATCGAATTCATATTCTTCTTGGGATGTGTGGTCAAATGATTTTCTACCAGAAGAAATAAATATAAGGTAAACATAATATTTTAAAAAGCAGTTTCTTCGGTTTTTTTTACCAGCGGGATTTTTCAGAATATTTGGAATAAAAGGGAAAGATATCATAAAAGAAGTAAAACGAAAAATCAATATCAGGTATCTGAATCAATTGTACATTGTCGTTGACGCAAAATTTACATCTCTGGAATGAAATAATTTTGGTTATTAAATTTCAAATACAAGGTAAAAGATAATGAAACAGCGTTAATGAGGAAATATCTGAAAAAAACATGCAATAAATATGGTTATTCCCCACATAATGAATGTATTCAATAACTGTTGAAGCCGTAATTGTTAATATAGATACGTGGATTCCTAATCGCATGGCAGTATCCGAATCATTATCCACAAAACAAATAGATATTTGGCAATCTGTACTCCTGTTATCCCGATGAGTTTACTCAACACTCGACGAGGTTTGCAATGAGCTTTCATGACAAATATTGTCATACGTACAGGGACATCAGTAAACGCTGTAGACTGCATACTTCTATTCAAATATTCATTTTTATTTCATTACAAAATTATAAATTTGTGGAAAAGAAAAGGGTGAAACTAGATCCGTGTTTAGTTTATATCTTATGCCCTATTTTGTTTTTCGTTTGATTTTTTAGTTTGTAGCTAATCTTCTGAAGTTGCCCCACTTTTCTACAGGGGTAAATAATGGATTACCCAAGTTAAAACACAGATCGTTTAGATTAAAAAAGGATTACTTCGTCCTCCAAACCCGCAAGTCCGCCACTTAACGGGATTACGACGTACTCCTTTACAAACATATTCATATCAAACCCTAAACCGACTCGAAACATAGGTCCGATCATCAGACTACACGATCCCAGCTTTAAATAATCCAGAGAACAGTTTCATACGGCTTGGGCCTCTAACAAATCTAACAGCTACACAATACCCGACGAACAATAGTTGACACTTCAATGCGGCAAATATTTTGCTACTACAACCGTCGTGCGTCCTTCTCGTACTCTCTAGCTGCCCCTACTCGCTTCTCTGTCTGCTGGGGGCAGCTGCTCGAGCGTCTTTGCCTTTTGGTGCTTTCCGGACAATGGCAGCCACTCTATGTTATGTCTATTAAATGCGACTTTGTGAATTGTCAGGAGTGGCATACTTCATTAAAATGTTTATGCGATACCTACTCGAAAGGTTTCAATGGATCCGCATGGGGTCCTCACATGGTTCGGGTGGTTATACGTTTCCTGGAAAGGATGTGGGATTCGGAAATCGAATTTTTCTGGATGATACAGTTTGAATCGATCCGATATTGGCGGAAGTACAATGATTATTTTGAATGTTTTTGAAGTAGACATTAAGCAATTCTAACAGTCGAAGTAATATGAAGTTAGCTCAGCTATCAATGAATAAAATGAAGAAATAAATGAAAAGTTATCGTTATTTTCTCAGTTTCTATTAATACAATGAATGAAGTATTTGTCCAAGTCCATACAACGTTAGACACTTTACAAAACTCTTGCCACAATATACCTAGATATTGTCCTCATTTCTCATTGATCATCCTGAAAGCAGAGCTCTGCCGAGCAGTAAATATTGGTGATTCGAGCACTAAAGCATTGGGAAAAAATGCTCCCGAGTCCCGGACCTAAGCACCATTTTCCACAAAATGCTACTAAGCCCTTATGAAAGTAATTCTATATTCCGAGCACTAAGACTTAAGCACTTTTTTGGGAACTGTTGAATGTGAGGTAATTTTAATCGGAATTAAAATATTTCAACTTTTAAAAATAGTTAAACTATGATTTCCAGGTATTTGTAAAAGAAAGGATCCTTGCAAAGCCTGCAAACTCCTCTAGATCGGGATTTTATTTCTCTAATTCTGTGTGAAATCCATTCATTCTGTCATCTCGTATGAACAAAATCATGTGAGAATATCTCCTTCTAGCTCAGTTTTCATGGTAATGTTTCCGTGTTGTCGGGGAAAAAGGAGATGAGTCTATTTTTGAGCAGAAGGAGATACGTCTTGATTCTGGACGATTTGTAATTTGTAATCAAACTTCAAGTAATTCCATGGTGCCAGGGACAAAGGAGATGAGTCCATCTTTGAGCAAAACGAGGTTTTTCTTGATTCTGGGCGATTTGTAATCAAACTTCAAATAATTTTCCTGAACATTCCCAATAATGTACTTATCTCCTTTTTCCCTGACACCACGGATTTATTGACTGCCTCTTGCTACGGATTTATTTATCATCTGTCAAATTTATAAGAGAGAAAACAGTTCTGCCGATCAATATTTTTCAATGCGAAAATCACTATATGTTATTTACGGAAACATTTCATTAATTTCGATAAAAATTCAACGAATTAGAGACAATAATGTATGATACTCGTACTGAAGGCCCATTCTCACACTCGTTCTTTCAAAAACTCGTGTAAGAATATAAATGCCTTCTCCACTTGTATCATAATAGTATATTTTAAACCAAGTTGCAGAATGGATTCCTATTCCAACACGAATGCAAAATGCATGAGTGTTGGAATTGCCTTCTGCCACGAGTATTAGACGATATTTTCTCTATTTCAGTCCATTTTTGTGAAATACTCTCGAAATTCAGATAAAAATTCAGATAAGTGACTTTTGTCACATGACAGATTACGGAATTTTCATCGATTTGATTTGAAAATTGATAGGATCAGAGGTCAGTACTGACAACCACAAAACGAAAAATATAACTGAAAACAATGCTGTAATGAGTTCATTACGGCACTACTTTTAGTCCTGAAGTATCTTTTGCTAATTTCTCTACCGAATCGTGATACAGTGAGTGCATTCTACAATTTTTCTTTCATATGTTATAACATGTAAGTTATCCACTTCTATTTCTAGACCATGTTTTCGTTTGAAAATTTTTGATAAGGAATCTAAATGTGAAAGTTTTTAATCTCAAGCAGAAAGTTCGTTTTTAACGCTTAATTAAAAATATTCAGAATGGAGCCCTACTGAAACATGCGGTTATCTTTAAGGTTCTTCAATGAAAAAATGTCGTTTTTAAAGACTAATGCTCCTCCCATAATACTCGCCATAATTTTCTGAAGAAAATTCAACAATTTAACATCGGAACAACGCAAAATATCTATTGAAATATATTATAGGAGGTCTCGGCATTTTTCTGCAATTTTTCGTAGGTTTTCTCCTCCAGTCTTTGAACATTCCTTGAAATTACAGCCTTTTTCTAAATGATTTTTGTTCCGAAAACTTGGGAAGGAAACCCAAAACAAACTTCAGAAAACTACGAAATATTTTGAGGAAGCCATTTTCATCATAAAATATGGGGCTGTCCGTTTGACCAAAGTTGGTGAAACCCATGAATCATTTCTCTAGTAAAAGTTTAACTCCGAAATTACAAACGTGAATATCGATTCCTTTCCAGTTATATATCTAGATAATCTGGAATAAATATGATATTTTTCAACCAAAAATCTCAGGATGAAAACCCTGGAACTGGTCAAAAATTTTCAGATTGTCCGCATTTTTAGGCGATAGAACTTAATATCTTCTTTCATCGAATCAGTTGCAAGCCTTTCAAACTCTAAATTAATTAAAGTAAACATATTATATTGAAGAGCTCGTTTCAAAGCTCATAAAAATGAAATCTTTTCTTATCTGATCTTTTAATCTGTTTTTTTTAATTATCGGATGTTTTTTCAGAGTGATGCAGCTTTGAATTAGCAAAACTGCTTCATTTCACAACCTATTCAATATTTGTTCGTTGCTTTTTGTTTAGTAGGGTTTGACATTTCATTATGAATATACTTACACCAGAAAAAACGCCTGCAACTCATCGTGCTTTTCGTAAATTTTATGGTGTACATAATCGCCCTTTGGAGGGGGTAATTCGAAGAAAGATGAAACCTTTTTGAACCAACTTCAGTCTCACAGAGTTCCCATTATCATTGAGTCTGAATTTGGTCCAAAAGGCTTCGAATTACCCGCGCCAAAGGGCGATTAAGTAAGCATGAAATGTACGAAAAGCACGATAAGTTTGACGAACAGAACCATTATTTTGATGAAAAATTTCAAAAATTTGCAGGCGTTGTTTCCGGTGTAAGTCTACTCATAATGAAATGTCACACCCAACAAAACAAAAGCAACAATCAAATGTTGAATAGGTTGCAAAATAGAGCAGTACTGCCAACTTAAAGTTGTATCACTCTAAAAAAACATCTTATATAACTATCAAAAAAAATTATAAATGTAACAGATCGGCATGTTGAGTTCAATTCTGAATAAGTTATTGTTTTACATACTTTGACATTACTTTGTCACTGCTGTTCTCGAATATTATTCATTCCACATTGTTTTTCCTGGGAGCCTTTAAAAATGACTCCCAATACTAAGCAACTTCGGCCTTTGAAAAAATCCGAACCAACAGCGTCGAATCCCCCCACGAAGACATCAAACAGACATCGATCCTCCCTCAAAGGCCACACAACTCCAACCCCGCTCAAAGGTACCGATCAAAGGCGGGGGCGTATAATTAGAATAACCGTATTTACTTTGCGGCGTGCATGTAGTCCGATCCACAGATATAATTTGCGGAATAATTATGCCGGCATAGAGAAAGCCGCAGCTAAGTGGCCGTACAGGCCAACCGCCCGGGCGCTTCGGAGACGCCCGGCGTCGCTCCCGCTCCCCAGAAACGAGCTGGGCGGCTGAGCTCTCCGCTCCCGCATTACGGAGGCACAAAGCGCCCGGCTGCCGAAATCCAATTTGCAATGAGACTTATTAGTTAAATGGGGGCGTTGAATTCGCCCATTAAGTGGAGTCTATCGGCGTCATTTTTAGTGGGGGTTGGATGCCGGATTCGCAGATGAATAATTGAGGGCAGCACCGGCAATTCTGCGGGGGAACAATTCGATCTCGAGTTGTTATCTTCATCTAGGCAGCGTTCACAAACTTACTCAGAGAGTAGAGTAAGAGTATGGCCATATGATCAGAAATATACTTCGGTCTTTACTCCAAACTCGTCGTTCACAAACTTACTCTGACAAATGTCAGTCAAAATTCAAACATGTGTATAGGTTATGAATAATACTTTTGCATCATATACATTTTTTATTTATCTCTTTTATATTGAAATTGTTGCTATCATGAATGAATAATAGAAGTTTAAGAAAATAATTCTGTCTAGTCGTACATTTTCAGTTGTGTCTTCGCAGTATAGTCAATTTTTCTTTTATTTAAAAAGCAGAGCACAAACGTGTTTTTTGATGATTGTGAGAAAACTGATAAATGTTCTCAGGACTTTGAATTACTTTTAATGAGACAGGAAGAATGAAAAAGGATATTATTGTCTATAATCTTCTCTTGCAAGCAGAAAATTAATTATTATTACATGTTTTGTTGTTTTATTGACTCTACGCCAGAAAAAAATTAAATACTTCGTAACAAAAAATAGTTTCATTTGAGGAAGCTAACAAAAAGAAGTTAAAAAAATATTCTATGAAAGATAAAGCAAAATATGAATGAATCTTGACAGATCTAAACTCTCGAATATAACAAAATATCAACGTAGATTCCAAATCAGGTACAAAAAACAGTTATGGGACTTTTCATGTCTCGATTTATTTGAACTTGAACGGACCACTCTAGGTTCTGCAATACAGGGAAACACTCTTTTTTTCTTTACCATTATCTCTTGGTGAAGTTCACTTTGAGCTTCGTTAATTCACTGCTAACAATTTCATTAAATTTATTAATGTAATAATGTAATTCTTTCCAATATTTCTTTATTTCACAGAATAGTTGTTTCACTTGAAAAATTAATTGTTTCGTATGTCGTTATTGAAATGAAACAAAAGCAGAAATAAATACTTATTCGAATAATATAAAAGTTTCAAAAAGTACGCGGGAGCAGGACAGAATGAAAATCGTACGTCACAACTGTCAGAGTATGTGTTTACTCTTCCAAATAGCAGAGTATGCAGAGCTTACTCAGAGGAAGTTTATGAACGCTCACAGAGTATACTCCGAGGAAGACAAAGCAAGTTTGTGAACGCTTCAGAGTAAGGGGAGCTTACTCTGAGTAAGTTTATGAACGCAACCCTAGAGTGCTGGGTATGAGAACCAAGGGCTAACGCAAAAAGAACCAGACGCGCAGCTTGAATGATTTACAAGTGATCGAGAAAAATGAATGGAACGAGCTGAATATACAGAGTTACGTCTCGAGAATTGTGATTGTACTCCGAAGGAAAAAGGTAGTAAGCTAGTATATCTGATGCTGGTATGAAGTAATGATGAAGTTATAAACTATTTCACACTGCGCAAAAAATTAACGCACATTCTGAAAATCTCAATTTTAATGAAAGTTAACTCTACATTGACCTTAAAACTTATTTTTTATGTTCTCTCGGGAAGGTTTTGAACGAAACAAGACACATTGAATGGAAGAAAAATTCAGGATTTCACCGAATCTTATGTGAAAGAAGAGAAATGAACAATTTTCAAGATACTGAAATTCTGATAAGTGATTTAATACTTGGTTTTTCCACCCCTTGCGTTAATTACAGCTCGGCAACGACGGTTCATACTTAAATCTTAAAATGTTCTGATCTAATCCTTCCCAGATTTCTCCGAGTTGGATTCCTGAGTCATTAGGATTCGCAGGGTGATTTTCTGAACTTCTCAGCCTTTTATGGAGGTTGTCCCAAACCTGCTCAATCGGATTGAGATCTGGACTTCTTGCTAGCCATACCATTCGAGAGACTTCAACCTCTTCAAGGTACTCCTGAACGATGCACGCACGAAACCAGTAGTATTCAGGAAATTGCACTGAGCATATCTTTCATATGGACGTCTGTATACAAGGGAATGTCGATCACAATGGTAGAGGCAGAATCTACACTAATCTGTGAAGAGAACTCTTTCCCAATCGGCCTCTTCCGAATGGATATGCTCTCTGGCAAAATCCAAACGCGCCCTTCGATGGGCTGGGATCAGAGCTGGGTCTCTTGCCGCGACACGAGGCCTTAAATCATATTCTCTCAGGCGATTTCTTATTGTCTGAGTGCTAATTTGCACCCCATGAGTTTGCTCAAGCGGATTTTGAAGAAGGCGAGTGGTTGCAAACCGTTGTCTCAACGAAGAAACTCTCAAGTACCGTTCTTGAATGGCAGTTGTTACCCGTGGTCTACCCTGTCCTGGTCTTCGGACATTCATACCTGTCTCCCTGAATCGCTGCAACATTCTGGACACACTTGTATGGGAAACTCCAAACCTTTCTGCAATTCTTGTGAATGTCCACCCTTCTTCTCGCAAAACTACCGCTTGGGCACATTCCTCTTGGGTCAAATTGCGTGTTTCGCGTTGCATAGAGTGTAGAAAATCAAACGAAAAAAAAACTATTGATCACTAGAATTGATTGAGAACAACTGATTTTAGAATGAAGCCAATACATTCAAAATCTGTTAATACCATCTTTTTTTACTCCTGCTGGGAAAAAACATCTGTATTGGAGAAAAACTTTGAAAGTGGATAACATATGCATGCATAATTCTGATAAAAATAATTATCATTAAGAACACCTTCAGTTGTAGAATAAATTTGAGATTTCCATAATGTGCGTTAATTTTTTTGCGCAGTGTAATTATTAATATGTTGTTGTGTAAAAGAAACCTCATAGGAACGGTACAGCTACTAGAAATAGATCATCTTCTTGCATCAATGCTTAGACGTATTGGAGAGTATATAGATGACAGCGGTGGACAAACACATTATTAACAAATTTTATGGAGAAAATTGTAATCTTTTCATTTTTCTGTCCAAATTTTAGTCATTTACTTCTTGTTACACTATCTATGTTCTCCAAAAAAAAAATTAATTTTAACAGCTCCTTTACTGCAGTGTCTTTATCAGTTAGGATATTTTAACCTTCTCCAACAGAATTTCAGAACTAATCTTCGGATATTTCATCTATACCGAAATAGTTATTCCTCCAATTCTGTGTCAAATTCGTTCATTCTGCTACATTTTGCAGAACAAAATCATGGAAAAATACTTCGTTGTAGCACAGTTTTCATGGTTATATTTATTGATTACATGTTGGCTTCCTGACAATTAATATTTTTCAATGCAAAAATCACTCAACGGCATTTATGGAAATATTTCATTAATTTCAAACAAATTTCAACGAATGAGAGAATAGTATATTCTGAAACAAGTTGCAGAATGGCTCGAGTTTTCGAAAGCATGAATGTTGGAATTGCCTTCTGCAACGAGTATTAGACAATATTTTCTCTTTTTCAGTCAAGTTTTCTGAAATACTCTCGATGTTTGAATAAAAATTCAGATTAGTGACTTTTGTATTGTATCTTGGCAGATGGTGTGTCTTACGAAATTTGACAGAATACCGAATTTGAATTGATTTGATTTGAAAATTGATAGGATCGAAGTTCAGTACTGACAACCAAAAAACGAAAAATAATACTAAAAACAATGCTGTAATGAATTCATTACAGCACTACTTTCAGTACTGTAATGAACTCATTACGATACAGAAATAGAGAAAATAATGTATGATACTCGTACAGAACGCTCAAAAAGTCTCCACTCTGTGGCTTCCTAGCTTCAGATCAACTCCAACAAGAAGACCCATCAGGTAAAAAACAAAACGTATAAAAGCACTTAATACAAAACACTCCACCCCTTAAAACGACCCTTCCCACACCCCCTCAAATCTCATTTTCGAATTGAAAACATAAATAAATGGAAATAATTGTCTGACACTTGATTTATGTCGGATGAGTGGCTCAATTCCGACCGCCGACGATGGGTATTAAAAATCGCTCTGTATGGGGTGTTCTTGAAACGACGCGAGCGTCGGTCGCGTGGCCGGACGTCGCCCGTTTCACCATGAAGTCACGTGTTGTGGCCTAACACTTCGTTCGCGAAGTATTAAAATAATCCTGCAATATATCCTGCGGAGGGTGCTCCTGCGTAAAGAATCGAGCGAATTTGGAAATTAGTTTTGTCTGAGTAACGGATTAAGAGAGTCTTTGTTTGCGTCGGTCTTAATTATTGCAACATTGGTAACGGCACAAGTAGAGCTTTGAAGTTTACAACATGTAGATATAGCTATAAGAAAATCCAGAGAATACATTATCGTGATAATAAATGTTTATTTGAAAAATTTAAGAACATGAGTTCTCCACTAAAACCCAAATTGTGTTTCCCTATTTCAGTATCATTAATACAATAAATGTTGAAACAAAAAGTACCTAAGCTGAGGTGAAAAAAGAACGGGGTATCATAACATTCTTCGTATGATACTATTGAATCATACGATACTATCATCACTAGTATCATACGATACTATACAGCCAGGGGAAAAAACCTCAGCCGAAAAAACCTGTCTCCCCGTAAAAAAAAACATAAAATAAAAAATATCAGGAAAATCTTCAAAGACATCAGTGTGATCATCTTCATGTTATCCGTCGATGGGCTCGGATAAACAGATTCTTCCCAAAACGACTCGCAATTCTTCATCTGAAATGAAAAAAGCCAAAAGCAGAAAAGAAACCGATTATTCAGAATAAATCAAATGCATTTGAGAAATGCATTTGCTACTTTAAAAAACATCAACATTAAGATTTCTTGACCAAATAATGTTCGGAGGTTTATAAATATTTATAACAGAAATGTCACAAAATTGGAAAGAAATGAAAAAAACTCCATCAATTTCCCCTTTCCGAATCTGTTGAAAATTGTGAACTGATAATTTTTTAACATAACAAGCTAAACTTGTAAAAAAGCAATTAATACATAACTTTCAGCTGCCCTCTTTCACGAAGATTTTTTTCTGTTGCCGTGTGGGTTTCTTGCAGAAGAATCACTTCGATACCATGTTC
Source organism: Hippodamia convergens (assembly GCA_038502775.1). Classification (NCBI taxonomy): domain Eukaryota; kingdom Metazoa; phylum Arthropoda; class Insecta; order Coleoptera; family Coccinellidae; genus Hippodamia; species Hippodamia convergens. The sequence goes on along the minus strand of CM076608.1, from coordinate 7,214,766 downwards.
ATCAGCTAATTTTGAGACGTAATCACACTTGTCCTTCGAAATTTCTTCGATATTCAAATTCAAAATCCACAAATTCTTGCTCTCTGGTCGTGAGGGTTATTCAAACCGGATACGACCTTCCAGGTGATGATTTTTCGGCACTTCAGATGTTTGAAGACCGCTACGGAACCCCAACGAAAGGCAATCATCTCCAATAGATAAACCAAACATGTTATAACACAAGAAAACAGAATATTTTTCAGGACCAAAAACAACGACTAAATGTAGTTTTTTGGTTTGCAGTACTAAGATCAGATCCTCTCCATTTTCAAATCAAAACAATTCAAATTGCGTAATCTGTCAAATTTCGTGAGTCACACCAACTGCCAAGATACAATACAAAAGTCACTCATCTGAATTTTTATTTGAATTTCGAGAGAATTTCACAAGACTTGACTCAAAATAAAGAAAATATCGTCTAATACTCATTGCAGAAGGCAATTCCAACACTCATGCTTTCGATAACTCGCTCCTTCGTCGCTCGTTTTCGAAATTCGCATTCGTGTTGGAATAGGAGCTCATTCTGCAACTTGTTTCAGAATATACTACATATTAACTACATATATTAACTAACATTCGTGAGTCTCCCGATACATTTTTCCTAATTATATGTTTCATGGGAAAATACACTCATGGTGTCATCTTTTGTTGCAGAATTGTAAGGAACAAAGCGGCGGAAAAAGCCAAACATGCGCACCAAGTGGCGACCAGTGGCGGTTCGACGGTTGGGGCGTCAGGAGGACCAGTGTCTGTGATCGCGCACGCGCCTAGTACACAATTACCTGAGCCCAGATCGGGCGCGTACAGTATTAACGGGATATTGGGACTGCAGCACGACCCCAACGGGAACAGCATCAAGAGGAAAAGGATAGAGGATCACGGTAAGTTTTCACGTATCATGCTCAAGGTTTTCCAACCTCTAACTGAAAATGTCTGGGTTCTGAACTGTGTCCCATTTTGGTGGAGACTGCACTGTATCTCAGCTATTATTAGATAGAGACATGCGGTTTTCGCGACCTGTGTCACTTTTTTTTTGTTAAACTCTTAAATCCACAAACAGAGATATTCCAACTATCTAACTACTTCTGTTTCTGAAATACAGGACGAAAACGGAAATGTTTACTTTTGGAGATATTATTATTTCTCATGCCCTGTATAAGATGGAAAAAAATGAAATCTGCTTATAATAGATATTTCACATAAAAGTCACTGGAGTAGTTTAACATTTTTCTTCGAGCTCTGTTCTTAAGATTGGGCACAAACTTAGTATTTTTCAAATGTCTATTTTTGAACGTCGAATTCTTAATACATTGATGTATCATCACCTAATTTTTGATGAATTTTAGCTTCAAAAATAAAAAAATTCCTTATTTATGATTGTTTTTTAATAGTAGTCCCTGAATTCTTTTACACATGCATTAAATTGTTACTTTCATGAAACTTCATGTGACTCAAACCTATTTATTTTGTTATATTTTAATTATGAACTCAGAATATCGCCCCCCATTATGAACTCAAAAATGTTGAAAACGTAAAAATTATTAATATTATTATTAATATTTTTATGTTCAATTTTAATGCATTTGTGGAAGAATTCATGGCCTACTATTGAAAAAGCAAACATAAATATGGATTTTTCTGATTATTGAAGCTAAATTTATTGAAGATAAGGTTTTGAAGCCTCAATATATTAAAAAAAAAAACAATTGCAAAAATTTTATGTTAAAATATACCTCGTGTTGCGTTTAAAAATACCTAGTTTATGTCCAATCTTATGAACAGTCCCCCAAAGAATAATCTTCAACTAACTTTTATGTAAAAATATCTGTTATGAGCAGTTTTAATTTTTTTCTATCTATACAGAGCCTGAGAAATAATAACATCTCCAAAAGTGAACATTTCCATTGACACCCATGATTTCAGCTACAAAAATAATTGAAATATTTCTGTTTGGGGATTTGATATTCAACGGAAAAGTGACACAGGGTTCGCGAAAGGCGCATGTACCTATCTTCAATAATAGCTGAGATGCAGTGCAGCCTCATCCAAAATGGGACACAGTGTACAGCAGAGTTTGCGATCCTCTATTAAGTCATTGCAAATTGCCTCATTTGAAGTTTTAACTCGAAAATTATTTCGAAAAGAATGTGGTCCTTATTGTGCACTTTCTGAGCCCAGTTTTGATGCTCAGTAACAATATATGAATTTGTTATTGTGATGATCTACGATGATCTACAATTCTCAGGTGACAGAAAGGACTCAGAATTTTGACGAGGATTATGTCCTATTTTTTTGCAAGTAACTATATTGCAATAGATATTGATAAAATATCTTAAACGCAGGATTTAAAACAATGAATACTTCATATCCTTACATTAATGAAATGAAATAAAATACCTCACCTACTAAGTTTATTTTGCCAACAACAATGCTTCTACCGTAGGACAGTAATATTGTATCTTATGCCACTAATTCAAAAGATCATTTCAGAATTACAAATCATCACCAAAATTACAATCATTATTTACTCATCATTAAAAATAACCCATGATATTGCAAGCAATTGAAATTCGTTGATTGTTGATTTAAACAACATTCATAAGATTTTCCTTACACGGATTGTACCGGGTCACTTTATGTTTGTTACTTTGAAAAATTGTGGACTTCACCATCTAAATGATTGGCCTGTACTATGGAACTGTCCCAAGGTAGTATAATATGTGTCCTGAGGTAAAAATTCCTGCCTTGATAACTTAAAATATCTACGTGTGAAAATTAATTGAGGACCAAAAAATGATATGATTCTTATTAATTCAATCACTTACTCATCTTCAAAAAATGCACAAAATCTGATATCACAAGAGGTAATAAAACATATTTCGCATTTACAAAAACACCACCCTGCACTGATCACGGATAAGAATCAGAATGGCCAACTTCAATCATGGCCTTTTTGGTGTTATACGAAGAGAGATACTAAACCGCTCTACAAGTACTTTCACTGTGCACTAGTATCAGGGTTGGTTTGAAGTACAAGGCTCTCCTCTACTGTTATTTCCGGTTGGAAAATACTTCAAAAATGCGTGAGAATGTATGAAACATAGGATCGTGGATGTTCAGAATTCGGTTAGAATGAAAGAAATGCAGGTTAAGTCTTATTCTGGATAACTATACCTACACATAGTGCACAGAAAACATTTACTCCAAAACCTTTCCTGCATTTTCCACAACAGATCAACGTGCCAAAAATGACCTCGTTCATCATTCGCTCCTCGAAAACTCCTGACAGATGACAGACGTCGCAGTCCCTGTCATTTCGCATAAAAAATGGCGGCACATCTTTCAAGATGTCGCACGGCTCGTTCTCTGACTCCCCGCTAGAATCCCAAATTGAAGTGGAGAATATTAACCACAACATCATCATCCCTCACTCATTCTTCCCCACCGGAGAAGAGCGAAATGAGGGAAATCTAATAATATTAGCGAGAAAAGCAGGCTCTGTGCGCCTCTAGGGCGTATAACGCATTATGCAAAAGCATACCCGAGCATATGCACCCGACTTCTCAAAACTGGATAAGCCGTGCCACGGGAAAGACGCGGAATATGAAAGTGGTTTTCGGCACGATGTTGGCGACCCTGTTTACGCGCAGGGGAGGTGGATCAGAAGTTCAGAGGATGCAGGGGTTCGGAACAAGGAATATAATGTGGATGCCATTGATAGAATTCTAAGGATAGTTAAAATAATAAGTAACATACAATTTTTTGTCTTCAAGTTTCACTCGTAATTTGAGTCATCAAGGCAGGAATTTGGAGCTCGTTTTAGATAAAGTATTGCACCTCGAGACAGTCTTATGGTACATTGTGACCCATTTTGGTTGAGACTGTACTGTATCTCAGCTACTATTGAAGATAAAGACATGCGGTTTTCGCGCCCTGTAAAACTTTTGGAACCACGAACCTAAATATTCCAACCACTCCAACTACTTTTGTTTCTTAAAAACAGGGCGAAAACGAAAATGTTCACTTTTGGAGATGTTATTATTTCTCAGGCTCTCTATAAGATGAATGGTGAGAATGAAAACTGCTTATAACAGATATTTTTACATGACAGTCAATGACAAATTTAAATGTCCTATATTCTAAAACAAGTTGCAGAATGAGCTCCTATTCCAAACGAATGTGAAGTGTTGGAATTGCCTTCTGCCACGAGTATTAGGCGATATTTTCTTTATTTCAGTCAAGTTTTGTGAAATACTCTCGAAATTCAAATTAAAATTCAGATTATTGACATTTGTATTGTATCTTGGCAGTTGGTGTGACTTACGAAATTTGAAAGATTACGGAATTTGAATTGATTTGATTTGACAATTGAGAGGATCTGAGGTCAGTTCTGACAACCACAAAACGAAAAATATAACTGAAAACAATACTGTGATGAGTTCATTACGATACTGAAATAGAGAAATTTTTTATAGCACTGTTTTCAAGATTGGGCAGAAACTTGGTATTTTCCAGATGGAACACCCTGTCTATTTAACGTCAAATGTTTGCATTTTTTTTCTCGATACATTAACGTGTCACAACCTTATCTTAAATGAATTTTAGCTTCAAGAGTCTGAAAAATCCATATATTTATGTTTGTTCATTTAATAGTAGGGTATAAATTCCTTCCCACTTACATAAAATGTTAAAATCCATAAAAATATCAAAATTAATATTAATATTTTTTTTTGTTCCCAACAAATTTTCAAGTTGATGTTGAAGATTGATATTTTGAGTGTATGTTTGGAGTGTATGTGTATAATTGAATAAATATATGACGTTTGAAAAAAGTAATAATGAAATGCATGTGTGAAAGAATTCATGGCCTACTTTTTCAAAAACAATCATGATATGAATCTGATTTTAGAAGCTGAAATTCATTGGGGATTGGGTTGTGATACATGAATGTATTCAGAAAAACAATTGAAATATACGAGGTGTTTCATTTAGATAATACTAGGTTTGTGCCCAATACTAAAAACAGTGGTCATGTAAAAATAACTATTAGAAACAGTTTCCATTTTTTTCTATCTTATACATGACCTGAGAAACAATTACATCTGCAAAAGTGAACATATTCGTTTTCCCCCTATATTTCAGGAACAAAAGTTTGTAGTTGGAATATTTCTTTTTGTGGCTTTAAAAGTTTTACAAAAAAAGCGACACAGGGTGCCGAAAATGTCTAACTTTAATAATAGCTGAGTTACAGTACAGTTTCAACCAGAATGAGACACAGTGTACAGGTTATCTTGGTGAAGTCTACATTTTTTTCAATTAATTTTTTGATAGGTCTCCACTTTTCAGATGGCGCTCAGTGTAAGGAAAAATTTATGAATGCTGTTCTAACTGAAATCAATCAACGAATGTCGATTCCTTGCAATATCACGTATTATTTTCAATAATGAGTAAATAAAAATTATAATTCCGGTGATGATTTATTTTTTTAATTCTAAAATAACTTTTCGCATCAGTGATCGTATTCCAAATTGAACATTTTATTTTTGGTCGTTTTCATGAATGAATAGAAAACTTTTTTTTCTATATTTATCGAATCACTGCACGATTCAGTTGTTTTTGTTCGAATCAATATTGGACTTGTGCGAGAGATTTTCGTATTCCTTTCAGCATACCTTCTTGAGTGTTCAACTATTATTCGTGGATCAAAGAAAATAGTTGAAGCTTTCGCGGCTTTCTTCAAATGTCACTTGTTTTCTCGAGAATTTCGGCCGTCGTCGTCCATTCATTCTCGATGTTTCACCAGCACGAGTGTCTGGCATCTTCAGGAGTTGTTCTCCTAAACTGAAAGAATAACTCCTCAAGATGCCAGACACTCGTAGATATTGGCAAAAGATCGAGAATGAATGAACGACGACGCCCGAAATGCTTGAGAAAACAAGTAACAAAGAAAATTTTATTGTGTATAAACAAACTTATGACTTTTTCCCTTTCATTACGGAAATTATCATGAGGAACAACGTGATGGTTCTATAGATCCAGACTTCCCGTTCCAATCACAGAATATAATTCCGCTCCAATTGAATCCTCGAAAATCCACGATCGAAGGACCAGAACTCCGAGTTGGATTCTGGTAATCCGAAACGGACGGATATAGATCGGGGACCGGCGAACACGATCGGCATTGCCCCAAAACAACTTGTACCCCGTCGATCCGAACGATTGTTCTTAAACAAAGCCTCCTTCACGGCACAGAAGACAAGGAATATGGAAGTGGTTTTCGGCGGTAAATGCGAGGGAGCCACGGTCGCGTAGCAACGCGTATGATGTCTTTATAATCCGTCGCGGGTGCTGATTGGTCATGGCGACCGTGGGGGCCCCCAGCCGCCTAGGGGTGGCTCGGGGGACGGTCGTTTCACGGCAATGCGAATTTCGCATTACTTGAGTAGGCGCTACTGATTATTTTTCTTTTTAGTCGAGGTTTTTGTTCCGTCCCGTTGAGGATTAAAGATGTATCTGTTCAGGGAGGTTTGGGGTGTTATTTGGTATTTTAATTCGTTGAAAAGTGTGTTGCTTTCGGACGTTTATATTATACAAGCTCATACCCGCGCCTTCGCTCTCGTTATAGTTTAATTTAAAACGATACTGATAGGTCCACAACCCCACATTCATAACCTCATATCGAAGGAGAGACTGCACGTGTATATGTCGCAGGCTCATTATAATATCAGTCTTATTATAATAAGCCTAGGCTTTTTCAATATGACTAGGCGTATTGTAAAACAACCAAAGCAAGTGAAAATCTGACAATATGACTGATATTTTCAGATGTATTATAATACGCTTTACGCCTTGTTAGTCTTTTTGTTCGAAAGAACCTGTACGCGATTGTTTTTAGAATTTGACTGTATGAAATACGTCGTATTATGATACGTCTGGAAGTGTATCAGGCAGATTATGGAAATCGATTTAGAGACAAAAATAAATAGATAATTTTAGATTTGGATTATTTATTACAACATGGCTTACTCTTATGACATTCACTTGTGCATTTAATATGGGATTTAAAACATAAACCTTTATTATTTCGATACTGTGACTTGCTTGGTTTGCAAGAACATGTTGTGAATCCCTGTTCTTCGAATTTTGCGAATAATCTTAAAGCTTTTCTTAGGGAAATTACTTTATTATCTGGAATATCAATATTCTTATATCTTTGGCAATCAGTAATTTCATCTCTCGAGATGTTTAACAGACCATGGGTGGTACCAATTTGGTAAACATCATTGGAGACTTTTACTATGGTTTCTGTGATATTTTTGGAATCCAGAGGTCCTCTATTTACTTTAGGAACTTCAATAGCTACTGTTTGATCAACCTCAAAAGGTTTCAATTTCATACGTTCAGCATTTTTGCCGCAGCTCTTTTCTTGCCCTCTACATATTCTTTTCTTTGGTTCTCGACTATTTCTTCATTTTGGCTTATATCTGTGACATTATCTGGACTTCTGAATAATAATTCATTATTTTCTAGTGATGTATCTGCAGAGCAAGCATATTCAAATAAAGTGTTATTTAGAACTGTTTCCAGATCGTCTTCAGTATTCAAGTTTTGACAATTTCAGTGGGCAAATTAGTAGAGTAGTAAGTCACAACAACAACAGATAGAGAGCCTCAGTCGAATTACAATACGACGAGTATAACCTCTTTCAGAATCTGGGGAAATCGCGCGCTTTTAAGTTTTGACAGAAAGCCGAATAACCATGCAGGCGTATTATAAGCCTTAAATGGCCAGTCAAATTGTGAGATCGTCCATTATTTCGATGATATTGCAATATGCCTAGTCGAATTGAAAAAGCCTAGGCGTATTATAATATGACTGAGTTTATAAAAAGACTACGACATATACATGACAAAACGATGTCGCGTATAGATTCAATAATTTCTTGCTCAAATTCACACTCGTTCAACCTACTGTAACTTTCAAAGTATACATTAGAAAACTATACTGTAAAAAGCATTTCTCATCAGGAATAAATGCCGCAGATAACAGTCACATTCATTTTTATATTGATTCATTCCATGCCAGTCAAAAGCCCTCTTCAAATTGGCCATTATTTTGGATTGAATTGAAAATAATAAAAATTACTATCGTGGGTTGTCTTCGGCAGCTAGACATATGCCGTCACAGACTTTTTTATAGAACTTTTCAAGCACTACAAAATTGTCTCTGATCATGTTTCTCTATCTCTTATGGTTTACGCAGCGTCACCCGTAAAAGCCGGAAAGGATTTTTCATGAAAAATCGATTTTTTTTCTTATTTCCTCGTTATATAGGAATGAACCCTTCATGAAAACCTCCCGAAAAAAATTCTCCACAATATAGTGAAAGTTCTATCAAAATCGGTCATCTGGTTGCTGAGTCCATAGAGGACAAACAAACACACGTACATTGACATTTATAATATTAGTATGGATAGTATGGATATTTACCATACCAGGGGTAGTCACGTCTATATTTTCGTTGAGCGCGAAGACCGAATTTATAAAACAGTGGGAGTCTTTCCAAACTTACGCCATTGAAAAAATGACGGCATTGACATAACCTCAGAAATTAAGATATCAATTGAAATATTTCATGGAAGGTATTTGCATTTTTGTGAAAGTTTCTCTAGGGTTTTCTCTCCCAGTCTCTGAAACGAAAAACAATTAGAATTTTAATGAATTGGTTGAGGCTTTCACTGCCATCATTCAATGTAACCTGTTCTTTCGAGCATTTAGGCCGTCGTCGTGGATTAGTTTTCGACGTTTCGCCAATTCGAGTGTCTGACATCTTCAGGAGTTATATTTCAGGAGATGTTCTCACTAGATCACACTCGAGCAGTTCAATCCAGTGGAAACATCTCCTGAAATATAGCTCCTGAAGATGCCAGACACTTTAACTGGCGAAAAGTCGAGAACTAATCCACGACGACGGCCGAAATGCTCGAAAGAACAGGTTGCAATTAGAATTTTTTTAAATAATAGAAGAAAGACCCCTGCGTAAAAACTTGTGCACTAATTTGTCAAGGGCCAAATCGTTTTGAAAATTGTTGCCTGACAATGAAAAAAGAAACAATTCTTCAAACTCTTAAGCTTTTATTTATAATTATCATTATTAGTATTAAATATTAATTATTTAACTTTTCGGAATCGTAAGAATTTTTCACTTCTCAATTGATAAGTTTATCTGCGTCCATAGACAGATAACATGAAGATGTTCTCTTGGATCACGCTGATGTCTTTGAATATTTCTCTGATATTTAATATTTTTAGTAAATTTTTTTTTCACGGGTTGGGTAAGGGTTTTTTTTTCAGCTGAGGTTTTTTCCCTTACCTCATTTAATCATACTGCAGACCTGTATGGTTTTCCCGTGTTGCACCAACCTCAGCTAGGTACCTTTTTGTTTCATTATGTATTGTTTCATTTTAGCTTTCTCAATCAAAAGAATATACAGAATTCATTCAAAACTTGGTTTCTCAGACAAGAACAGATGCTTTATCGATCTAACATATTTTCAGTGCTGCGGTCTTGCCGTTTATGTCAAAAAGTAGTGACTACTTTGTTATTTCAAATGGTACACCCTGTATATTATTGCACTTTTCTATTCATCGCAGTAACACGATTATTTTGGTATCACTTTTTCATACTTACCTTCACCGGTTTCTGAGTAAATAAGTGATTTCCTCTTTTTTTGGGCAAAACATAGCTTTATTTATTTATTTATTTATTAGAAAGAAGAACACAAACAGGCATTCCAACCCAATACAGTATTCACAATTCAAAAAAGGAAAAATCCTGATCATCATACAATCTCAACATTATATAAACCTAACCTATCTTACATATACCTACCTATTACAATACTTAACCTAGAAACGCGAAAAGAAAACAGAGAAACATAATAATAAGCTAAGAGGTACACATAATGAACTTACTCTTCGAAAACTCCTTATGTTGAACAAGGGAAATATTGAAAATATAGAAAATTGAAAATATCGACATCAAAAGACAATGAATTATAAGTTGACATAAATCTACATAGTGACGAATTTTGTGTAACATTTAATCTACGAAAAGGTATTGCAAACAATTCTTTAGATCTTAACTTTTTCTCAGGGACCCTAAATGACACCTTCTGAAGAAGGCTTGGGACCGAAAGAACACCATTCGAAATTTTGTACAACAAACATCAATCATTTAATTTTCTGCGATCTTCCAAGCTGATAAGATTAAACATTGGTTAAACATTCATAACTTCCATACTATAAATCTTAGGAAGCTGAAATTTCGTATACAGAGATTTCATGCATCATGTGGGTGTTACGAAATACGCTTCTTTTTATACAGGGTCATTTAAAATTCGATGGTTTATCGAAACATACAAAAACCTTTGAAAATGCATTTTTTCAAATGGGATGCCCTGTATATGTGCGCATCAGCTTTCCATTAGGAACCAGCTAGTTCCTGAAGAATATTGTTTCGAGTTTTAAGCTTCAAACGCAGATCATCTAAATGGTTGTTGAAATTTAGAGAGCAATCAAGTTTGAATCACAGGTATCTAGGATTGAAATTATGTTTTAAGGGAGAAGAACCGAAAGTGACACTCAATCTTTTATATTCCTGATGATCATTCAAATGAAAACACGAAACCTCGGTTTTTTACATTCGGGCACAAAGGCCACTTTAAAAAATAATTTTTCATGATAATCAAATCTGCTGAACAGGTACTTTATATTGTTTGAAAATTATAATAATGGAAAGCCAGAGCAAAATCATCAGCATAAATAAATTTTTCCGAATAGCTCTATTTTTTATATTATGTTCACATTTTCTAATTTCTAAGTGTTTTGATCTTCTCCTTGTTTTTCCAAAAATTGAGCGAATATTGTAAACACAATTTTGTGACCTTCGTTTTCATTCAAAGGTTTAGTTTTTGTTAGTATAGATCGTAAATCATTTCCTGTTTTGAAAACGGTTACTATGTTTAATTTAGAACCAATTCTTTTTATTTTTTCTGAAAGTCCATGGACATAAAGAATCAAATTTGGTTGTTCTTGAGGGTTTCTGGTTGTAGCTTGCAGTAATCTTTAAATATTTACGATTACTCGAAAGGTGGTCGGAAGCAGAAATATGAGTAAATTGGGCAGACCGACGCATTCGCCATTTTGCACTCGACTCGAATAATCCTCGCCACCAAAAAGTGGCTTCAGACAGGGGCCGAGCCAGCTCATTCAGGCTGTCGGATTATCAATCAAATGATCCAGAAGCATCATTAGCACAATACCGGCCGAAGGAGAGCGATCAGCCTGTCGTCATCGCAGAGAACCACTGAACCGTGTCAGCTTCTCATTACAATGGATGTCTGCTCAGTGATTAGCAATCGCTCATCCAATGTGACATCATTGATTAATTGGTTATTAGATTCTATGATTTCATTTACTCCAGACGCGATGCCGGGCAGGACTCGAATGACTTGAAAAAACGCACGGGGAGAGAAGATAGGAATTTATTTATCGCTTATAGAGACGTTTGTTTCTTACTGAGAGCGAAGTTGTTTGAGATGAAGGAGATATTGGTGCAATGTCGATATGATTTCTCTCGTCGAGAAACGTTTAGAAATTATATGAAGTTACGGCTAGAATCTTAGTATATTTGCCTAATGGAATTCTGTTTCAAGGAACGTACTCTGGAATTTTCCTTGAATAGCATCTTTCTTCTGTAAAACGGAAAAGAGAGGGCCGAAATTCACTTCTGAAAATAGAAGATGCATATGCAGAGAAATGAACGAAACCAAAAATTATTCGAATTTAAATTAATCAGTTAATTCAGTTGAATGAAATCAATCAGGACATTATAAATAGAAAGATACATTTATTCATCCTGCTATTACATACATTACCTGCCACTTGTCATTTAAAATAAACTACATTGAAGTAGGCAGGAGAAAAACGAATAAACAAGGCTAGAAGAATAAAATGCATAAGTCGAAGATGAATATCAGAATAACATCACAATTACCAAGTCATACCTATGTGGAATTCAATGGCCAATTCGAGTATTCTTGACTTTATGAGTGCACTTCAGATCATTTGACAAATGTCAACTGCATACCATTTTGGGATTAATTGGCACTTTCTCAACCTGACAAAGTCCTTTCTGATATGGATCCTTTGTATACGAACAATTTATTTTACTCGAATTTATCCCTGTAACAGTCACGACACTTCAATCTGTGGAAAATTGTCATGCAAAAAAAAATTGTCGAGTAGTTTCAAATAGATTCCAAAATTGTTTCCCTTTGACATGATTTTCAATCCTTTTGTGTTTTCTGTCATTTGGTGACTTTGTCATCTAATAATGTGTCGAATTTGTTCATTCTGCCACATCTCGTAGAATGAAACAATGTTAGAATATTTCATTCTTGCATTGTTTTCAGTGATATTTATTGATGACATGTTGGCCTCATGAGATAGAAAACAGTTCTGCCTCTCAATATTTTTCAATGCAAAAACCACTATACGATATTAACTGCAATATTTCATCAATTTCGATAAAAATTCAGCGTATTAGAGAATAGTAAATTCTAAAACAAGTTGCAGAATGAGCTCCTATTCCAACACGAATGCTTTCGCATTCGTGTTGGAATTTCCTTCTGCAACGAGTAGGTATTAAACGATATTTTCTCCATTTCAATCAAGTTTTATGAAACACTCTCGAAATTCAAATGAAAATTTGAATTAGTGACTCTTGTATTGTATTTTGGCAGTTGGTGTGACATACGAAATTTGACAGATCACGGAATTAAAATTGATTTGATCCGAAACTTGATTGGATCGGAGGTCGGTACTGACAACCAAAAAAAAATATAACTGAAAACAATGCTGTAATGAGTTTCATTACAGTACTACTTTTAGTACTGTAATGAACTCATTACGATACTGAAATAGAGAAAAAAATGTATGATACTCGTACAGATGGTTCATTCGAACTCTCGTTCATTCAAAAACTCTGGCTTGTTTTTGAATTTTGAACTCGTTTGAGAATATCAATGCTTTCTGCACTTGTATCATAAATTACTATTCTGTGGTTTTTATAAACTGTTTGATTTTCATGTCTATCAATTTTCACTATATCAATTCAATTTGTAGGAGATATACAACGGAGAGTTTTAAAGCAGAAAATTTTTTCGTATCAAATCAATTCAAATTCCGTAATCTGTCAAGTTACATCAACTGCCAAGATGAAATATATAAGTCACTAACCTGAATTTCCATTTGAATTTCGAGATTATTTCACTAAACTTGACTGAAATAGAGAAAATATCGTCTACTGCTCGTTGCAGAAGGCAATTCCAACCCTCATGCTTTCGAAAACTCGCTCCTTCGTCGCTCGTTTTCGAACTCCGCATTCGTGTTGGAATAGGAGCTCATTCTGCAACTTGTTTTAGAATATACTATTATTAAGTATGATATAAGTTCAGAAGGCACTGATATTCTTCCGTGAGTTCAAAATTCAAATTTTCAAATGAACTAGTGTTGGAATGAGCCACTTGTACGTACCAGTATTATACCTTATTTTCTTTAATTCTCACAATTTTAATTGAAATTAATAGACTATTTCTATTAATATCATCTAGTGGTTTTTGCATTGAAAAATTGTGGTTGGCAGAATCAAGTATCAAACATTTGACAGATAAATAAATGCGTGGTAGGAGGCCTACATAAAATGATTAAGTATAACCATGAAAACTGAGAAAGTGAGATATCCACGCACATGTGGTAAAATGAACGTATTTTAGCAGGACAACGTGTTCAACCCAAATCGGCCTTATTGAAGAACCAATTAATTTGATCATCAGCGTTTATTGTTATTAATATTTGGAATCGATCATTTATTTAGTGTTTTGAACGATTTTTTTTGCGTTGTATTCGAGTTTGATAAATATTTTCAGTTTTTATAGTTCGACAACAACAATACAAATGCTCCTTCCTTTTCTATATGATTCAGCCCACTCGCTAGAGCTTCAGTGCTGCCAATCGAACAAAATAATCCGCAACCCACTAATGACATAATGGAAAACTCATCAGGAATTGATTATTCGAATTGAATCTGGCGGATCTGAGTGAAACATAAAAAATGATCAATAATACGTATGGCGAAATCAATGGGCGATGGCGGGCGCAGTGAATGCGCATTCATCGACGAGCACAAAGGGCCCCGGCGACATAATCAAACCGACTGGGATTTCTCTATTAATTTTAATTATTACGTCGCATTGAAATTCTTGTCGGGAGACAATGCATATTGTTTGGAATGACCAAGTAAATAACATCTAGCTCGTGCCACTATTTTAATTGATCTCTTCCCATTCCGTGGGATGCGGCCAGATGCGGACTATTTTTTTTGCCCTTCGGATATCTGAAAATACTTTCATTAAAGAATTCATTCATTTTCTCACGTAAGCTACTGAATTGTTTTCTATCAGTCCAGTACGGAATTTTGTGTCATTCTCGTGTCATGAATGAAGTGATTATTATCTCGTTCAATTATGAATATAATTCAGAAATTTTGGAAATGTTCATCCATTTCTTTTTTTTTCAGTCCATCTGATATTTCACAAACATGATAACTTCCGAAGTATAATAAACCAGCTTCAAATGACGATTAAAATATACACAATCACATTATTTCATTTTGGATCAAGCATGGAAATTCAGGATTAATTTCGGGATTCATGATAAAAATAGCGTGGAATGTTCCAACATAAAATCATCCAAACTTTCGAAGGAACTCTAATGTAGAGATATCATTCATTAAATAATGAAGACTACATCGAAGGTCACTAAAAGTTCCTTCTCTATGAATACTGTTCAGATATCTTTGCAATCTTGATGAATTTTGAAAATTCAGCCAAGTACTAGCCCTGTGCTATTTTTTCAGAGTACCTATTTAGGAACGAAAAACTTACCTTATTCTCTTTCTGAAATTCTTTTGACAGTTCTAAGTGAAAACTGAAATTTTGAGACACATTTATTCATCATAAAACACCTGGAAGAAGTAAATGATTCTTTACCTGAAAAACTAGCGAAACGCGATTAATACTGGCAGAAATATCTGCTGAGTCTTTTAAAAACTCGATTAATTGTCTCACAATCCTTTGTAGTTAGGCGAGGCGAGAGGTATCTTGATGAATTCCAGCCATATTCAATTCGGTAACACTTAAGAAATATTCAAATTCAAAGTTAGTTTGTCGATTTAATCAAGAACCTTATTCTCTTTCTAAAATTCTTTTGACAGTTCTAGGTGAAAACTGAAATTTTGAGACACATTTATTTATCATAAAACACCTGGAAGAAGTAAATGATTGTATACTTGAAAAACTAGCGAAACGCGATTAATACTGGCAGAAATATCTGCTGAGTCCTTTAAAAACTCGATTAACTATCTCACAATCCTTCTAGTTAGGCGAGGCGAAAGGTATCTTGATGAATTTCAGCCATATTCAATTCAGTAACACTTAAGAAATATTCAAATCCAAAACTAATTTGTCGATTTAATCAAGAACATATACATAAAGAAATACATTCGAAATATATTCAGTAGGTTAACTCAAACTTGAAAATGTCATGAGTTATTGTTTTTCATCAACACCAACCTAAATCCTGCAACTCAAAAGTTACTGGTAGGATATTACCAACATAATTTCGATATTCTACAGCATTAATTTTTCTTTATTGGGTGATTTTGACGTGGAACCAAGCATAAATAACAAAGATACCTGAAGTATAAATACTATACCGGAAACCAACGGGAGGACATCTTGTTGCCTGTTTTCTGTAGAATAAGGTACTTCTACTACTCTAGAACTGGAAGTAGTTATGGAGATAAAAGATTCATCAGAAGGCAAAGCATTGGATACTCACTCCAATTCCTAAACATTCAATACACCCAATGAAGTAATTTAAGGTTTTCATTGGTTTGAATGGGTTTTTGAAAATTTTTCCTGCCTAACACTCTACAGTTCCCCAAAAGTTTCAAAAAGAACATGTAAACGAAACCAGAAAAGGTTGTGGAGTATCTTTTTGAGAAGTTATCCTCATCTGCATGGCCTTCACTCATAGAGCCCTATCATTATGACGTTTGACATTGAAAGCGCCAGTCAGGCCGTCTCTGGCCCAAAACAGTGAGGTTTTCTCATTAAGCTGCCGGTTTGTATGGCTGCAACATCGGAACACAGACCGAATAGAATGGCGGGCTAAATTAAATAGCCGGTGTTGAGTTAATCGAGAGGGCCATGTCCGGCCACCGCTAGCCCCACCAACGGATGCCGCCGTGCTCTATGATTCGGTTCTTTGTCTCTGGGCACAGTGGCGTTACACCGTTCGGAATACCATAGGAATTCTCTGAACGCAAATCTTTCTTTTCAAAAGATAGATCTCTTTTAAGATTATTTGGCTATAGATTTTATTTCGACTTCCTTGAATACCTCATTAAAATCAAAGTAATTTTACTATGGTAGCATATGATTAATGTTTTTCTGTTCCCATCTATAGTTTTATTTAAAGGTTCAATCTGAAAAAACTAGATTGAACTTCAAGAGGAACTGCGGTATCAGAAATCTTGCGAAAGTTTTCATCTCAAATGAGGTTCTAACTCTAACATTTTACTGCAGACTTGAGGCGTACCTACGCCACTGTTTTCGTGAAGTCATTGTGTCCTTACCGGGACCGGTATGCTGCGTAGTAAATTGGTTGGGTAATCACCGGAAGTGAATCGAAATCACGGAATGGATTTATTTTAATCAAGCTCTTTCGATAATTGTTAAGATTTCAATTTTCATATGTTTTTCCCACAATATGCGGATTGCTCTCGCATGTCAAGAATCTTTCTCAAATTGAGAAAGAACAAAGAACTGCATCATAACTGGAAGAACACAATATTTCGGGAAAATATCTAGGCTGTAGTTCATTCAAATGATTTTCCACTCATTGGATACTTTTTCTACAGACTTTCATTCTCAGAATGAAGGTTTTTTAGCTGAAGTAAAGTGGCACTGTTATATTTATCGAGTAGTCATATATGTTCGAATATCATTATGATATGAATTTGAAGAAACTCTCGCACTATAAGATACTCAAAAATAATTTAAAAGATCTCCAAATTCAACACTTCTGGATTTCTTTCTTGGGGGGTATTTGAAAGATTTTGTATACCAGATTCCTCTTATTGATTTAAAAGATGGAAAGATCTGAATAATCGGATTTTCAACCGAGATTCATAATGAACTGATTTTCTTATTGATTATACAACCGAAAACGATGAAAAAAATCATCATCAATAAATTTTTGATTCAAGTCGAAGAATTGAAAAACAGTTTTCTTATATAAATTCGTATATTTTTATGAGATGTCAAATCGACCCCTTATGTTCAAATTGAAATGGCCACAGGGGCAGATTTGCCATATAAATTCGGGTGTACTCTTTTAATTGTCATGTTCTCCATCATATCATTTGTAAAATACAAAGTGTGATACATCGTTGAAAGGTAATTTTGAGTAAGAATCAAAAATTGAAAAAACTATACAGAGTGCTATTTGAAATAAAAAAGTCAGAGTCACGGAAGTGTTTTTTAATTTTTTTTTCTCAAATGAAGATTTTTTGAACGGATTGAAAGTCTTCCTTAAGAAGGAGGCAACACCATTTTAAAATTTCTCGAACTCTCGAACAGAATAAGGCAAAATTTTCACCTCACTCATTATGTTGAGCATCGACTACTTCTTTCTGAGGAAAAATTGAGCAAAATAATCAATCCGAATAGAAATTAGCGCATATTTCTAATTCAAATAAACTAACTGAAAAAAAATTACTGACTCTCTTGATAATTTGTCGTTGTATTATGGCCAGATTACTCAACATCTTTATAAGTTGTAGCCTGTGTGTTATTCTGATAGTTAAGCTATATTACTAGAAACTTCGATGCGAATTCGAATAGTAGTAATTACGTAGAAGAGTGTCGAACTTTCGCATTTATAATATTAGTAGGATGGCTTGTTTGCAATTGTACAGAGGCTGAAGAAATCGTCATGAATGATCTCCAATAGAAATGAAGAGGACGTCGAATTGGAATTAGGATGAGAATATTTTCTCTGTGACAGTTGTATCGGATATAAATCTACAAATCTATAATGGAATCGCTTTGTAATCGGGTTCGAATATTACAACATGTTGGAGTCTGTTATGAAGCGATTTTTTATTCAAAATCCGTGATTTTGTTCAACATGCGGACAATCGCGAAAGCAATAACCAATCGCTAAATATTCCATAAAGATGTTAATCCGGATTGAGCACCGGCTGATCTCCACCCTAAGCGGCATCCGCAAATAGAGATATTAATGCGAAAAATGCAGGGGTGTAATTTAATGGCTACTTGGCAGTTCTAACGTTTTCGCGTACGGCAAATAAAATTGAATTGGCTTTTAAGGGACCAGAAATGGGCAACGGCAGCATAACAATGCCCCGACTCCACTACACTACAACACTAGTCGATTTATTCCGAATGTGTACCCTCGCCCTTATCCCTCCGGACCAGTCAATATAATCGCAATAACAACGTCCTGCCGAACAGCCGCCCAGACGAGTCGTGCTGCTGAACAGCATCCCCCTGCAGGGGTTGATCGGCCGATCGGAAATTCCTTCAGAATGGAGATTATCACGAGAGAAAAATTTCATTTTTACGGAGATGCTGAAAAAACATATTTTAATTGATGGAGAGCCAGAACAATATCATCAGCATAAATAAATTTTTCCGAAGAAGTAGTTGGAATGTCACTTAAATATAAATTGAATAGAAGAGTTGCTAAAACTGAATCTTGTGGAAGACCATTATTCAAAGGTTCGAAATTGCTTCTATTATTATCGAGAAAAACACGGAGCCTTCTGTCAGATAGCATATTTTCTTATAGTCTAACCATTTTTCCACATTTCAAATGATTATAGAGTTTGTAAATTAATCCATTATTCCATTCTGTATCATATGCTGCTGATTAAACCACAAATGCTGTCCCTCTTTTCAAGTCTTTACCTACCTTTCCGATGTGAAATTTAATGATTTTTAAGTTCACTTGAATTTTGCTTAATAAATCTAATATTGAAGAAACTATCTTCATTTCAACTTGGTACGAACCTTGTACTTAGCGTCTTCTATGAGAGTCGAACATAAAAACAAATTCATTGGATGTATCAGCTTCCAAAACATATTCGTATAAAATTGCATTACAATGTTACAAATAGTTTTGGCAAAATCGTAAAATATGTGGATAATTGTTTTCCCTATTTCAGTATCGTAATGAGTTCATTACAGTAGTAAAAGTAGTGCTGTAATGAAACACATTATACAGCATTGTTTTCAGTTATATTTTTCGTTTTGTGGTTGTCAGTACTGACATCCGATCCTCTCAATTTTCAAATCAAATCAATTCAAATTCCGTGATCTGTCAAATTTCGTAAGTCACACCAACTGCCAAGCTATAATACAAAGGTCACTAATCTGAATTTTCATTTGAACTTCGAGAGTATTTCACGAAACTTGATTGAAATAGAGGAAATATCGTCAAATACTCGTTGCAGAGGCAATTCCAACACTCATGCAATCGAAAACTCGCTCGTTTTCGAACTTCGCATTCGTGTTGAAATATGAGGTCAGTCTGCAACTTGTGTTAGAATATACTATTCTTCAACGCCCTCCTATCTTGAATACGAATGGCGTTACGAAAATTATAACAAACCCCAATTATTTTTCAGTATTCCATCTATCCTAGAGACGGGGTCACCCTTTTTTGAAACACACTGTACACAGCTATCAAAGTGCTGTTCATTCGATGTTCTCAAAACATGTTGAAGATATTTTACTTGGTGGGTAAAGAGAAAACTCGAACAGAAAACACACTAGAACTTTTAAATGGTAGCATTAGATAATCATCTATCAATATTATTTAATTATATATTGATTATATATTATTATATATTATTATAATTAAGTAGCATGTTTCGTTTTTGTTCACTTCATCGCTTTTCTTCATCTCATTTCCATTATTAATTTTTTCTGTCATGCGTTAATTCTATTAGAAAGAAGTTTGCTTGTGTGTAAAATGTTCTCGTCAGAATTCCTATTCCATTTACATTCTCATTTCGAGTTTTGTGAATGTATGCCACTTAACTGAAAATTGTCTTTCATATTAAATATAGGTACCAATTTGAGTAAAAATAAGTTCAATGGTTAACTCACACGAGCAAATCAGCTAATCAGCAAAAATAGAAAACATGTCACAACCTTTTACACCCCTAAAGAGGTTGTGACAGTACTTGGGGTCAGTAGTGACAGGATCAAAAATATACAAATCATCTCAGAGCACTTCAATTGCAAATAATATATTATAATATAAATCTTCATCTGACAAAGTTTAACAGTAATGAAACAAAAGAGGTGAAGTGCAGAAACACTTATTGTGAGCCATGAGAATAGCTCACAATAAGTAGGATACAGGATTTAATTTAATTACAAAATAGATCTACTATAACAGTCTTCATATGACCGTCAAAAAAATTAACGAAACATTTCTAATATATTGGAGTATAAAGTAAATATTAACTGGAAACAAAAACTAAAAATTTGTGTTGTATCAGACTTATGTCTATCGGTCTTTCTTTAACGTTTTATTCCTGGACATCTAAAAGTAAAAATGTAAATTTTACTTGAATTCCTGATGGAAAAAATCATTGCCATGACAACACAACATGGCATGTGTGTCAAGTAATTGCAGCTAAATAACTATAAATATTTCACTTTGCACGAAAAGAAAAATATTCATTACTTCATCTCTACACATATAACGATTAATGAAAATTAAAATATGAATATGGAATGAATATACTTACACATACCCGTTTCTGAAACATAGATAAATTCAAAATACTAATTTTCGAAATGAATACCATTTTAAATTCTTTGCCTCCGTGAAGGCAAAGAATTTTTTGTTTTTCGATTTATACTCTTTCTTAAAATTGACCCATTTCCTCTCTGAAATTTAGACAATGGGCTGAAATATTGTGTAAAAAATTCCCCAAGTACCATTTCTGAAAGAAGAATATTCAATATCTTCATATTTCAATTCAGAAACTCTGAAAATCAGGTTCACGAATGCCTGCTGTGAAAGTTTCCCTTATTTGGTCTTATGATATTCCTCTTGAAACTTGAAGGGGATTGTCACCTAAACAAGTTTATCCATTGTCGAAGGGGAGACAGGGGTCATGTCCAATATTTGGTTGTACGGTAGGATTACCCGATAACTTTACGCGAATTAGGGTGAAGTAACATTGGGGACTGAAAGATCATCATCCAAATGTCACTGGCTATAACAAAAGTAAGCTGTTGATTTTGCTGTTCATTTGTTGGTTTCAAAGAGCTTGAAAACTAAACCGTCTATAGGGTTTGGTGGAGGGTGAATTTAGAGTTCGAAACTCTATCATTAGTATTGCAGGAAATATCGGACCATTCAAAATCTTCCATTTCTAGTGCGTGGTTTTTTATGCTTCAGTACTCCTTTCGTGCATATAGTTCTATGATTAATTTCGAATCGCGATGAAGATTACCTAATCAAATCAACAGTTTTATGAGTATGATGACGTGACCAAGAAATGGCAGTGAAAAAAAAAGAGATAACCAAATTATGGCGATAAGTGTGATCTCGTATATTTTCACTGAAGGCCAAATTACCATTTGTAATGATAGCATGCTGAATAACACCAGTAGGTATATATCCTTTGGCCTTGAAATTTCGTACGTGGAATAGCTCTGCAAGAATAAATTATCCTTTCATAAATAAATAATGAACATTTCCGGATCATCGGTCTAGAAACGAACCATATATACCGAATTTGGTAATTTTGACGCCTTCAACGCATCCACGTTTCATAATTTGTAGAAATATTCAGAAAAGGAGATCGATCACTGATAATGATTTCACAACTTTCGTTGCTTGTTCAGAAAATGTTTCGTTATATTTTTCCGTTCGGATGTATTATCAAGAGCCAAAAATTCATACCTTAATATCTTCCATAGGTAAGCATAGCAACATCCGGTAAATTGAGAAAGCATATTATTTTTCTCGAAGGAAATAAATATACTCAGTTTTTTCACTCAGAAAAATATGCCAGCCCAAAATAATTATAACATCTGTCGAGCTCTCCTGTGGACACATCTCCTCATTATTGTCTTGTCTCTTTACGTCATTCTTGACGTTTTGGGCTCGACCGTTGGTCATGTACATCTCATCATTATTGATGAAGTTGCGATCAAAGATTATAACATCTGTCGAGCTCTTCTGTGGACAGATCTCCCAATGATAAAGTTGACTGCGATATTGCCAAATATTCAAAGATGAACAATGAAAAGTGTGAATAACTGTGCTCTCAAAGACATTCGGTACATTTAATTATGTCAGATGGATGAGGTTTCCGAGCTCCCATCCACGACTTTCGGTGACTGCACCATAGAAGAAAAAATCTTCTCCCTGACATCGGAAAAATGACCGTCAAGTACCAGCCTGACGAATGTGCGGCATTGAGGGTAATCAGGAAGTTGCTCCAGCCGATACACGATGCTGAATAACTCAAAGACTGTCAGTTTTAATAACCATAATATCGTATAAATGACAGGTGGAGTGACACGGATGCGATTCCAATTCGGAATGGCATAACTCATAGACAGTCCATTCGAGATTGTGCACGTTCGATGGTTGTGGATGTGCTAGGAGCAGTTCCGCTCTAGACGGGCATATCTGAACCCATGTGAAAAATTGATGGGTGTACAGCTGGATGTGGAACGAAGTTGCTGCATTTCGTATCTTCTTTATCGGAAAGGGAAACTTGAGGCTGTGGAGTGCATTTGGATTCGAAAAAAAATCTTGTGTTTTCACCTTGAAATCGCATACAAAAAAGGGAAATTTCTGTCAGAACTTTGCTACCAAAGATTATAGAGTTAGAAAAATGGGAAACGCCCTTACATCTGTGGTACTGAAATCCGACTATGATATTTGGCTTGTTTCTTACTCTTGACACCCAGAGGGCGCTGAAAACATTATTCGGTACAGAAAACTATTTTAATAGGCCTGAAATTCGAATTATACTTCTCATAAATTTCCAATAAATTGAGTATTCTTTGTCGATTTTTCAAAGTAACATCTTGATCTACAAAACGAAAGCAGGGCTCCGCTTTTTGATCAGGATGATATTTTCCATCTACACATTGTTCTGAATCAAATGATATACGCTTCTGGATTCTTTATATTTCTATTTAAAACGTTTGTGTAAAATCAACTACAATACGATAATCATCAAATTGAGAACATTTCAAAAATTTTATCACATATTGGAGAATTATTATAATAATTTCAAGAACTTATTCATACAGTGAACTCTCGATAAGTCGAAGAGTTATTCTAGACCCGATTCATACATATCTTACCCAGTGTATTTTCACCTCAATGAGTCAAGAGGGTCTAGTAGATGAGTCGAACTGCTGGAAGGGTCGTCAAGAGAACCTCCACCTCTATAAGTTGTTCTTCTGACCACTATTGCCTCTATGAGTGGAACTTTTTGATCTAATGAATGAGACCAAAGAAAATTCGGTTCGCAAATAAATCACCACACGTGATAAATATCATACGATTTTTCGACCTCTAAGGACATGTTTCCAGTGGTCAGACGCTCGTTTCACATTGATGATGATTTCGTGTTTACCCGAGTTTTTCTCTCAACTTGAATACCTCTAATGTTTGGTGAACCGAACAATAGATAAGTCGAACAGTTCTTTTGGTCCCTAGGAGTTCAACTTAATGAGAATCCATTGTATATTAATTACAGAATGTTTGAATAAAAATTAAAAAAAAAATCAGAGGTGTGCAACAGCCCAGCAAGAGTTCTTTATTCGTTATCCAGAACAATAAATTTTTGCCTCGAAAACTATATCCATTTGATAGAACTGAAAATAAAAAGCAATGAACAAGACAGTTACATGATACGAGTTTCAAAACTTACATTTCCATTCTCTCTGGTGATGAAAATAATGCACATTGAAAATTATTCTTTCTATTATTTCTGCAATTAATCACCAAGCATTCTAAATATCGGCCAGTTTTTAACACAAAATTTATAACAGAAAAACACACGAAAAAGATTCTAGAATGAGCTAGGTGCTACTCTTGTAGATTTCGAGTTATTTCAGTGGAAAATAAGCATATACGAAAAAATACAATCATTCATAAAAAATATGTATTCAAGTATTTCTTTCAAAAATGACAACAGCCTACTGAGAATCCCTATATAATATTCGCCAAATGGACCCTAATTAAATATTTTAACCATAACTCGTTTACTTTTGAAACTACAGATGTAGCTCACATCACTGTAGTCGCTTCGTTTCCCATCTTTATACTCTATAATTTTTGTTTGCTATACGTTTTAAGATGTCTGAAAACATGATGTAAGCACTGAGTGGATTCTAGGTCTGTTCCACGTGAAGAATCACTTTTAACACTGTTGCCTGTCATAGAAATAATCAAAGCAACTCGAAAAAACTAGATGGCACTAACGTAAGCGTAGTCGCTCGGTTTCCGATCTTTCTTCTCTGTAATGTTTGGTTGGATCAGAAGTTAACCGACTTCTTCAGCATCGCGAGACGGATCAATTCCAATATGAACCCACGATTGAAACACTCCAATAATTGCGGGCGTAATTTACGGCAACGCGACGGAAAATTGGAGCCGATCTTGTTTTCGACGGAATAATGGGAAAGTTCCGATATCCGGCCAAAAACATCCAGTTCAACGACGTTTTCACCGAATCGGCTCGGTTTCAGGCCGAAACAGAAACCGTTGAATGCGATCTCATTACCCAAACAATGCCGGGAAAGAAACGATTCAATAAGAGGCAATCTCCGTACGGATCGGAAATGTTTATCGGTGCAGATTAAACGATCAATGATCTTGCGTTTTTGACTGACTGCCACATCCTGTCTGTGCCGCAAATCGAATTGACTTGCCCGTTACTCGATGGTCCGTATATACAGTACAGTATAGAACGTACGGGCAATTGATAGTTGAAAAAACTTTCATTGGGGAGTGTCAAAACTTTTTTGTCGATAAGTTGGTACAACTGTCCTCAATACTCAATCTCAAATGAGGTTTTCGCAATTAATGACAATATCACATATGAATCTGAGTATCTGTAACCTTTAGCATTGCAGATAAAATCGTTGATGGTATTACTTGTGACTTGTGGTCAATTAAAATTGACTTAATCCAAGATTAGTCCTAGAATTGCACTATCATGAGGAATATGAACGCAGAAAGCACATGAAAGTCTTCTGGAAGTGCAGTTTATCTGAACAATTTTTCATTGTGCAGAGTAAATAAAGACATATATTGCAAAAAGTATCCAGGACTGTAGACATGAAGGGTCAAATGTTGCATCATCAGTTATTGGTATACTAGAAGCACCGAAGATAAAGATTATGTTTCATTTTACTCAAGTATTTTGCTTCCAAAATTTGAAATATGTAATTGTTAATTTTCATATCATTCACATTCCTTCAAAATTTGAAGCAAAAAACTTGAGTGAAATAATAATAAGATATGATAGGAAGTTGGACTAATGAATAAACTTCTTCGGTGCACCAACAATAACTTCAAGCTCTGTTCTGTACCCTGATTCAACTCTGACGAAAAAATTTTTTGTCCATATCAGTATCGTAATGAGTTCACTACAGTACTTCTTTTAAGAAGTGCTGTAATGAACTCATTACAGCATTGTTTTCAGTTATATTTTTAGTTTTGTGATTGTCAGTACTGACCTTCGATCCTATCAATTTTAAAATCAAATCAATTCAAATTCTGTAAGTCACATCAACTGTCAAGATACAATAGTCACTCATTTATTTGAATTTCGAGAGTATTTCACGAAACTTGATTGAAATTGTTTAAACAATCCATATTTTTCATTGTTGATTAATATCTAGAATTCGAGTACAAAACTAAACGAAGTAATAAACTAAGTTTCTCTATTTCAGTATCGTATTGAGTTCATTACAGTACTAAATGTAATGCTGTAATTAAACTCCTTACAGCATTGTTTTCAGTTATATATTTCGTTTTGTGGTTGTCAGTACTGACCTCCGATCTAATCAATTTTCGAATCAAATCAATTCTTATTCCGTGATCTGTCAAATTTCGTAAGTCACACCAACTGCCAAGCTAATATACAAAAGTCACTAATCTGAATTTTCATTTGAATTTCAAGAGTATTTCACGAAACTTGACTGAAATAGAGAAAATATCGTCTAATACTCGTTGCAGAAGGCAATTCCAACAATAATGCGAAAGCATGATTGTTGGAATAGGAGCTCATTGTGCAACTTGTTTTAGAATATACTTTCACACATAAACAAACTTTGTCCAAATCGTATTCAAACATAACATGAAACGTTCATATTAGAAATGATAAAAATGACAAAACAGGTTTCAACATAAGAAAAACCTCAAATAAGAAAATAGTGCACACGGAATCCATCGTACTGGAATCCCACTGAATAGGACATTGGCATAATGGGTGTTGCCAGATTTTTTCAATATTCATGGATTTCCAAGAAATAACATCGAAGAATTAAGTTAGGTAATCCAAATGAATATGCTGCTCTGTTCAAAAAAAATAATTAAGAATGTAGTGAATGGTATGTATCATTCAATATATTGACAACTTTATCTCATTCTGAGGAAAATAATGAGTGCAACAATACTAACATCTGTTCGAATACAATGAGTTCGGAGTGCTTGTTTTTCACCTTGTTAATTGTCAATACGCTTGAAATCATCATTTGAAATTTTTCAGTTACTCACCACCCATACAGTTATTACCTTCAGTAATAAATTCAGATATTTCACAGTTTGTGCAAAAGAATGAAAAAACCTCGTGTCAATCTATATCATCTTTATTGATAACAAATAATAATAGATTTACTAAACTATGTCATTGTCATTGTCACTAGTGTCACTTTGATATCTACTTATAATCTATTTGGCAGTAGAACTTGATTTAAGGCAAATTAAGTCAATGTCCCTTCAGTTACTCACCACCCACACAGTTATTACCTTCAGTAATGAATTCAGATATTTCACAGTTTGTGCAAAAGAATGAAAAAGCCTCGTGTCAATCTATATCATCTTTATTGATAACAAATAATAATAGATTTACTAAACTGTGTCATTGTCATTGTCACTAGTGTCACTTTGATATCTACTTATAATCTATTTGGCAGTAGAACTTGATTTAAGGCAAATTAAGTCAATGTCCCTTATGTTATTTTCTTCTTCTTTGATTTTCTCTTTTGGATGAAGTGAAGTTATGCCTTTGATTATCATAACATTTAGATTTTATGTTTATTTCCTGTTTTTTGATTTTGTTATTTTGTCAGAATGCAATTTATCCCTTTTTTCATGGTATAAATTAATACATTTTGTCTTTTTCTTTTCTGCATCTTTCTATTTCTTAATGTTTTCTATTAGGACTAAAGAATTATGCTTGATTTCGTTTATTCTTTCCCTAATTATGATTTTGTATGACCTCCGCATCCTTGTGGAGCTCACAACACATCACCACCAAGAAACAAGCAAATCTTATGCTACCAAAAATGCAAATATCTCCAGACCGAGTCGACAGATTCCTGTCTCCTTCGTACATTTACATTCTTGCATCAAGCCAGGGGACAATATCGCACGCCCTCCTTCCTCCTTCACCCTTGGGAACCCCAAGGAATAGCTAGTCTGGATTGTGACGTCCTTAAGATTGGGCAGACAACGGGCTAGTCAAGACGAGGGACAACTTCTAGTCCGATTCCGGTTAGCGGGGATTTCCGGTCAAACCTAACTCACTTTAATCTTACCCGTATCCGGTCCCAACTCCATTTATCAAGAAATTCTCCTAGGATAATAAGAAAGTGCAAGGAAACGCTAGATGGCGTGGCGTTCTGATGGCCTGGAGGGTTATAATTCAGCCGTGAGTTTCCGAGGAGCTGTTTGGAGGGAAATACGTTGGATTGGGGTCTTTCGAGAGGGGTTCCACCTGCAAACGATTGGTTTTGATGAGAGAATCCCAAATAGACAATATAATATATATAATATATAACCAAACAAAAGACAATGTTGATACTAAGGCGTAAAAGGTATCTTCAATGGCAGGAGCTGTTTAAAGATGGGGTTATTTATTAGATCATTCATTTAGGGAATTATTGTATTGTGGCTTCATAGATTCTCAACTCAAATGGAGAAATGTTCCCTATTATTGAATGGAAAGAATTCAAAATGTTCCGAATAAATCTATTAAGTTAATATACAAGTTAACAACTCAACTATATTCTTGTACTTCATTATTGAATAATTTAATGGGTTGAAGCGCCCCCTCTTAGGGAGTTCAAGCCTCAAAAATACTTCAAAAGATGTCACTAAAACCAAATCATTCGACGTGTGGCTCATCTGAGAACAAACACTTTGTATAAGTTAATTGAAAAACTAGAACAAACAAAATATACAAGATGAATAATAATTTATTGAGAACACAGGCAAGTTTGTGTTTAATCAATGAAAAACATGATTACAATATTAGTAGTCTATGGAAATTAAAAAATATATTCATTAGAGAGTTACACCATTCAGAAAAAGATTTACACACCTCCTGCTAAGAGTCGTTAGATTCAGTGCAGTGAGAAGATGGTTTCATCCGTAAAGAGCCAAACCTGGATTTAAAAATATAGCTGAGCATAAAAAGATGTTGTCAAATATTGATGTCCTTTGCGCAAGTCATACAAAATTAGGCCACAGAACAGATCCCTGTAGGATACCCAGGAGCACAGGATATTAACTAGAGTCATGATATTCCACAGTTTCATCCATGCCTTTAGGCATGGACCGACTCCAGACAAACACCTCTGAATATAAGACCATATACTCCATTCACTCATATAAAACCAATAGGTTAGTCTTGAAATTTTTACATTTTCAACCCTGCATCGCTCGAAAATGAGAGGTTATGACGCGTTAGGTTGGCCGTTCTACCTAAAGTTCTTAGAATGATTTACTTCAGAAAAGTGAATTCGAGAAGATGTAATGGATGATCATAATTTTCTCTATTCCAGTATCGAAATGAGTTCATTAGAGTTCAAAAAGTAGTGCTTTGATGAAGTTGTTGCAGCATCGTTTTCAGTGTCATTTTTCCTTTTTTGTGGTTGTCAACTCTGACTTCCGATCCTATAAATTTTCCTGTCAATTTTCGTAACAGTCATACCAATTGTCGGGATACAATACAAAAGTCACTAGGATGTATAACCTGAATTTTTCATTGAATTTCGAGAGTATTTCACAAAACTTGACTGAAATAGGGAAAATATCGTCTAATGCTCGTGGCAAGAGGGAATTCCAACACTCGTGCTTTGGAATTCGTGTTGGAATAGGATCCCTTTCTGCAACTTGTTTTAGAATACTCGTATACTAATAATATGAACTGATTTCTCATCTAGTCATTTGCATAAAAATTACAAAAGATCAGTGTTCAAATATAATAATTTTTGCCATGGAAGAATAGTTGTGGGCGTTGCGACAAACTGGCTTTCAACATTAACGATATTTCATGTGTGCCAACCGAAATTCTAGTTGAAAAAATTCAAGAAAATTCAATTATGGCCAACCGAGTTAACATTGCGTTATCCAGGGAACTGAGATTGAGTCAATCAAATGCTCATGATTCATCCAAGAATAATATGTCTGGAATAAAATCGCCTCATCACGGACATTGTATACCCATACGTGGCGAATTTTTCAACTGAAATCCAATCCTGCGACAATCCGACTGGAAATAATGATAATAAATAACCCCCCGAAGCGTAATGCGAAATTGTCAAAATATAAATTTATAAATCTCACGGTGTATGCGTCGGGGCAGGGTTGCCACCCTACGGGGTTGCTCACCATGCGTGAAGGCCCATATTATAATGGCAACGTGTTCGCAACTTGTACGGTCGCTATTAGGCCATCTTCTGGTATTGGATGTCGGCCAGGGTGAAAAAACAGCAGATGAAAACATAATAGGGTTTTTTCGTCATTATGCCTCTCGAGGTTCCCCTGTCCTTTTGACAGTCATAAAGAAGTTTTCTATCGTTTTTATCATCAATGAAAAATGTCAGGTTTCTAAATTTCTTCTGAGCATCGAACCGCAGTAGTTTTTCAAGTGCATAGAAGGATGACAAGAACTGAAATTCAGCAAACTGCTAAAACTTTCAAGAATAAAAGTAAAAAAAAAATTATTCAAATCAAGAAGTATTATTTATGCTAAAATTTTGCTGAATTTTTTTAATCCTTATCTGTCTAGCAGAATCTGCAGGGAATTCTATTTCAATTAACTAACCGCTTCTTATTCGAATACTGCCGGATATAGTAAATTACGTCAGAGACTTCTCTCAGAGTTAATCGTTCTATAGGCTTATAAAAAAAAACCTTTTCTTGATAAATCCCTAGTTGGAGAATGCCGACAGATCCACAATGCTTTTTGAAGGAACAATGTTCCAAGCTTTAGAAAGCGGAGTAGATAGCAATCTTTTCGCAAAAATAGGACATAATTTGAAGCCCATACTTAAGATAGTATCTCGTAATTTCTATATACGCGAAGTCCACCTTCATGATATGTTGGAACTGTATCACATGAAGGAGAAAGTTCTCCTACAACTCTGATATTGCATAGATGCATCTATAGTTCGTTCACTCAGTTTACGAAGGATCATTTCAACTTTAGACCTCAAAATGTGAAGCACTCGAACGCATATATCGATTCGATTTGAGTTCAAAGACTCAATTTGAATTTTTCTCAAGATGAGAGAATACCTATTGAAGGACACGACATAAACGGGCTGTGTTCATTTCGAATAGAAATATTGGTATCAATAAATGTCATTCAAACTGTACATAAACTTTCCCATCTTAGGTCAGCAAGTATTTTGCGATTATAACTACTGCATAAAATTATCTGATCTATTTTTTATTTCATTGCAGATGAGAACAGAGATTTGAACGGACATCCGGATGATGACCTAAAAAGACAGAGAACGCAATATAATGGCGACCAGCTTTATTCGAATGTGAGTATCGTTTTTTTGTTGAGTTTTCATGTTTATAGCTGGTAATTAAAATCCATTAGCTGGGTTGATATTGGATATTGGAAGTAGCGTACACTTAATGAGAGCAATGTATGAAGGATGTTGATTTTTAAATATAATGCGGTACAGTCTGGTTCGAATTGTGTTTTGTTCGCGTTGTTCTACACTATGATACACACGTTTTCCGTCGTTCGTTTGTACGTTATTTTTCAGGAAACTAGGTATTGAACTTGTTCCTAATCGACTGTTTTTCCCTCGTGAGCGAACTTCATAGACGTGTACTTTTTTCATTGTTTCCCTTCTGAATAGAAAGAAAATTTTTTTTATTTTGTTTAATCTATTAACGATTAGAATCAACTTATTTCTTCAAGTTTTAGTGCAACATTTTATATTCTCAAGCATCTGCATATCTTATTTGTGAAAATTTTTAAATAATTACTTCACTTAATAGGGAATCTTTTTAATCAGTTTATGAGAACATTGAATATTATTGAACTTCTAGGATGCTCGTTCATCATGACTGAGTCCTGAAAAAGACGAAACCAGTCTGTTTCTGCTTTGCTTCGATGACGGCATTTTCTGATTTAGATTAGTAATATGCAGATCACTTTATAAAAAGTTGATTATGTTTTTTTGTCAAAGTTTTAGACAATCGGCATATCAATTCCACTAACAGCCTGATATAATGGTTTCGAAACATGAATAAATTCAAGATAGTAATCATAGAACTGAATACTATATTCAATTCATATGATTACGAATCTTTTTTCATCATGAGGACTGGAAAATTAAATCAGATTTTGTTACTGAGAGAAAAGATTGACCGATTTCGGCCTCATTTGGCCTCTTCAGTATCCTCAATTCCTCAGGAATGCAATCTTCATATCTTCTGAGAAAATAAATACAAACGGCGACATCTACTAGTGTCAAAAGAAAAGTTTTATCTCTCCAGTCAAACGATAAAAAAAACTGCTCCTCTTTCACTTTTTGAGATTTTAGCAGTACTAATAAATCAGTTTCCCCATGCAAGTTTTATGCTTACTAAAGGCAAAAAATTATGTGTTGTCTCATTTTTTTTTCTTCGTATACTATTGTGTGTTATAAAACGATAGCACATTATCATGAATCGATATGAATTTTTTGCCCCAAGCAATCAATGAATTGTTGAATCAACAATGAGTGGAAACAGAAAAGTTTTTACAGTTTTGTGTGAAACATAATACGGTTAGATTGTTGGATATAATATATGGAGAACTCTTTGAGTCTGAAATATAATACTTCCAATTGTATGGAATATTGTGTCATCAACAAATTTGCATCAGTGTGAGCTGGAAATATTTTTTTTCGCATCCGTGTTTGATGAAGAAGATCAATTGAATATTTTTCTAATTTTTCAGCTTTGGTCCAGCAAGTGGAACATAAAAGACGAACACAAGCTGCTCTCGGAGTTGAGCGGCTCAGGCGGTGGGCCTGGTTCAGGACAAACAGCCTACTACGATGCACACGCAGGCTTCACTCCCACCTCCGCCTCTGACCTTTACGAATCTATAAATACGATTAGCCAGTCCTCCCCACAAAACCTTTACGCGCCGTCCTTGGCAGGAACATTAGGTGAGTTTTCCACTTCAACATTCGAGTTTTTCCCACCCCCAAATTGGACTGAACGCAGGAAATAATTGGAAAAATTATGAATTTTTTTTGGAAGAAACCGTAGTAAAGCATGGTCTATCTATAGGTGCCGGTTCACTAACGCCTTTAGCCCCGATCACACTGCACGAAATGAAAATTGAGACGGGTAGACTAGCGGAACACCCCTTATCACCCTATCATTCAGGTAGGTACCAACATAAGACGAGAGCAACTCAAAGTTAGTTTCTTGATTTCTTGTATCGAGAACCAGATGAAAAGTTCTGTTGGGTTGCTTAGGTGCCTACTTGATTTTCACATCTATTCTATGTCCGTGATTGATGTTTCACCCCTTTGAAGGAGACACATATGTCTGTTACTATTTCAACTAACCCTATCTCCACCACTGTACATTAGTTTAGCTCTTATTAGCACGATGCATGATTCTTAATATTCATATACCTAACTGCTCTGCATGAATCAAAGAAATATTATTTCTCTGTTTCAGTTTCTTAATGAGTCCATTACAGTACTAAAAGTAGTGCTGTAATGAACTCATTACCGCATTGTTTTCAGTTCTATTATTCGTTTCGTAGTTGTCAACTCTCACTTTCGATCCCATCAATTTTCAACACACGACAAATTCCGTAATTTATCAAGTTTTTAACAGTGACACCAACTGCATAGATACAATACAAAAGTCACTAGGATGCATAATCTGGATTTCTCATTGAATTTCGAGAATTGTTATAGAATATACTATTGAATGGTATGTACTTTCAAAAGCAAACACTTCCATACGTTTCTGTTTCTTATTTTTCATTTAACAGCTATAACTTTCGCACATTCAGATACTGAATCTGCTCAGACGGAGTGACTATTAGGCCTTAATTATAAAATATATACTTCTAGAGAAGTAATCAAAAAATTATATGGAACACACGAATTCATTGATCAGTTGCACAATCCGTCAAAATAAATTCAATAGATAACCTTCAAGTAGACCTAGTCTAGGCCCTAGAAATTCAGCATAATATATCGAATAGCAAGATACCTATCAGACTTTTCAAGAAGAATTTGTCCTATTCATGATGATGTCCTTACAACTATGTAGTTACAAAGTTTCAATTCGATCAAATCGGCATTTTTGATTTTTTTTATTTTGGCCCATCTGTGTTTTCAAGAACGTCCATTAAATTTAATCTTTAATTGAAATCATAATCAACCATTGACCAGGAATATTTTTCATAAGTAGTCATTGATATCTTGTTTGATAAAGATTTCAAATTACAATGATCTATTATTTATTGCCGTCTATGGAATCTGCTGTTGAATAGATGATTTCAATTTTGATGGACCATTTAATTTTCAGTTTCAACGTATTTGGTTGGCACAATGATTGAATCCCAGTTCATATAATAAATGATCATTTGAATGGAAAGTTGCGAAGATATAACCTTTTTCGAGTTTTTTGTGACGGGGGCTGCAAATCTCATCTATTTTCAAATGATTTTCATAATCTCAAGATTTTTCATTTTCACTGATCATAATTTCTATCATTCTAATTGTGTTTGAATGATAAACAATGTTCAAAGCTCAAACTTGATTTAGTTATTGAAACTTAATATGTAAAAGGCGAAATTTGAATCAACACATCCTGATAAAATACAGAAACACTGCTTGAAAATATTATCAAGATGAAGTGAATTCAGAGTGATATTCTCCTACAAAATCATGTATGGAGCATTAAAGTTCCCTATGCATTTACATGACACTCTACTGCTTGTTAGTAGGTTGTTTTGTTCTTGCATGTCTCTGGGAAGTTATTGTGTGTTTTTCAAATTCTCATTGCATCATTTGACATTGACTCAGCTAATTGATCCATCCTATTCTGTGTTAGAAATTTACATGTTGCCTTCCCATGCCTTCAGTACAATAGTTGAACGAATGAAGCCATTACCTTCGTTATAATTGGCCTTATATTATCAACGCTGCGGTTTGGAATTCAACACCTTGACAAGCTTTGAGGATTAATGCTGCTATGATTGCGGAAAAATCTGAATTGAAATCTGTTTAATCGCTAATTCTTTTTTCAACAATAACTCGAATGTCTCATAAACATTGAATGCGAGCTGTGTGGTATTCTTTATAATTAATTATAATAATTAAATTTTGGAGAGGACTTCATACTCTTCTTGAAGGAGGGATATCCTACAGAATAAGTTACTAAAATTAGTTCATTACTTCGTTTAGTTTTGTACTCGAATTCTAGATATCAATCAACAATAAAATATATGGATTGTCTAAACAAAAAAAGCTGTGCTATCAAGTTTCAAATTCCGAATATTTTATATTCACTATGAAAAGGTGCTGTAAAATCAATTTTTTCACTAATTTGTTAGGAGTAAATGCTTTGGGAAAAAAAAGTATTGCCTATCGAGGCGAGAACAATATTTTGAAAAATTACACACACTAATAGTGTTCTTCTATGGGCAGCAGAAAAAAACAGACTCTTCACCACTTAGCCCGAAATTCTAGATCTGAAATAAAAAAAGACAAAAGCAGAAAAAACTAGCTATTTATAATCAATTAAATGGTTTTTGAATTAACCACCCATTACAGAAATTCTTTCTTCTTAAATTAGTTATGACAGAAATGTCACAATGTTCGAAATAAATGAAAAACCCAATCAATTTCCCCTTTTTGAATTGCTGAACATGAGGAAACTTATAACACAACAAGCTAAACCGTAATTTGGACTAAGTAAAAAATCAATGAGTACATAACTTTCAATTGTCCTCCTTCACGAAGAAGTTCCTCTGTTGCCATGTGGGTTTCTTAGAAGATCTCAACACCATGTTCAGTGGCTAATTTCGGAACGTAATCACTCTTGTCCTTCGAATTCCCCCAATATTCAAATTTAAATTCTCAGCCTTGCTCTCTGATCGTGAGGGTTCTTTCGAACCAGGTACGACTATCCTAGTGATGATTTTTCGGAACTTCAGATTTTTGAAGACCGCTACTGGACCCTAATGAAAGGAAATCATCTCCCATAGATGAACCAAACATCTTATAACACAAGAAAACAGAATATTTTTCAGGACCAAAAATTACGACATATTCCGAGAATAATATGAAGTTGATTTCATTGAAATATAAATAATAATATAAATACAAAGTTAATGGAAGAAACTAGGCCTGAATAAGAAACTAAAATAAAGAAACAAATTTATATTTCCTGTATTTATAAATGTTGATGAACATACATAACAATATGATGAACAATATAAAATCAAGATGAAAATTTGATGAAGTGTCATTCAAGTTGAAAAGTTAACTTGTATTTTGATGGACGATGATAATAATTTTGCCAATCTTTACTAAAGATCTTATCTGAATTTAATCCAAATTTCTTTTTCTTAAACTCTTCGCTTTGCTCCTTTTTGCATGTTGCATGATTTCATAAATCAATTCTAAATGTTATGTTTTGCATGTTTATTGTTGTACTTATTAGAATGGTGACTGTAACTTAATTGTGAATTAATGATTACATTTTCCATGTTCAGTTATTTTGAGTTTTTTGATGATATTTCATTATTTAATCAGAAATGTTTGCTTTTTATTATCGCTATACTTGTTCAATGAATTAAGCTTATGTTTTTCGTGAATGTTTTGTGTTTTGCTAACTTTTTGTTGTTTGGCATGATGTAGCAGAGACTAGCTCACCGTACAGTGGTGTGATAGGGATGGTAGACGGGGCTTCTCCTGGCCTACCACTCGCTTTGCCACCCTCTGAGCCACCAGGCAGTCAACCGGCCTCACACGCAGGCTCTCCAGATCCTGCTGGTTTAACAGTACTACAGCCATCTAACAACAATTCCACACAACACTATTCAATGCTTCCGAGCTTCGGATACACGACAGGTTTGTTTTTTTTTCGATATCTATACACAGGATAGACTGACAACTTCTAGTCTATCGAAGAACATAATATCAAGTGTCCCAGTGTTCCTGTTCCACTAGCACTAGATTATCACATTTCGGAACATGAAAATTTGAAAATATCATGTTCTTCAATTCGTTGAAGAGACCTTTATATGACAGAACAAGAGTTGAAAATCTCTGACTCTGACTTTTTTATTTCAAACTAGCTAGCCCGCGCAACTTCTTCTGCCCAAATCGGCTATTAAAATTATTGTTTTTGTTTTTAGTCCACTGTTATCGTCAAACACGAAAAATTTTGAAGAAGCCTAGTTCCTGATTGCCACACAGCCTACCAGACCCAATTGTATTTATTTTTATGTTTTTTTAAGAAAAAGAAAATTCTTTGCCTTTACGGAGGCCACATCGAGAACATTTTTGAAATATAGATGAATTCAAAATAGTAATCATCGAAATGAATACCATTTTCAATTCCCAAGCTCAGGGATCTTTTATCATGAGGTTGGAGAAATGATATTAGATTTTGTCACTGAGATGAGAGATATACCGGTTTCGGCCTTGTTGGGCCTCATCAGTATCCCGTACATCTCAGGACAAAATCTTCATAAAAAACTTCGAAATTTGAAGCAATTGGTTGTGAAGTAATGAGTAAAATATTACAAGGTACTAAGGTGGTGACATCCAATTGCGTCAAAATAAAGTTTCACATTTCCAATCAAATGCAAAAAAAGAAATCTGTACTTCCCCTTTCACTGAATGAGATTTTAGCAGTGGCTCTATTCAGGGCCCGCTTGCTAGTTTCTCAAAGTGATGGAAAACGCCCAATTCTTTTTGTGATTGTGAAGCCAGATGTTTTTTTAAGAAAAAGAAAATTCTTTGCCTTTACGGAGGCCACATCGAGAACATTTTTGAAACATAGATGAATTCAAAATAGTAATCATCGAAATGAATACCATTTTCAATTCCCAGGCTCAGAGATCTTTTATCATGAGGTTGGAGGAATGATATTAGATTTTGTCACTGAGATGTGCGGGATACTGAAATGAAATTATGTTCCTATAATCAAATAATCAGTCAACCCCCTCAATGCATGGGAGGGCCCATGCGCGTGACGCGGTTTCTTATGTCAGGTGTTTTTATTCTCGGCATCGCAAATTGAAATTAACCAAGTTGACAAAAAAGTTCAAGCACACTTCCAGGTGAGTTGTATCTATCACAAAAGATCAACTGCAAAAAGAGGACTTAACTTGAAATGAAGCGTCTAAATATAAATCCAGACATTTGACGTTTTCCGAAAAAATGTGTTAAAGAAGGATTAAAATAGAGAAAATTGCTTGCAATCTGATTCTTATACCCTCAGGTTCATAAGTAGACTTTTGAAAGCCTCTATTCGTAATTTAAATGGTCAAAACTGGGGGTTTTTCAATTCAAAACTATGATGTTGGCAATTTTTTCTCTTTTTGCTGGAAACGGCTCATACATCAAATGTCTGGTTTTGCATTTAAACATTTCAAATGTCATTTTTACAAATGATCACCGAAGCCGATATTGACATAGATAACCGAACATGATACCCGATGTTTATCGAAATATTATGTAATTATTTATGTAATATTAATTGATAACTTTGGTGTTTTGTGCAAACTTTGCTTCGTCCTCACTTGAAGAAATTATTTAAATCGAGAAGTAGATGTAACGATGTTATAAAT
Source organism: Hippodamia convergens (assembly GCA_038502775.1). Taxonomy (NCBI): domain Eukaryota; kingdom Metazoa; phylum Arthropoda; class Insecta; order Coleoptera; family Coccinellidae; genus Hippodamia; species Hippodamia convergens. The sequence continues at coordinate 7,176,162 of CM076608.1, read as the reverse complement.
AATGCAAAATCAATTTTAGAACTTCGATATTTAATTGTCAAACATCAATGATCTTCGAAAATCAATGATAATCGATCAACTCCATTATTGAGAAAAAACTGTCATAAATACCTTTTCTTTTCATATTTTCTCCCTTTTTAAACCTTCGCTGAAATTCCACGCATAAGTCAAGACCAAAACTAGCCAAATTGGTCCAGCCGTTTTCGAGTTTTAGCGTACCTAATGCACATCAATTCATTTTTATATATACAGATTATTGAAGACAAAATCAAGATTAGGCAAAATATTATTAGGCAATTCTTTCAATTTGAAATTTGAAATATCGTTCTCTCAATCGAATAAAAAAAAAATAAATACAACTTTTGATACTTCGTCGAAAAGTTAATTTTGAGTAGAAATCACAAATTGAAAAAAGTATACAGTGTGCTCTATGAAATAAAAAAGTCTGAGTAACTTTCGGTCAAGAGATTGTGAATTTTTGTTTTTCCCACATGAAAAATCCTCGAACTAATTGAAGCACATGAAATTTTCACATTTTCATCTTCCGAAATGGCTGAGATAATCCATTGGAACAGGTATACTGGGACACCCGATATATGTTTTCCCTAACACCGATTCTTATTCTCGGCATAATTTGTTCATAACTGGGGTCATATTCCATTGCCAAAATCTGATCGTTTGATGTTATTGTTGGCTTAAATACCTACATGAATGAAGAATTTTTAACAAGAGGGTTTCCCTCTTTTTCCATACGAATGAATGCCATGAGTTGAAAAGGATATAGGAATTCAATGAAATTACTAAATTGGAATTTCGTCACTTAGGTATCTAATAAACGCCAGAAATTATCTTTTTTAGTCTGCATTGGTGTTTCTGATTTGGGAACCTTGATCCACTTACTATCAAATTGTGTCATTCAAAAACCAAAAAAAAATATCGTATCCGAGTCATTAAACAACGATTAGTTCTTTCGGACAACGGCTTCGCTCGAAGGATGAAAGTCGTAATTTTTGTTTGTTACGGTTTTTCGAAGTTTCTACAAGAGATAGCGGGCGTTTAACTGAATATCCGTATCACTTTCACTGAGAAGAATAATTAATTCTTGGCCTCATTATCTGCGTTAAGTGAATCGACCATTATCATGATCCGTGGGTAAAATAGACAGCGTGCTTCCGAGGTTATTTTATCAGATTGATGGGGAAATCGGACAAGTACTTTCCGATATAATAATTTATTCTGCCTATTTAACACTATGTTTCATTATTCGAAGAATTTCGATAAAGAACAAAACATGATATAAGATAAAGAATGTACCGGAAAACAAAAGATTCTTTGCCTTTACGGACGCCACACCGAAAACATTTTTAATACATAGATGAACTCAAAATAGTAATCATCAAAATGAATACATTTTCAATTACCAGGCTCAGAGATCTTTCAAAATGAGGTTGAAGAAATGATATTAGATTTTGTCACTGAGATGAAAGATATACCGTTTACAGCCTTGTTTGGCATCATCAGTATCCCATAAATTGGGACAGAATCTTCATAAAAAACTTCGATATTTAAAGCAATTAGGTGTGATGTACTGAATAGAAATCACAAAGCAGTGACATTCAATTGCGTCAAATGTATGGGATACTATTGATGACAAACAAGGCTGAAACCGGTATATCTCTCATCTCAGTGACAAAATCTAATATCATTTCTCCAACCTCATGATAGAAGATCTCTGAGCCTGGGAATTGAAAATGGTATTCATTTCGATGATTACTATTTTGAATTCATTCATGTTTCAAAAATGTTTTCGGTGTGGCTTCCGTGAAGGCAAAGAAGTTTTTTTGTTTTCCGTTTTATTCTTTTTCATAAGAACACTTGGCTTCAAGGTCGCGAAAAGAATCGGTCGTTTCCATCACTTGGAGGAACTTGCATGAGGGCCCTGATTTAGGGCCAGTGCTAAAATCTCATTGAGTGAAAGAGGATGTATGGAGTTCGTTTTAGCATGTGATTGGAGATGTGGAACTTCATTTTGACGCAATTGGATGTCATTGCTTTGAAATTTCTACTGCTCTAATTTTCTATACTATGTTTCAAGAATGTTTTCGGTGTGACCTCTGTAAAGGCAAAGAATTTTTTATTTTCCGTTTTATTCTTTTTCTTAAAAGTAAAAATTGAATATACTATTTTTATTTTATATATTTTATTAAATGCTGGTCATTCCCAACGAGAATTTCTTTAATTATACGGTGATAAAGACCGATAATCTACATCAATACATTCTTTCTTCGTTGAAGGAACATATTTAACATATGTTAATAGGGGGGCATAGGGAAAAGGGGTCTGGTCATTCTTGATTTCTCAGACCCTAATAGGTCTGATAATCACTCATCGTTCTATTAGTATTTTCAAATCTAGTAAAAACGAAAATTGGCAAACCGAAATTTTTGGTACTGATTTCCAAATTGTCACATTGATATTCCTGAAAACACTGATATCAGTCTTTACTTATATACTTTTTTTTACAGCGAGCACGCCTGTAGTTCCTGGCAGTGAATACGCATACACATCATCATACAGTCAGTATGGCCCAGCGTATGGCACCTATGGCTATGGCAGCACAACCAGCGGGTTACTCAGTAAGTAAACAGTGAGTATTGTAGTCAAATGTAGAACCGAACAGATTACAACAAACTAAAAGCAACATCAGGCTGTTGAATAATTATCCCTTCCCATAAATTCATTTTCATAAACTAATAATTTTTTTTTTTACAGATACCGCATATTTTTATACGAACAACGACCTCCACTCTCAGAACCCGACCTCGGGACCCATGAACGGCTCCCTGAACGCCGAGCAGAGCAGCAGGAGCCCTCTAGCGGCTACTCGCGCAAACTCCTTGGCTTCCGCCAACTCGCCTACAGATAGTGGTAGCGCTTGTCTCAAGACGGAAATGTTCTCCAACGACATAAACCTGATGTAATCAAGCCCCCCCTGAAAATTCCCCACAAAATCCTGCGCAGAAGGACCAAAGTGAATGTATATTTAGTGTCAAGGATCGGGTTTGCAACGAAAGTTAACTGGCATGACGGAATGAAAATATTTTCTTTCACCATAATGAACAATTTTGTATCCAGAATAGAGAAAATCAGAAGGTAAAGATCTGTTCATTGGGAATTTAGATAATCGAACCGAAAACCTTTTCTTTATTCTGAGATGCATGCCCTCAGATGTTTATACTGAAATGTATTATATAGAACAAATTTTATAACTTTAATATATTTTATACTTTCAACTGAATCACACCAAAGAATTTAAGTTTTATGTTAAAACATGTGCACTTTCTTGTCATATCATTCGCATAATTTGCAATGAATAATCTTGTACAGATAATGAATATTCCTTACAAATTATGATTGTTGTACAGATGTAATAAATAACTCCATAAGCTAGTCAGAGAAAAAAGTACTCATTATATTTTTGTGTTCTCTGAATATAATACATACGAATAAAATGCAAATCGAGGAAAAACCTTTTGGAAAAAAACATTTCGAAAATTTTCCAGCAGGTTTTTCAGAATAGATTTCTCAATCAATTTTGCATTGAATTCATATTGAAGACTAAAAGTTTTTGGTTGACTGTTGGCCGGAATGAAGGTATTCCTGGAAATTTCCTGATATGAAATTATTTATTTTATTTTGTGAAATGTGTAATAGTATCACCAAAGAGATGGCAACCTTATCAAAGTCGTCATGTTATTATAAGTATTGTATTGTAAAATGTGATAGGCCCTCAGAAATCTGGCCCCTCTTGCCCTAAGACCTCCCTGTCACATTCACTCATAGTTGTAGATCGTTTATATTTAGAGAAATAAATTAATTATTGACTATTTACTCTAGCTGTTCATTATTTATTCTGAAACTGAGCCAGGCCGTAGCTGTAAGGCACCCTTCAAAAGAACTTTTTAAATATAATCCGTTCAGACCAATGCCGAGCACTGAATATTTGTGCTTCGAGCACTAATCACTAAGCACTGGAAACAAGGGCTAAGCACTGATTTCCACAAGCCCTCGATTACTGAGCACTTCCCAGACGGCACCCTATATTCCCGGAATATTCCTCCAATCTGCCATTAAGCCAAAAGATATTGCAATATGCGAGGCATATGCCAGATATATATCAAATATATCTGCTCTCAAAGGAATATTCCAAATATATGCCATACCAGATATGTCTGGTATATGCTATGGGAATATCTATATGATATGCGTTTAGAATATTATTCAATAGTATTTATTGGTATATATACATGAATCTTCATGGAATATTACAAACGTTACAAAACCCTTTTTGAACGATAATTGTGTGTAGGCACTACCACTACCTCGATTTTGCTTTTGTTCCGAACTCATCAATAATTGATGAGTTTGCTATTTCCCAGTAAACTGTTAAAGAACTACAAACTTTCTATATAGATTATATTTTCGAGGAATCGCAGTTATCATCAAGTTAATTATAGTTGGATTCAAGTTAAAAAATAACACTTTCATTCGCTTAATAATTTGATCTTATTTATTAAACTGAGTAAACAATGGAATCAATGATTTGTAATTTATTTATATGATTGATACAATGAAATGAAAGAGCAGGCAACAAATTAAACGTTTTAATTTGTGAAAAATGGACATGCTATACTATATCGTCTATCGACTGAGAGTCGAGTGACTTTTTAAATGATTGAAATGTTCGATGAAACAGAAAAAGAGGTCCATTATGATTTTGATCTTATAGGAAAGAGATCAAATATATATTTTCAATAAATGGAAAAACAATATATGATATTCGAGCAGATATGTGAAAAGGGCGTAGACAAGTTGTCAAAAATCATATATGATAATCAAATATTAGTCAGCAGAGGTGAGAGTAGCTTATTCCATTGGAGGATCGAATCACTTTTGCTCATATTTTTGTTTCCATGAAGCTGCCCTGTGGTGACAGAGATGTCTGGAACTTAGAATCTTTCTAGTTCAACTTAATACTTCTTGCTTTTCATTGAACCAAATACATTGCATTTCAAACATTTCAGAGCCATTGTAGGTTGAGGAAGTTATGTGGCCACCACCACCATATTTTCGCCCTTTCTAGATATTTCCTTGAATTTTATCAAAATATCTGACAGAAATACCAATGACATTATTTCTTTACAGGAATAAAACTACTCCTTTATAAATAAAAAATTAACTATTTTCTGGCCTCTACCCATTCTTAACTCCTGCAATTCTATCCCTGAATTTACCGATAAGAATATCAAATTTCGATTTTACTGATTTGACTTTTTCTTATGGATGTAAACATTACGTCACGACGTTTTCAGTCAAAATATTCATATTTTTGTTTTGTGGTCTTGGATTGAGGTTATTTGTGTTCTGTGATTAGCGTTCCAAACTTCCAAAATGGTCGTCCGTCACGGTGGTGACTTATGGAGCTCCATGAGTTAAAAGAGTCTTATTGAAAAATTATTAAATTGTGTGTGGAGTTGAAAATATGTTATTGTTTGAGTATTATGTGATAAATAGTTTGTGATGCAGCCGAGCACATGATAAAAGATAAGACAGGCAGACAAGAGCATGACTGTAGGAGCGTGAATATCAAATCAGCGTTGGTAGGTACTCTTATATATTTGGAATGCTTGAAAAAGGTTTTCGTAATATGCCAATCACTTGTCAGTGCTTTATCTTTGGTTATGTGTATTTACGTTTTTTCAGGTCAAAGAATTGAGGACTTTACAGTGAGGACGTGATAGAAAGGATATTTCCTATATTTTAGTTGGGTTGGGAAAAAGGCAAAAACTAACTTTTCATCCCTAATAAAATTGTGCAATGTTCTCAAAGGTATAATATAAATAATTTCAGTGATCATAAAACCCATTTTATGTTTTATTAATATTTTCAGAGGTTCTTAAACAGAATGAAAATACTAAATTTGTTACTGAAAAATGGCTCTACGTTGTGCAGATAGCTTAACCAAAATTTTGCTTTCAATCCAAACGTAAAAACTACAAGAGCATGAGTGGAGGAACTTTTCAGGTGTAGTAAGTCTCACCCAAGCTGTATATCGTAATTTTGTTCCTGCAAGCAAAAAGGCTGTACAGGTCGAAAATATTAGTGGCATCAATACGGATTTAGGCCCTAAAAATCAAAAAGAGGGATCGTCTTCGAGAAGGAAGGTTGCCTCGATATAAATTGCCAACACTGCCTACTAAAATTCAAAGTAAGTTTATAAATATTAAATAATTAGAACAGATTCCACTATTACTATAGCAGTAGACAGCCTCTTATCTTGAAAATCTTAGAATCACTGGTTTTTTTCAGGGCCAAAATCAAAGAATTCCAAGGAAAAAGGCGGGGAAGACCAAAAGCTACCTGGATGAGCGGCATACAGAAGACGATGTCTGAGAGACGGGAGAATGGGTGTTGATAGAAGGGACTGGAGACTGGGAATTGGAAGGCCTGGGATGTTATAAACACGGATATCTATATCAGCACCCCAAAGGTAAAGTGTGTCAAGTCACAATATCAAAATTAGACAAATGAGAGATTTTTCAGTTCGATAATTGTTTCAAAGAATGTGTACTGCCATTACTTGGCGTCTTCATAAACCTAGGGAGTCAAAAATGTGTTCCACTAGCTAGAATTTACTAATGTGAATCCAATATTCTATATAGGTCGTGTCTGAAAAAATGTGACTTAACACACTTTACCTCTGAGGTGCTGATATACAGGGTGTTTCCTAAACATGCGGCAAAAATTCAGGGAGCTGTTACTTGGACTATTCTAAGAATATTTTGTCCTTTGATGTTTTTGGAAAAACCTCTTTGTTTCGAAGATACAGGGCGAACAACATTTTTCATATTTTTAAAATTGATAATAGTATAAATAAAAATGCGTACCGCACTGTGTTTACTAAGTAGGTACAATTTTGACTTAAAATTGATAAGTTCAGATGGTAAAGGAATACAGATTAAACACGGTTTTCATTTGAATTCGTTTTGTGATGTATTAGCTGGGTGTAACTTAATAAGAAATGATCATGGTGTTTTTGAAAGGGTTCGGCAGTCAATGAGGAGAAGATTGGATGCTTGTATGCTGGCTGGAGGTGGTCATTTTCAACAGTTTTTGTAGGTTAAGTTAAATTTTCATGTAATTTTTCATAATAAAATGTTATTATCTAAAATTTTGTTTGCCCCGTATCTTCAAAACAAAGAGGTTTTTCAAAAATCATCAAAGGACAAAATATTCTTAGAATAGTCCAAGGAACAGCCCCCTGAATTTTTGCCGCATGTTAAGGAAACGCCCTGTATAGATATAAGGTCGGTTTTACAAAACTTTGTTAGTACCATTTAATTAACTGGAGCCACCACGATTCGTAGAAATTTCAAAACGAGTAATTCGATTTGTGAAACCGACCCATAATCTGATGAGTCGATTTCAAATGGCTGTTTTGGTTGGTTAACGGTTGACCGCTCGGTTCATAAATGACAACGTCAAACGAACTGCGCTTTCGAATTCTGTTCAAATTTTGGAGAAACATCTGATTTGAGACGTCACCAGAATGTCATTCGAATGCGGTTTGTCCAAAACTGACGGACCAATCTATGAACCAACCAAGAACCAGTCAATCGAAATCGCCTCTAGTTCACAAACCAAATAATTGAAGTTCACAGTTCAATATTTATATCATTTAAAATATTACCTCATTGTGTTTTCCCTATTTTTTAGTTTAATTCATCAAATGTTAATTTTTACTTATTCTTAGTATTGTTTTGTAAAATACCTAGTTGATTTATATTTATATTTTTACTTTATGTTCATTTTTATGATTTAATGTGATAATTTTGTTAATTATTGTTATTGTACAAAATATTCTTAAAACTGTAATAAATTTTTTTGAAACAATCTAATCAATGCATTATTATTTAGTACCGCTACAAAAATTTATATATATTTAAATATATACAAAGATATTACCAGCATATGGCATGGACAAATCAGGAGATAAAAAGATATTGCCAGCATATATGTAAGGGAGATATTCATAGATGAATCTGTATGGCATATGCCATGGAGATATTTTTGAAGATTATGGGATATTCCTGGCAGATGTTTCATGGTGACCTTGGATATTCCTGCTATCTGCCAGGCTTATGCCCTGGGAGATTTGGAATATGTTTGGAATATCTCAATATGCCAGCGGTATATTCATTGAATATGCATGGAATATTTCTGTGCCGTCTGGGTTTGGGCAAGTAATTCGATATTTCGAGCGCTAAGCCCTAAGCATTTATTCAGGCAGTTTTGTATATGGGGTAATTTCAATCGGAATGAAATTTTGTACCTCTCTAGCTAAGCTGTAATATGAGAGATCATTTATTGGGAAGTCAGAAAAGATGTGTAGGGTGTCTCCGTGGCTTATAACTTTTGATAGGCGACCCCTAGAGTGCGCATGATATTCCTTATACCCTCAAAATTTTCTGAGAGGAAAGCTTTATATTCTGAGAAATTAATGACAAAAATCAAAATTTTCGATAAAAAAGTGGGTTTTTCATGTCCGAAAAAATTGACAGCTAGATTACAATTTCAGTCCGATTCTAGAGTAGACAATAGTTGGAAAAATGGTCTCAGATACATAATTAATCTTCTTCTAGAGAGGATGATTGACTTTGAATTTTCCATAGACTTGACATGGGAAAATACTGATTTACAAATAATCTCGGTATTATATACAGTGACAGAAGTACGATAGAAATCTTCGGTGATGATTTCAATTAAACTAAACATGTAAATAAGGAAAAATGATTGTAAACAAAAATGAAAATTCCACTGTGAGTTTGTAGGAGAGTTCAAAACCTCAGAAAAAAGATTTTCCCAAGTATAGTTGATGGGATTTTTAAAGTCGATCATCCGCTCTTAGGAGCGATCAAATAAAATATCCGGGACCATTTATTTCAATGGTTCATTCTCTAGAATCCGAAAAAAGTATTATCTAGGTGTTAACTTTCCTTAGACAATGAAAAACCAATTTTCTCACACGACTTGAGAATGAAAGGAATATCATGAAAAAGTTTTGACCATTCTATTACTCCCTTGTCAAAAGTAATGAGCTTTGCAAATACGGGACTTCCTTGTGAACCACTCTGTATGAATAATGGCAAGCACATTCAATAAACTTATGAGATACTTGCAACTGCTCACTAACGTCACATACTAACGTGAGATGTTTATCATTCGACTGAATATGAACATCAAAACTAGATCTTAGGTTTCAATCTCATTCATTCGTGTTACGATAAGATAAGAAAAGGGCTTGGTGGTTAGTAATCAACAAAACTGAGCGAGAGAGCGAAAATAATACAACACATATTGAAACAAAAAAGTACCTACCATACAGTTCTGTGTATGATGAATGAGGTTAGGGAAGAACCTCAGCAGAAAAAATCCCTGTCTTTCCCGGGTGAGGAAAAAATTTACTAAAATCTTATATATCAGAATCTTGAAGGACATGTACGTGATATGAAAGAACACCTTCTTGTAATTCTTTTATGAACGGTGAAAAAACATATTCTTCACCAATCTACCCGAAATTCTCAATCTGAAATTATAAAGACAAGAGCAGAATAAACTAATTATTTATAATAAATTAAATCGTTTTCAAATAAACAACCCATTTCAAAAATGCATTCAGCCCCCTCCCCTCCTACTGGTATAATCATGGTTATGGTCATAATGAGAAAAATTGAAGATGTGAGTAGAATTTTGTGTTCGTAGAAGATTCAACACAGCTGTATCTCAGTGAAAAATGGTCGTATTGAAAATAAAAAAACTTACTTTTAAGCTTGAAGACTTTAGTTTCTTAAGTTATTGGTTAAACATTTTTAGGATTACCCGTAGCCATGCAATACTCGGATAAATCATGAATAAGAAATTTTCAGAATTTTTCGAATTATTATTTTTGCTCTACGCAAATGGAATTTTGTTATGCTAGATCGATGCAAAGGTCACATAGCCTGTTTATTCAGCTCTAATTTGCTTCTTACGACCCTCGAATATAACTATTTGTCTTCGAGATATCCAATTTTGGATGCAAAAATATCCTTTTTCACTCCACTGCCGATTTCTCCGGAACTGCAGGTCGCCTATACTCTGTTCAAAGTTAAGCGAGAGCAATAAAAACAAACAGAATCATCTGGTTTGCAAGATTCCGACAAAATAAATCCGGGAAACAGCAGATTTGGTTCTTTTTCATTCAGTTAAAACTGAACAATTGTGTGAAATCTCCTCGATTCGACTCTGGACGAAAAGTAACTATCCGAAGGCCCTCCTACCGCTGCGCCAAACTTGTTTTTATTGCTCTCGCTTAAATTTGAACAGAGTATAGTAAACCGACAGACGGTTTTTTCCTGCAGAAAATTTCCCACAAAAATTTGTTATGGTTGAAAAAAATTTTGAATTGAACAAAAAACAAGAGACCATTTCCGCTTAACCTCTACTGAAGCTATGGACATATTCAAACCTTCATTTTCCTCAGAAAAAATTCATTGAATAAATTTTTAGTTGAGCGAAATTCTGAGCGACAGAATTTTTCCCTTTTCTGCAGAGCCACAACGTATTAAAAAATAGTTTATTGAAAACTTTTCGACTTATTCGGTAAAAACATCCATTCAAAAAGATTAGTTCAGTAAACAAAAAAAACCTTGAATCCCAAATTTTTTCAAAATTTCAATCAATCGGTCCAAGAAAATAGCTGAACCGATCGATCTACCGATTCAGGAGGGGACTTTGGGGAACATCAGGCTGTAAAATTTCCCTATAACCTAAGTTTTTTCCCCAATATTGACGAAGATACAGTCCATTAACCAAAAAATTGCAAAATGGCATTTTTTGTTTTTTTTTCACGTTAACGTTACAGACGAAGAAAATTTTTTTTTAACCATGACACATTTTTGTAAGAAAGTTTCTGCAGAAAAAAAAACCGTCTGTCAGCTCGTAGCGCTGAATAGTTCCGGAGATATCGGCAGTTGAGTGAAAAAGGATCTTTTTGCATAAAAAATTAGATATCTCGAAGACAAAGGGTCATTTTCGAGGGTGGTAAGAAGCAAATTAGAGCTGAATAAACAGGCTAAAAGGCCTTTGCATCAGTCTAGCTCGAAAAAATTTTTTATGAGCATTGAGCTAAAATAAAAATTTGAAAATTTTTTCTGCCTGACTTATCCGAAGATTTCATGTCTACCGGTACTTAAAAAAATTGCTAACCTATAAATTAAGAAACTAGATTCTTTAAGCTTCGAAAGTAATTCTTTTTCCATACGATAATTTTTCATTGAGACACAGCCTGTTGAAAATCACCAAAAAATTTTGAAAAGTTTTTTGTTCCTTTAATTGTTGCGCGAAGTGTATTTGAAAATTATATTTTTCGTAGACAGCTGTACAATACCTGATTCTTCAATATTTGGGTATTCGCTGCTTCAAATATATAACTTCTAGTCCAGGACACCTTTTATTCAAAAACACTTTTATTTGTACATAACAATCAGTAAAAAAAACATTCAATAATTGGAATAACGAAAAAATCAACAACACTCAACTATAACAAAACAACATAATAATCTCAGTTATGCACCAAAAGGGCGTCGAATTCTTTTTCAAAGTCTGATTTATCCAACATGTACTTGGGCAAAGTCATACCCAATGTCTTGCTGTACACCGGTTTTGTCTCTGCACTATAAGCTCCTCCTTCGTCAGTAGTGTCGAATTCTTGAGGAGTCTCCAGTTTTGGCTCATCATCCTTATCCTCTATCCTCTGAGCATCTTGAGCCGATGCACTTGCTTTCAGTTCCGTAGCTTCAGGTACCTGGTTTGCTCCAGAAGGAGGTCTTACCACATTCTCAATTTTGCTGCTCTCTGCGCCAGTGATCTTATTGATTTTTCTCCCAGAACGTTTTGTTCTGGTACTCGAAATTTTTTTAGAAACTGGTTTCGTTTCGGTCGATGCACCAACTTCATCAGATTTCGTGTATTTAGCGTAAGTTCCTTTTGGTCTTGACTCAGAGATGAACATGCATTCTTCATTCTTCACCCTGTTCTCATCGACGCACAAGAAACATGTCATACCATTTTTCTTCACTTGTTTGCACTGAGACCTATCTTTCTTCTTGAAATCGGCTAGTACATCTTCAACCTCTTTCTTGTTCGAACCGTCATAATTCAGGGGTTCTTCCTTAATCCTTGATTCTTCACTATTGAATTCTGGGAAATATTTGAATTGGTATTCTCCAATGTCTTTGTAAGGAGATACATCTTCGGATGAGTCACTATTTGATTTGGTGTCTTCTTCATCTTCACTCGTGGCTACTTGGGACTCTTGACGGGTTTCAGCTTCGTATTTAGGGTATGTTGACTTCTCACCTTTGAACGATGAATTATCTTCCCAATGTTTTCTTTCAGACCTCTTCGGATGCTCGTAGTCAGAATATTCGGGTTTCGATCCTTTAGGACTTTTCAACTCGTCTTTTTTTGAGTATTTCTTTCCGTGCTTTTTTTCTTTTCTATATGATTTTTTATCGTTAGGTTCTTCATTTTCATTCGCCTTGGTGTTGATTGGTACAGTTTTTGATTCATCCCCTTCATTTGCATTCTCAGGATCATCGTTGCTGTTATAGTTCTTCTCCGAGACGTAGGCGTACTTCTCAGGTTCTGGGGCACTGCTGAAGGAACAAGACTCGTAATTACCACCAGAAGCAGGGTCCTTGCAAACACGGCAAGACATGCCATCTCTTTCCACGTTGGTGCATTTTTTGGGATCTTTCATGATTTCTTCTGATTGCACTTCGGAATAACTTTTTTCGGGTTGAGATGCATCATAACCTTCGTATTCGTAATTTTCTGCATCCTCTTCCTTCTCGTTTTCGGCACGTAATGATCGGTTCTTCACATATTCGTACGGATCTGAGTCTTCTTCTGAAGCATATCTTCTATATCTGAATCCATCTGGTCTTTTAGCGGGAACCGAATACCTTTCTGAGCTTCCCTTGTGAAGATCAGTGCCTGCAGGTTCAGACTGGTAAGAACATTCAGTTACCTTTGAATTGGTCTCTTCATTTTCGCAAACATAACAGGTAAGGTCGCCAATTTTATCGTTGCCAGACTCCTTCGTTAATTTTTTACAGTTCTTACGTTCAGCTGCCTTGGGTATAACTTTAGTTTCTTGTGGAACGTAAGGTGAAGCCACTCTAGCGTACTTAGGCCTGTAGTTCGATCTGATATTGGATTCCGAATTCAGGTTTTCTAGGTACTTGTTTTGATAATCAGCAACTGGTTGGAAACTGAACTTCTGATATGGTGTTAGGGTTGGAATAGCTGAAGGTTGAGTGAATCTTTGGTAACCAGTAGCTACTGGATATAACTGGGGCGCAACTGACTGTTGAACATGTGGAAGGTACTTGTAATGATCCTTATAATCTTTCAAATCCTGAACTTTAGGCGTAGGAGGAATCAGATTGAGACCGCTAGCACCACTGTTTTCTTTTACCTTCACAGTCTCCACTTGGTGCGGTATTTTCGTGGGTATTTCATGTGATATGTAGTCTGGCCCGGGTTTATTGTATTCTGAATTTTCTTCAACCTCTTCGTTCTCTTCTTCATTCTCCCTTTCGTCAGAAAGGTTGTCAGAGGGTTCTTCTTGAACTTCTTCTCTCTGACGAGTTTGTGACTGCTCGAAATAGTCCGGCGTTTTTGCTGGTTGGTTGATTCCGAACAGATTCTGGTTGAATAAGTCGGAAAAGGTTCCTGTTGCTTCAACCACCGGCTTAGCTTGCACAGGGGCGAAAACCTGCGTGGGGATCAACTTCTGCTTCTCTTGACTTGATGCACCGAAAGCTGAAATGAATGCAGAACTGAATATACTTTCCTGAAAAGTTTTAGAATGGATCTGTTCATAATTTAGACGAAATCTGAACATCCAAAACTCGACTTGGAAGAGTAGGAACTTATATCTCACCTGTTTCAAAAGGTCCAAATCCAAAATCGAATTGCTGCGGTTGAGCAAATGGAGCTAGAGCAATGTTGCCTTCTTTGGGTGTCACAGAATAATATTTGGAGTAGTCGGGGTGACTGTCACCTTCGATGTCACTTTCTGTGTCCCCCTCGTCCGAACTATACTCATAATTCTGAGACCTGACGAGAGCTAACACGCAAAGAAAGTGAATCTGAAACATAAATTGATGAAGTATATTATTATGATCATTAAAACAAACAAAAATAAATCTATAACAACAATTGAAATAGAAAAAGGAACATCGTTCACAGGCTGAAAACTTAAAATGGAACAAAACCACACAAAAAACACTACGGAGTCAGTGCTCTTCAGGTGTAGAAGGAGTTCTTAAAACCATAATTAATGAAGCACTAACAACATCTGCTGGTGGAGGATTTCAGGAATCGAAAACTCTAGTTGTACAAATCTCTGGCGTTGGTTTGTTCAAAATTTTTTCTTCACCAGTATGAAATTCGACTATTCGACTATACACCGAACATATATGGTATAAAGCATGCGAAAAGTATTGACATCCCTTTAGCTGAACGTTCTGTAGATATTACAAGCAGATCGTTTAGCCTTTGCTAAACAACTCTGATAGGTTCACGATCAATGAAATATTTTACTACTAGCCGGTTGTTCGCATTCATCAGTTGCTACGACATAAAATAACAGTAGGCTGTACATGTATAGGGTGTTCCTGAATAAGTGTATCAGAGGTCAACTGTTGATTCGTCACGAAAAAATAACATTTTTTTTCTGTTCCATTTTTTCCTCCGGATCTTCCTTTCCGACATACAGGGTGTCAAAAATTTTAATTTTGTTCAGTTTTTTGCTAATATCTCAGAAACCAATTGAATTGCAGAATTGATTTTTTGTCCACACATTGTAACTAATCATATCTACCTTCTTACATTTTACCCTGTTTTTGAGGTGACAGTGGCGGAGATATTGAGTTTGCACAGCAAATTCTGATGCGCCAATGGGTTTTTCATAAAAAAAATTCTCTTGGTTCATTGCTCTAAAGAGAACCGTTTTCGAGAAAACTAGCATTTTAAAATTTAAAAAAAATTTGCTAATGCATTGTAAATTTCTTGTAGTTGGAAAAATGAGTAGTGATAATTAACAAGTTTATTAATTCAACAGAATTTGCAAGAAAGTAGGTATTATCAAAGTCAACGTGTGTAGAAAAATTCAGTTCTGGAATACAATCGGTTCTTGATATATTAGCAAAAAACTGAAAAAAATTTAATTTTTGACACCCTGTATCTCGGAAACGAACACTCGTAGGAAAAAATAGGAAAGAAAAAGCAAGTTATTTCTTCACGAAAAATTTACCGTTAACCGTTGATATTTATTTATTTAGGATGATATTTATTTATTTAGGAACACCCTGTATAATAGACTTGCTGACTCGGTGACGAGAAAGTTGTAGATTTTCGTGACGTTGGTGAACATAGAGCGGAGCAGACTGGAAAGATCATATATAACACAAATAATATGGGGCCCGGCATGGAGCCCTGTGGAACTCCAGAAGCCACTCTTTTCTCAGTAGAGAATGAATTGCTGATATAAAAGAGAGGCTCTTATCCAAGATAGTATTTGTTGTAATATCTGAAAGTATACGAATAATCATAGGTACCCGAAAAGATGACATTGAAAGAGAGAAAGTTACCCCAGAACCCGATGGATAGTTCAAGAATCTGAGGAGCGATTGGATGAGAATCATTGCTGAAGACCTAATCAACATACAAATTTGAATTTTTGAGAAAAAAAAATTTGAATTCGACTCAAACTGGACTAATTTCAGATTTTGAAGTGACTTTCATATGCAATTTTTAATAAAAAATTGATAAGTATCAGTTCTATTTGTAGAAAATGTTAACTGTGGAAATATGGGTAAAAGATATATCCTGTGACACATCCCGAAGGTTAATATTTCACTATTTTAAAATGAGAATTCCTTTCGAGTCCAGTATGGAAGTATGGTCAGGTTGAGTAAGAGTAGGTAGAGTGAGGTTAGGTAAGGTTCAGTAAAGTGCAACTCGATTTGTCCCTTACTCCAGTGGCGACTGCTCAGAGGAGGCGGGGCCTCCCCAAAAAAACTGCATTATATTGAATTCTCAGATCGAGTTTATCTATATTATTCAAATTTCTGTGTTTATTTCCGTCAATATTTCTTTATACTTGAACAATTTCCGCAATAGACATTGAAATTGAGAAGATTTCGCAACTTTGCATCGTACTACAGACATGCGATGTGCTAAAGAAGTGGAGAATACAGCCATGAATGCCCGGATCCTTCGAATCGAGGTTTGATTTTGCTGGAACGTACAATTTCAAATTAATTCCCATACGATGCACCGGCCAGTTAAAGTTCGAGCTTGATATCACTTGGCGGAGGCAGCTTTCCTCAAAGCGAACCTAGCCGAAACCGCACGTACCAAATCTTATCAAAGATGGGACCAGCTGTTGTTTGTTGCTTTGCTTTCTTCTTACATCGTTCTCAGTCAGTAGCGAAGAGTGAAGGGTTAATTCCGCGTGTTGTTTGTGATTTCGTGTTAAGATTGTGCGGCAAAATACGTAGGTAAGGAAAGATATTGTCTAGAAATTCGGATAAATATATTTTATCGACAAAAATGAAAACGGAAACCATAATTGAAAATCTCAATGTAAGTTGAGAACATCAGGAAACAGACAATATTCTTGATTTCATTCTGATTAACAAGTTCAGCCAAATGCCGTGCGATGACAAAATTTTCGTAGAAAAGACAATAAAGACACCTCAGCCTTCTATGCAATATTTTTTTCCAGACATAATCATTCCTTCAGCGTACAATGGTACAATAAATGCGAGTGGCTGACAGGAAGTACTGTTCGAAATAAATTATTTTTTTGGTTTTGCTTACTTTTTTTCAAAGATTCAGAAAACAATGTGTCTCTTGTATGCATCTTGCTGGCTAAGTAGATACACTAATGGTATATGAACCTACATTTTTTGCTAGGCCTCCTCTGATTGAAAACTCACGAGCTGACACTGCCTTACACAAAGCTGAATCCAACAAAAAATCCGAGAGAACCACGTGAATTCACGAATGAAAAATCTTTTACATTTGAACAATAAAACAAAATCGAGAAAATTGTTGATCGAATGAAGTGAAAAGTATACTAACCTTCGGTAATATTTTTCTAGGAAACATAGTTGCATCAGTCACGAATATAACGTCAAAAATCACCTGCAAATCCGCGCGTTTACGTTTTATATAACGCAGTCCCACCAGAAAGTGACAACAATTGAGCACGAGAACGAAAAGAGAGTTTTCTCTGGTCACAAGCGACTATTTCTTAAAAACAGGAGTCATTCGAGCAAAAATGATTGTGTGCATTCAATCGGTCGGAACAACTATTTCGTAGATTGGTGCATAATGAATTCTACTGAGCGCAGGTTGACTTTTTTTAGGCAATTCCGGCAGGTTCAAGAAACTCCAATCTCGAGCATCGGATTCTGACGAAGCGAAAAAACTGAGTCAGGAAGAAAATGAGAAAATTTGTGGTCATGGATGAAACAAATGGATACAGCAATTATATGCAGGTCAAAACGAATTATGCATATGACACAATGACATCGGTAAAAATTCGTCTCACTCCAATTTTCACCGATGGTGATGCAGATCTTGGTTATCCCTAAATAAGACAGCAAATCATGAAGAACTTCCTTTAATGAAATGAGAAAAAAGAATCTAGAACTGCGGAAATTAAAATAAAAGGCATTAATGTTTCGGAAAATTCGCCTTCTTTATATCAATAAGAAATATGAAAAACGTTCAATAGAGTAATGTTCTCAAATAGATCTATAAGATCTATTTGAGAACAGTTTATCTGTCGAAAAAAAGACAGCAAATCATGAAGAACTTTCTTTAATGAAATGAGAAGAAAAAATCTAGAACTGTGGAAATTAAAATAAAAGGCATTAATGTTTCGGAAAATTCGCCTTCTTTATATCAATAAGAAATATGAAAAACGTTCAATAGATGTATGTTCTCAAATAGATCTATAAGATCTATTTGAGAACAGTTTATCTGTCGAAAAATATTCCTGTCTGAGAAAAAATACATCCAAACATTTATTTTGTGAAAATTGTAAGTATTATTATGAAGCTGAAATGGTACACAAAAAAATATTTTTTCGCTTTTTGAGCTACAATTTTTTTTTAATGCAATAGTGTCAATGAGTAATATAATGGTCTTGAAAGAAACTACAAAATTAATTAATAATTAATAAATGTGCCCAACTATGACTATTCGGTTTGCATGATGTAATCAAGTTCTATGTTACCAAAATGTTCAGAAATCATCTGGCATGTTGACAATGAGGAAAATATTCGATAATAACAAGATCAAGAATAATAAGAAGAACAGAATTATATCAATAGGTATTTAAAAAGATATTCTCATAATAATGATTTCGATTAGTAGTATTTTTTATGGGCATTCAGCATTCAGTACTAAGAAATGGATAAATGCATCGTTAACCTAAAAATTCTATATGAAGTGTTGTTTTTCAAATATTACACCCTGTATTTCATTTTCATAATCGGTAAAGCTTTTTCTTCTGGTTTCAAAAATTTATATTTGGGGTTTTTTCCGGCAGTTTCTGAAAATTATAGGTTCTTTTGTCTAAATCGAAGGCAGCTGTACAACGTCACTCGAGAATGCTGTGATTTCTTAATATCGAAGTTCCATTCTATGGCCTTCTGATAGTTCCTACTTTACATCATTGAACACTTTTTTTATGGGGATATTTGAAATATATGTACAAAGTCATTAGTCTTTCTGTTGTAGTGACTTTAATGGTAAATTCCGAAACCTCTAGAGCATGACGCGAAAAAACGTCAGATCTTCAATTTTTTAACATAACTTTGACATGAATAATCAGAGTCTTTTCGAAAAAAGAAGAAAACCTATGGTTTTTTTAGTTCTGGACTAAGGATTCATAGCATTTTAAACATGTAAGTGTTCTGATTGAATCCAGGATATCCTGAAGTCTTGAACTGAATTATGAAGTGATTATTTCATCTAGAGAGTATTATGTTACTGACGAGGCAGCTGATGTGCTTTTCCAGTCACACTCTATCATCGGAAAGCATTATATCGCTACAATTCCAGAACGATCAAATCAGATTGCTATCATTATGCTGCGCTTAAAAAGCGACAAATTGTAATTATTCATGGTGAAGCGAAAACAAACTTGTAAAACCTCAATATTTCATCATATAATAAAAAAGGTATTTTGTTTGGATGAATAGGTCCATCTTGTACAGGGTGGGCAAAATATGTGATCCCTGAACTAAAACGTTTTAACCCTAAGAAACATAAGGAAATGCATGTGGCACGTTCTGAATCTTTTTTTCAAGAAACTCATAATCACATCAACTGCGTTCCTCTATCTTCTTTTGTTGTCGAGTTATGGGCCAGAATTGATATTTTGGCTATTTAATTCTTCGTTTCTAATTATGCTACAATGTTGAAAAAACATTATACAGACACTTTTTTGATAGTAATCCAGTGATGTATTCTGATTTCGTTTCCTTGTTGAGATATATCCTCAAATTTTGTTTTTTCTTATGTATAGAAAGATAGAAAATTAGGAATTTCAATGCAAAAAATTCAAAAATTCATTGAGCATTAGAATGAAGCCCTAGATGAGAAAATTCCAAGGGTATTCCAGATATAAGACGAGATATGCAAGTGACACATCTTTAAAATACTATTAATGAAAAAACACTGTAATAGATTTAAAAAACGAAAGATGTGAAAGAAAGGGAAATGTTTCAAATAACTAGGCAAACTATGAATCGACTTCATCCAAAACAAGATTCCAAAAGTTGAACCGATAAAAGCAAGTCATTCTCAGTTATTTTTTATAGCGTTGTTGCATCGGAGCATTTCTCATTTTTGGGCAGAATAGGGCAGAATATGATGAATATCATCTGCAACTAGATTTTTGCAAATATAACTCGTGATGGATCTTGCATGACGATAACACAACATCTGGAATACTTTGAAGAATAATTACATAAACGTGAATCCTAAACATTTTTAGATATTAACTACTCATATCGTTGCGTAACTTTTTATCTCCTCCTAATTAACTGTTTCTACCTACGCCCATGAAGCGCCTTTTCTTCAAGGGTGACATATCTCTGTTTGCTCAGTGAATATTCATACCGCATTGATTCGAGAAAAGAAATTACATGCTATCTATGGACGGAATAAATTACACAGTTCTACAAATCAATAAATGTGGAAATTGTTGGCTACACATCGGAACACCTTATCAGTGCTTTTAACATCCCTGTTATTATTTCTGTTGGAAATGCTCAGATGAATAAATCATGGTAAGTAGATGTTCAGGGTACAATAGAGTGCAGAAACAATCCGAGAAGAAAGCTATAAAATCGCTTGAATTCTGATATTTTGCAGACTTGTTCATGATGATCCAAGTATGAGACCTCGAGCGTTCTCAAAAATCGAAAAAATTGATTTTTTTTATTCTGGCTTTTATCACCCTAAAGGACCAGTTTTTGGAAAAAAAACTTTTTCAGGACGTTTCGAAAAAGACAAAATTTCCTACAACATGATACCAGAACTATCTCTGTAGACACAATATTTCTCTATATATAGTCTCTCAAAGTTTACAATTTTCATCGGATTTCGAAATTTTTTGCAATTATGTCGTTTTATCCTGATTATACTGTCGAAACTGTGCTTTTAAAGAAGAAAATGAGGAGTGTGAAAGATGATGTAAAAAAGATGAGTACACCAAAAGTTATTCTTGTCAAAGAGAAAAACAAGATTCGTTTCATTAAGCTGAAGGCAACAAAAATATGAAATCACTGGCGTCGCTACGGGGGGGTAATGGAGGTATGTAATTACCAAAATTGATGTCCAATTCAATTTTTTTATGAGGATTATCACTGGTACTTTGAGGTCTTCACCTAGTCTCTTGAGTACCAGTCCTCTCGAATATACTACCTCCCATATTAGCAGAGAGACATTGAACTTTTAATTTTTGGAACAAATTTAATTTCTTTTAAAATTCATTACTCATACTCTCCTATATTCCAAATAATAAGGTCCCCAGATTGAAGTCGCGTTTAACCTTTTCGGTCAAATTTGTTAGGCAATATATACTTGAAAGCGAGAAGGAAATTTGGCAATCTGAATGGAATGCAATAAAACATCTGAAAATAGTTATCCCATTTATAAATTTCAAATGGAGGGTTACTTTGAAATCAAGTTAATTAATTATAAATAATTGGTTTCTCCTGCTGTTGTTTTTTTATTTCAGATTGAGAATGTCGAGTATATTGTTGAAGACTCCGTTTTTCTCTGTCCATAGAAGAATTGCATGAAGATGTTCTTCTAGATCACGTAGATGTCTTTCAAGACCCTCTTGTTTTTTCCACTGAGTTTTTTCCCTAACCTCTTTTATCATACACAGAACTGTATGATATTCTGTTACACTAACCCCAAATACTTTTTTGCTTCGATACGTTTTGTATTATTTTAGCTCTTTCAATCAAAAGAATTTAAAAATAATTCCACCATTTCACCTGGTATTATTCATAGTGAATTATAAATGATACAAGCTCATACCCGCGGCTCCGCTCGCGTTATATATCAATTTAAAACGGTACTGATAGGTCCGCAACCCCAAATTCATAACCTCGTATCGAAAGAGAGACAGCAAGTGTATACTTGACAAAACGATCTCGCGTGAATTCAATAATGTCTTGTTCAAATTCACACTCGTTCAACCTACTGTAACTTTCAAAGTACCCATTAAAAAACTATACTGTAAAAAGCATTTTTCATCCTGAATAAATGCCACAGATAACAGTCACATTCATTCTTATATGGCAGTTAGACATATGCCGTCGCGAACTTTTTTATAGATCTTTTCGAGCACTACAAAATTGTCTGTGACCATGTTTATCTATCTCTTATAGTTTACGCAGCGTCGCCCGTGAAAGCCGGAAAGTACCGTGGTTTTTCATGAAAAATCGATATTTTTTCTTATTGCTTCCTCATACAGGGATGAACCCTACATGAAGACCTCCCGAAAAAATTCTCTGCAATATAGTGAAAGTTTCATCAAAATCGGTCATCTGGTTCCTGAGTCCATAGAGGACAAACAAACACACAAACAAACAAACAAACATTCACATTTATAATAGTATATATTAGTATAAATAGTTCATTGAAATCAGGTTCTTGGGGAATTCTCGAAAATATGGAAATATGCAGAATGTTCTATTCCAAATAAAAAGGACGTTCTGTGTGCAAATCACACTTCATATCTAAATGTAAGCTATGAAAGCACACATTGAATTTCAAAGTTGAAATGTAAAGTGCTTTTTCTTATTTTTGATATGAGGACATAAAGAATTCAATTTCATGAGCGGTTTTCTCAGTGTTTCATGAAACAAAGTGTTATGACTCACTCCTGATACCATGCGTCTCCAACGAACGCCTCTGGCTTATATGACAATACTAAAGTGCCCCCCTTGAATGATAGAAACATTTATAATTCACGGATTCGTGACATGCCTCCAGACTACATTCCTTCCCTAATAAATCGCTGGTGATACTGGAAGAAATCAGTTCAGACGACAAGAAAAGTGAAAGAAATATGAATGTTCCTATATATAAGTTTTTCATTATTCTTCTGATATATTCTCAGTTTCTAGTTCATTGTGAAACTCCAAGTCCATCACTTGTGAAGATACGTGAGTCATATTCGTATTATATACCTTAGTCATAAGTCATTATAATAAGACGCATATACAACACAGTTTTTTCTACTACGGTCGTTTTGTTTTTGCCATCTGTTTTTACTGCAAACTACATATTCTCCAAATAATCTTGATTTCCTTGTTCTTTATTTCACCAGGTTCGATCTTTGTTTCGATTATTGAATGAAAATTTAAGAAAAAGAAAGGAAAAATGATTAAATAAAAAAAGTGTTGAAATCTTCAATAATAGTCTTTACTTTTGTTACATGTGTGGATATATTATTATAATTAATATGTTTCTTGCTGGAGTGCATTACTACATACGAGCTATCACTTTCGTGATACGGAATTGTAATATGGGGATGGGGAGGGTTGTATTAAAATGCATTAATTCATACAAAACTATTCACTGAAGATTATTTATCACAGAAAAGACTTCATAATACCGATATATTGATTATCAGAATGATTTCTTCAAATGCTGTCTATTCACCTTCAAGAATGAAGAGTTGAGAACAGCAGTTGGGTATATATATGGAACAAGGCAGGGTTCATGTGGTTGTTTTAGGTTTCCTTTTTACCGTAAGGATATTAAATTCAGATTCCTGAGTTCTCTTGCTCCAGAATATATATAACCTCTTGCCTGTCGAACTTAGATGTCGGTAAGATGAATGACTGTTACGGCAGTTTCAATGATACGGTCGTTCCTAAAATTCAGAAGTTTAAAGGTACTGGTGGACGGCGTATGTTCCGCACCGAAATCTATCCGAGCAGGCGTTCCCCAGGGTTCCATTTTGGGACCACTGTTATTCATCATTTATGTATCAGATCTATTTTCACACTTAGTTTATTGCACTGCTGAGGCATTCGCTGACGATGTTCAGTTGTTGTTCCGGTTTGGTAGGGGCAACTTGAATTTGGCTTCGGCTAAGGAGAATCGGGACCTTGAGACCATTCTGCGAATGTGTAAATCACATAATCTTTCCATTAACGCTTCAAAAACTGAGTATATTGTCTATAGTGGAAAAAAGGATAGGGAAATAATCAAAGCTACCTTGGAGCTCAATCTGGGCGGGGATAGGCTAGAAGTGTGTGATGGCGCAAGGAATCTGGGAGTTTTTTTTTATGAGGATTTGAGATTCCGTAAGCATGTTTCAAATCTGGTAAGTTCGGCATTTTATAAGCTTAGAATTCTTTATTCGGCTCGTAAATACTTGACCTTTCGTATGAGGAGGGATCTATCAGAGGTGTTGATCTTGTCAACTTTCAACTACTGCGACATAATTTATGGACCCTGTTTAGATGCTTTCCACAAAAGGAGAATTCAGCTTGTGCAGAATTGGTGTTGTCGATTTGTTTTCGGTCTTCGTAAATTTGATCACGTGTCTGCTAAAATAAGGGATCTCGGTTGGTTACGGATGGAAACTAGGGTCAAGCTACACTTGGGATATTTTGTGTTCAAACTCATGAGGAATCCCATTGATAACAGGACCATGGATCAACTGGTTCCTAGATCTGGTGTTCATTCAATCAACATCAGATACCCGTACAGGTTGTCAATTCCTGCTCATCGAACGGCTGGGTTTCGCAGGTGCTTTTCATATAATGCTGCGAAGGTGTTCAACTCTTTTGGTGTGGATTTCAGAAATTTCACAGCATTTTTCGCGCTCAGGTCTCAGCTAGAGTCTTTCCTGTCTTCTAGAGAGTAGATACATGTTTTTTAGTTTTTGCCTTTTTTGTTTTTTTTTCAGTATGTATCGATGATTATTGATAACGTTAGATGAATGCAGACTGTTTTTTTTTTTGGTCTGATTATGTACTTCATTACCTTGGGGCTGTTAATTGTCTGTTTCATCTGGGGTTCATTTGTATATAATACCATAGGAGAGTCGGCGGAGTTAAGTGTAAGAGTAGTCTTTGAGACTAAACTTCGCTCCAACGATTCTTCTCGATCTGTAGAAGTTGTATGATTATTGTATTAATTGTTAAACTAGTTCAATAAAGTCGATTATTATTATTACTTGGAACATCGTACATTACAAAATTATGAGGTGTTGATGAAATTGCTCTTGAGTTTTTAGTCATTGTTGTATTGGCTTTTTATAGAACTGGATAACTGATTGGTCTAGTCTACAGTGTGGATCTTCTGTTGTGGATCCGGTTGCGGAAATCCTGCTTTGGCACATACGGGCTTTGCCTAGGTGCTTATAGTTATAGTGTGTATGGGAGCATCATTTTTTGTACTATTCATCTCATGTTGTAAATTAGTCCAGTCAATAAAGATATTTGTTACTAATTCTTCAATATGCATCAATTTACTTGAAATTTTTACAACAGGTAGCACATAGCTCAAGAAACAAAGTCTGTACCATGCCAAAGTATGCTTGTATCTTAGGGGTGGGTCCCACCCCTTTTCGAGGGTAGACATTTTTTTATCAAAAAACACCCGGAGTCGATGAAAGACTTAATTCTCAGCGAAAAATGTCCCATAAATTTCTTCGAAAACTCAACTATTTCTTAGTTATTCGTGATTGAAAAAATGACATTTTCATTGAAAAATTACACTTTTTGGGACGGTTATTTACGAATAACACAAAAACTGTGCCTCAACCGAAATTAAGTGTGGGAAAAATATTTGTAGTTTATAGAGAAACAAACAGATTATGTTTCTTAGAACTATTCTAGGTGCAACACAAGGCAAGATATCGTGAGTAAAACACAACATTTTTTTTTCGTGAATGCTTGAATCAATACATTCAACTTGAAATTACGGAAAAACTATTGATATTACGGGAATAATGCCCAAGAAATTGTTGTAGTGCTTCGAAAGAGCTTCGAAATGAGCGGTGTTAAAAGTCGATTGCATATAGATTCAGCAAAATACAGTGTAAAAAAAGGTTGACGGCTCATATTTTTTACGAAAAATTAGGTAGTAAAATTAACCCCACATCTACCAGAATAGAAATGGATTGAGTGCCATCAACAAAACCTTTTATTTTATTGTTGTTTACATGCTCAAGAAGTTTGACTGGTTTAAAATGCATAGTTTAGAAAAAATAAGATGAAAGCAGAAAGCGCACTTTTCAATATCCTTGAAAATCTGCCTTTTTCTCCGTGTAAGTCGTGAATGAAAAGAGATACGAAATAAATGATTACATACAAAAATGTATGGTTTTTCTCAAAAAAATGATATTTGTTTTTTTTTTGTGCCATGAAAATTGACGAAGATATCACTACTTCAAATTAGGTTGGTAGCGCAAGTATCGTCTTTCTTGCGCCCTTTAACCCTCATAGATTTTGAATTGATGTGATCAGTATGGTCCATAGTCCTTCAAATTTTTTCAAAAATGGTTCTTGAATGGATACGGTATCTTTAGAATGGAGTTGTTGTAAAAAAACCGAACAATTTTTTTTCAATTTTGGAGGGAAACACGAATGTCGGCGCAAATTTGAATTTGTCTTTTTTTCTTGCTTTTACCACAGCTTAATAAACATTATTATTATTATTATATTAAGCTGTTCTTCAGCAAGGGTAAAAAAAATTCTTCGATCAAGTAGAAAACGGGATCGATTTTAGAGAGCAAGCACAGTCATTCTGCAGTGAAACCAGTATAGGAAATTCTAGTTGAGGCAGGTACTGTGCAATAATTTTATATGGAGCATTTAAAGATGTGAAACGAAAAAAAAATGAAAATATATCAGATTTCCGAGAGTTCCTCGAGACAATGAGGTAGTGTATATGTTTGTATATATTTGTATCGTATATTCTGGGCTTAACAATATGTAATCTACAAACAGCTTGATGCCGTATACCCAGTTCTCTTCATCAAGCCTTTCAATCCTTTGCATTTCTCCGAACTGCCCTGCTACTTCATTTTCAATCTCCAATCCAACTCTTACGTTAACAAACAACTCCAGCAAAAATGATCTCCTGGTGCTCAATAGTCCCTGTACATTTCAAGTAATCATTCTCATATTTAGTTCATTCACTCGTTCGTCGTTGAATACTACCAGTCCTATTTCGAGGCTTGTTGAATGAGAAATTCAGCAACATTGTGAACTTATTTGGAGTTGGGTTGCTGGGCCAACGACCAAGCCTCCATCCTTGGAGGAGCTAGAAATTTTGTCGTTTGATTTCGAAAATTGCTAAAAATCACAAACCTGCCTACATGTGTTTTTTAGATCTAGCTAAAGCCTTTGATAGAGTCAGATTGAGAGATGTGCTGAAACTGCTGAGAGAACATAACCCACCTAACAGTATAATAGAGATTATAAAAGAAGGGAATACAAACAACAAAACGAAAATTAAAATAAACACTGACCTAACATCATTAATCAAAGCCACAACCAAAAGTTCTGCTGTAAAATCGGCATCTCGCGTACCCTAATCGGATACTTTGGACGAGCACATTGAGAGAGCTTATTACCGAATTCAAATTTGGCTAGGTATTAAAGCTCTCAATTCAGTTGATTGGGGTTTGAATAGAACCAATGGATATTTGCAGCCCACAAAAATGCAAAAAACACCGGCACCACAAGAATTGTTGGAATTGATTTTTCGTAACTGCAAAAAAGCATGCAATGCTTCATGCACCTGCAGAAAACTGAATCTTTTTTTTAACGCTACATGTGAAGAATGTGCAGGTGTTGACTGCCAAAACAGTGGGCTAATCTTTGGCAAAGATGATGAAAAAATTAGTGACACTGGCGGCAGCGACTCAGAATTAAATTAAATTTTTGACAAAAACGGGATTTATTTCACTTGAATAAAGTGATAAATATATGAAATGTTTGAAACTTATTTTTAATCTTGATATTTCATTTTTATCTTATACAGAGCCCGAGAAATAATAACATCTCCAAAAGTGCACTTTTCTCGTTTTCGCCCTGTATTTCAGAAACAAAAGAAGTTGGAATGTTTCTTTTTCTGGTTTTACAAAAAAGTGACACAGGGTCTGTACCTTCAATAATAGCTGAGATACAGTGTAGCCTCATCCAAAATGGGACGTTTTTCCATTCGGTGCCAAACCATGCAGATTCTATGCATCAGATACACGTGAGAACACAAAATCATAACACAATTAATATTTGACAATTTTAGCAACATCAAAAAATTAATAATCATGTACCTACCTAAAGTTCTCACGATGAAGAAAACTGAAAACAAACTCAAGTTATCAAAAGATTCGCGCAACCTCCCTGAAAAAAAAACCCAATTCCTTATTGACTTGTGATTGATGATCGTAGGTCCTAGGACTCGTAGGTCGATCGCTCGAGTGCCCCTCCTTTTAATTTTGACCTTCTCTTGAAGAAGAGTCACGTGACAAAACGAGCTCGCGTAGATTTAAAAATTTCTTGCTCAAATAAGTGATTCTTCATCCTTTGATATCTCGAGAAATATCCATCAGAAATCTATGGTGTAAAGAGCACTTTTCATCATTAATAAATGCCGCAGATATTGGTTACGTTCATTTTCATTTGAATTAATTCCATGCCACTCAAAAGCTTTCGTCGAAGGAAACGTTATTTTGGATTGATTTGAAAATGTTGAAATTGATAATGTGGGTTTTCCTCAGAAGTTAGACATATGCTTTCGTCAACCTTTTTCATAGAACTTCCTGAGTACTACAAAATGGTCCTTAACCATATTCGTCTATCTCTTATAGTTTACCTATAACGTCGGTCGTAAGAGTCTGAAATCAACTCGATTTTTTCATGAGAAATCGATTGTCTTCTACATTTACAATATTCATTATATGAAAATGGATTCCCGAGTTCTATGAAGATAAACAAACACACAAACGCACTTTTACATTTATAATATTGGTATAGATGATAATATTAGAATGGAAAATAATGAAAATAATAACAGTCTATATCACTAGCTAGTTAAACACAAAAATATGTTTTGAGATTAATGGAGCCCACAGACTTCGTGCCGATTCGCCGATTTGAATCGCCGATTTGGATCGCCGATTCGAATCGTCGTTGCAAATATCAAGCGCCTACAGATATTTTAACTCGTTCAAAAACGACATGTGTGGGCATTTCGTTCAAAACAAACGGATATTTTTCATTAGCGTAGTACTCGTCGCGTCTAGATCAAAAAACTGGTTTTCTTCTGTTTTGTTTCGATATTATTTTATTTAGTAATTTCAACGATGGATCAAAAGACGGTTAATAAGCAATTTTTATTAGATTTCATTGATTTGTACAGGCAATTTCCATGCCTATGGCGAATAAAATCAGCGGAATATAAAGATAGAACAAAAAAAAAGGAAAGCTTGGCAAATATTACTGGAAAAATATAAAGAAGTGGATAAGCAAGCAGTCATCCAAACTGTGAAAAATAAAGTAGATTCTCTACGGAGTAGCTTCAGAAAAGAGATGAAAAAAATATGAGACTCACGAAGAAGTGGAAGTGAGTCAGATGCCATTTATGAACCACATTTGTGGTATTTTGAAAATTTGAAATTTCTTATTGATCAAGAAACTCCTCGGGATTCTATTTCGAATCTCGACACTGACCAGGACTCGATAGAAATGGTAAGTAAATTACTATCCAAGGTGTTGGAAGTTTCATAATTATAGTGGGTAACGTGAAAAAAAAATGCTATATTTTTTGTTTCAGTCTGAATCGCAGGTTGACGTTTCAAATAGCGTGATATCTCCCACATCTTCAGCCACAAGTATTATGGTTAGCGAAAATGATTCACCATGTCTGTCAACAGTACCAGAACCTCGACCAGAACGAAATTCAAAAAGAAAAGCGACGAGTTTGGCAGATGAAGTTTTGCGAAAGGTATCTGAACAGCTTGATGCTGCCAGTGAAGATAAATTCGATATTACTGCCAAGCATTTCGCAAATAAATTGCGATCATTGTCACCTGAAACGGCTATAGTAACTGAAAAACTGATGAGTGACATTTTATTTGAAGCTCAAATGGGTAATGTAGGAAGGCATACGAAAGTTGTCTTAGAAAATAAACAACCTCATCAATCAGATTCTTTACGATACCACCAGTTGGAGCCAATGCAGAATAATACACAGTATTGTTCAACATTCCCACATACCAGTCATAATTAGGTAGAAGTTAAAAAAATGATAAACGTTAATTATGATTAAGACTCATTTAATTTTTTAGAATAGTCTGCAATACTCTGATGATTTTCTTGTGATTTTTGCATTCGTGATATAATTTATTTTATTTTGTATGAAAGGGTTGAACTTATTTGATTTACTTATTTACATAATTTCTGAACTTAATTTATTGCTTTATTATTGTTTTCTATATTCCGTTTGTTAAATAATTTATAAAAACACAATCAGGATATTTATTTATTCATTTTTAATAACATAGCATGTTATGTAATAACACAATAATGAGATTCAACAAATCCCTCAGAACACCACCTAAATGCAACTATCTTGCCATGGTACGACACCTTCATGACTAAAATAGTTTTTATATAAATCACGCACTTCCTTTGCAGATTCTGATTCCTGCTGGTTAAGCCCTTCATGTATATTTGAGAAATTCTCTGCAATAGCAACTTCATCCAGATGTTCAGTATCAAAGTTGCTAGGTATGTAGGTGTTGCTAGATCTTCTTCTTAGAAAGTTATGAAGAACACAAGTTGCCATCACTACTTTTTCTACATTTTCTAATTTCAAATTTATAGGCTGAAGAAAAATTCTGAATCTTGTAGCTAATATTCCAAAAGTATTTTCTACTACACGACGTGCTCGAGACAATCTATAATTGAATATACGTTTTTCTCTGTCCAATTCATTTTGACCGAATGGCTTTAAGAAGTTATTCTTCAGGGCGAACGCTTCATCTCCAATAAAAACGAAAGGAAGTAATTTCGTGCTATTAGAAGATCTAGCAGCTTGGGGTATTTTCAAGGTATTGTTAAGGAGTTTTCTGTAAATTCAGTTTTCTCAATCACCCCTCCATCGGAAACCCTGCCATTTGTTCCGAAATCTACCATGATGAATTCGTAATTGGCATTTGCAATTGCCATTAACACTAAACTATGACTTCCCTTATAATTATAATAAAAAGAATCACTATTGGGGGGTGGAATTATTTTGACATGTTTCCCATCAACACTACCCAAGCAATTTGGAAAATTCCATTTTTTCTCAAACTCTTGAGCAATGGCCCTCCATTCCAATTCAGAGTTTGGAAACTGAAAAAAAAAGTAAAATTAAATTTGGGTATAATACAATCACCTGCAAATTTCCTTCTATGATAGCTACCGATAAATATGTTTATACCTTCAAATAATCCTGCTGCAAAACTTTGTATATTGCAGTACATGTTTCAGGAATAATTTGTCCTAAGGATTGTGGGAAATCAATGTGGAAAACTTCAAATCTTCGTAAGATCTTCCTGTGGAGAGGTAACGCAAGGTCACGGTAAGCCTCTCATGCGGGGATATTGCCTCTCTCAAATGACTATCTTGTTTAGTAATGAATGGTTTTACTAAATTCAATAATACGAAATATGTTTCTCCGTCCATTCTCAAGTAATTGATAAAATCTTTTGGTTCCAACTTCATTTCATTTAATAAATTAATATGAGAATATTTTTCTCGTTTCAGGAGCCATTCTTTCACCCATATCGATCTTTTTTTTTATTTTTGTTCAACACAACAATAGCAGCCGCCACTGCTAAAAGATGTTTCCTCTCCATTACGTACTCACCGAAGAACGACTGAAAAATAACTGCCAGGATTTCCCGAAGTGTGTGAGCAAAACGGTACGGCGGTCAGAATCGGCGATCCAAATCGGCGATTCAAATCGGCGAATCGGCACGAGGTCTGTGGGCTCCATAAGAGTGTCAAAGGGAATATCAGTCTCTTTCGAACAAAATTTACATTACTCATAAGTGTATTTGTGTCTTTGAAAGTATAGAAGGACATAACCAATGCACAAAACTTACTTCTTTTTAAGCTTAACAATCTCTACTAATCAGCACAACAAATTTCCTGCGTTTCATCTAATATACAAGCTAAAAATTGTCGAAGGCAAGACTCAAATAAATTGCTTATTTTTCACACTAAAATTCCGGTAGCCCGCGACTTTTCAAGTTCCTGCCATTTTCAGTTCTACTGTATTAGTAATGATTTTTTTTCGTTGGATATGAATATTTCAAGAAACAACGAATGAAGTCTTCTCGGAATCATTTGACCAGTTCACAAATTCATCACCTCAACTCAATTATATTCGTCCTCCAATATGCAACTACGTCAGAAAACATTTCGAACGACTATCCTAATTATATGGAAAAATCCTATTGTAATCTGAAATGAATCTGATCGCGTTCAACTTGCTTCATATTACCTCATCCTTGTTAACTCTTGATTCTTGACCACTCAGATTCTGACTCTGAATTGCACCATTATCTAAATTAACTAATCACATGATGATTCATTATTATTCCGAGATTTCAAATTGTGGGAATAAATTAAAATAATAATTCAGAAGAAGTTTGATCAAATTCACTCTGGAAAATATAGGACTTGGTTAGATTATTGCCTTATAAAGGAAGAATACAGCCAATTTCTATGAATACTTTAATCTGAAATCAGTTCAAATTGTTCAGAATGGTATTTTGAACGTCTATAAATCTGATAATACTTGAAAATCATGATCATCATCAGTACGAAAACAGAAAAAATCGCCGAAATCAGTGTTATTACAAACACAGATGTAGTCTCTGGATTCCCCTTGACTGATTCGGCATTATTGAACTCTTCTTTGCATTCAATTCCACCGATGTTCTCTTCGTCATATTGCGTCATATTATCAACATTATATCTTATACCCTTCCAGGCAAAAAACCTGACAACTTTTCGGAGAAAATTACATGAAAAGAGGTTACTTTTGAGATTTATAGTACCTAAGGATCTCATACTATTTATAATGTAAGGATAATCTAATTCCCTCAACTTATTGCTTGCTATATCCAAGATTTCACAATCATCTAGGTTAGAAAATAAATTGTGATGCAAATGTCTCAAATTGTTGTGGGACAAGTTGAACACTTGGAGACTATAGAGAGAAGAGAAAATTGCATAGTTGTCTATAACTTCTAACTTGTTCTTGGAGAGATCTAATTCTTTCAGCGAAGTCATGTTTATGAAAATAGATTCAGGAAGATAGACGATACCGTTATCACTAAGATAAAGTATTTCTAGTTGAGATAAGTTTCTGAACGTGTCTTCTTCGAGAATCAAGTTGTTCTCGTTCAAATTCAAACTAACCAATGAGGAAAACCGATTGAAAAAATCGGAAGTTCCATTCAATTTGTTATATGATAAGTCTAAAGTTTCTAAAAAAGGTAAATAATTTATACCTTCTAAATTCTCGAAAGTCAATTGATTGTGAGAAAGATCAACTTTCGTCAGTTTTGTTAAAAACTGCAGGTGAACTCTAGTGATTTTGTTGTAAGCTAAATCTATTTCTCTCAAATTGATGAGTTCACTGAAGGCAGCATCGCTCAGATTCGAAATAGAATTGTTTGACAAGTAGAGATGTTCTAATTCTCTCAATGTCTGGAAATCATTTTCTGATATACTCAAAATTGAGTTATTGGCTAAATTTAGATAGTTGAGGTTTGTGAAAGACTTGAAAGCGTATTTAATTGAGGTAATTTGATTGTCACTTAAATCTAAGCATTCTACACCTAGGTGGTTGTTCTGGTAGAGACTATTGGGAGAGGATTTTCCAGCTTTCTCAGAACTGCATTGGTACAGATTGGGCTGCAAGATCCTGATCTTATTTCGACTTAAATCTATTTTCTCTAAGTTTTCTAAGTAGCATAATGGTATGTCATCTACATTTTCTAGATTGTTATTTATGAATAATAGAGTATCTAAGCTGTAGAGTTTCAAACTATCTTTGGCTATAAAGCTCAAACTATTGTTCTCCAAGTGAAGGGTTCTGATCTGTACCAAATTATGGAAAGTGCCATTTCCAATTTGGTCCACGAAAGTATTCTTCATTATAAGAGTTTGCAAACCCTCTAATTTCGAGAACAAGTCTACAGTTCCATTTACAGAGATTCTGGAGTCTTCAATATTCAGTTCTTTGAGCTTTGGTACATTTTCGAATAAGTCTGAAGTGACGTTCACCAATGTTGTATTTTTTATATCTAGGATGATCGCGTTTTGGGCTGATATGTAGCGTATGATGCCTTCTTGGCCTTCGGTCAGGTCGCTGCAGGTCACTTTGAAGCCGTTGGAGTTGTAATACTCGCTGTAGGTGAATTCTACATCACAGTCTGATGTTGAGGTTGTTCTGAGTAGATGGAGGAAGATCAGCAGCTTCGAAGATACGGTCCAGAACTCTGCAATCAAAAAGTGTTATTTCGTTCTGGTATAGTCAACAAGCAAGCAAGCAATTTTTTATTAATCTCATGATAATAATGTTTTTTACAAAAAAATTTGAATTTCTCGATGCCTTCTAAAAGACACAGAGAAAAAAATCATAGATATCTATTGTTCTTGAGTTCATAGGCATAGCGAGGGGAAGGAGTAGATTAGAAGACACTAAAAAAATCAACCACCCCCATGACTCAACTATAGTTACACCAATGCTTAAGTTACAGGGCGTTTCCGAAAAATGAATGTTTCAAATAGTTCATTATATCTTGGTGTATGTTGGAGATAGTCGAAAAATAACATCATTGTTATGGTTAATATGATACTCATATCGAATTATAGGTATTAATCACCATTAGAGAGATATAAGGGAGAAGTGCTGATTTTTAAACTGTTTCAAAAATATTTCTTCCGTTTCAAAGATATTGCGTTTTTCGACTTCATTCTTGAAATGGGGCACCTTAAATAGTAATAATATTAATTTATATCTATGTGAAATTTGAAATCAAAACATCTTTTTCAATGGAGATGATTTCATTCATTAAGAACAGGAAATGATTTGAAAGTTTTAACTTCATGAACATTATTGGACGAATTTAAAAGAGCTCTGAAGTAAGTGTTAAATTTGAAATAATCTTTTAAATTTCTTTTATTATCTCGAACATAAACCAGAATATGTGTACCAAGCTGTATTGAAAAACGTAATTTCAGTAACTAACTTGAGAACGAAGCAAGATAACGATCTTATATCTTATCATTTCGAAAAGAAGAGATTTGGAAGTATTGAAGATTTTTTTCTGAGTTATATATCTACTTCTCAAGGTGCTTTTTGTGAATATCGAATTTGGGACACCCTGTTCATTCATAAAGGGAAATTTGAAAAAAATGTGTCAGCGTGAAGATAACAACAGATGAACTAGATTATTTTGAAATTTTAAGTTTCGAATTTTCAAGAATTCAAAAATTTTTGGAGAAAAATTAATGAATATTTTTTTTGTGTTCACCACAAGTATTGGACATAAAAGTAGTAATAACTTCCAACTACAATAAAAAATCGACAAAAAGGAAGAGAAAATTTCAGTTCAGAGTTTGGAGATTTCATTTCATATGCTCAGTAAAGTTGACTTGTCAGTTATTAGAGAGTTATCGAAAAGCAAATAGAGATCTTAGGGATGGCGCTCACCAAAGTAGCGTCGAACATACATAGCACATACATGACACATACGTGGCAAACTCGTACTAAAATTTTCAGAGATTGCATCTGACAGTGCCATTTCGGTGTTTGTCATTGGTTCTAATCGAATCTTGCATGTTGTGTGCCAGATCACGCTCTACGCCAGTGCTATGCTACTTTGGAGGGCGCTCTCACTAACTTTAACAAAGTTTCCCTTATTCTGACATTTACTCATGCGCATTCACAAAAGATTTTAAGGTCGTCTGTACTCAACATAAATAAAGAACAGCTGTATTTAAATAAAAGATCCCTTATTTCGACAGTTCCCCGAATTTTCTAGGTTAAACAACTTTTCACAACTGTCAAAATGGAAATGTCATAATAAAGTTGTCAAGAAATGAATCGATTCGGGAGCTCAAATATCCGACCAACGTTAAGATATCTTTTACTACAAGATCCTGTAAGGCCTGTATTCGTGTTTATATAACTCTCTATTCACTCACCTGGTTTCATGCCAATGTAGAAAAAGGTTCCCTGTTCGAAAACTTTCAGATTCACCTCAACATCTCATCCATTTTTCATTAAAAATATTGAGCATTCAGTCCTGTGTTCCGGAAAAAAAATCTGGAAACAAGAAGAAAAATTGTTATTTCACTTTCAACAACCTTAATTTTCAATGTCACTTGATTAATGATTTTTTATAAGCGAAGATAATAACAAACTGTTTTTCAAGTAGGTCTGAAAAATTGGAACCAACCGTGTCACTGAATCCTTCTAAGTCAAATCCGTTTATTCTGCTTTACCTTGTAGAACAAAATCGTTCGAAAATATACCGTTTTCACACATGTTTCATGATGATATTCCACTATTAGAAGTTGGTTCTCACTAACAGAATTGCTTGAAGGAGCTGTCACCCTGATTAAAGGTATGATCATACACTCCCGAATTCACAGTCAAAAGACGTCGAAACATTAACCTCTGTGAGCATTTTCTAGAGCTTACTTAGGGAAATATTGGGCTTGACTGATTCACATGGGCCACTTTGCATAATGTGTTACATATTTTTGAAACGGAGAAAAAACTATGATTATTTTTAAGTGATAATCAACTGTAGTTTCTATAAGAAGAAACAAAAGTTCATCTCAGCCAGGAATCCTGTGGAAAAAAATCAGAGTACACCACTGGATTGCTATCGAAAAAGTGCGTTTATTCCAACAATGTAGCTAAACGCTAATGGAGATAACGAACAATGTATAAATCGCCAAAATTTTAATTTGGCTCTATAACACAAATATAAACGGAGATATGAGTTTCTTGAGAAAAAAGATAGAATGAACCATTCATTTTCCTGGATATCGCACAGGTGAAAAGTTGTAGGGATCACTTATTCATTTCAAAAATACCCTCTAACGTGGCACTGGTCAAGCAAGAATTTTTCTCTGATGTCTGTTTGAAATCACTCACCCTCATCTACATAAAAGTGTATTTTAGTGGATTTCATTATTTCGTAAAAGTATCAAAGCCGCGAGGATTTTATTAAAAACAATCCAAACTCAAATGATATAATGCAACAAACTAAAGACTTTGAGTGTATCTTGTGAAGATTACCGAATCCTTTTATCGGACTTTAATGACAATTTATGGCGGTAATAATTACATATCACTATCACGAAACAAAATTCGTGAGCCGTAATAACAGGAGTATATATTTCACAGATGATTAAACATGAACAATAAAAACTTCACACCTCATGGTGTTTATTTCCCATGAAGTGTAATAACCACAAATTTACAGATAATTCTTTCGATGACAGAATGAATGAATGAGTACTGAGTACATTTGACTACCAGTTTGTTCTGTAGTCTTTTTTCATCCAGTGTTGGATTACATCACTTGGTTGTCCAGAAGGGCAAACTATCTTGAAAATATACAGGGTGTCCCCGTCTCTGAAATAGATATAAAACTGAAAAATAATTGGGGTTTGTCCAGTAAAAAAATTTCGTAACGCCATCTGTATTCAAGATAAAGGGCGTTGAAGAAAAAAAAATTATACACATTTTTTACGATTTTGCCTAAACTACTGGCAACATTGTAATGAGATTTTATACAAATATGTTTTGAAAGCTCATACATCCAATGAATCTGTTTTTATGTCTGACTCTCATAGGGGGCGTTAGTTACCCGATTCGTACCAAGTAATATTGCACATAACATAATAAAAATTAGCAATTACCGAAATTCTTATTATAATCTTATCTGATTTCATCATAATATAATGTAGGTGGTGTTAAAATTTTTTTAAACCGTGTCAAAATATTTTTACCCCGGTTTCAGTTGAACAATCAATTTTAACAATGGTGGCTGTCATCAAAATTATCACATTTAATGGCGGTTGTACAAAAATGTTTTTATTGCAGTAGACTACATATTACTTCAGATCCTGATTCTTGGAGTCACTAAAATCCTAGATTTCCCTGAAAACAACACACAAACTACGCAGCAATGTTCAATGTTCGTGCTGGAATTCCATTAAAGGGCGTCCATGAATTACGTGAGGCATTTAGAATTGTAATTGACGTATGTAAGCATTTGTAGTATGCATTGACATGACTATATTATTTTTATTATTATCACTGCTATCTTCACTGAAACGAAAACATAACAAAAATATTGATAAATGAGATCTAGGCGTAAATGATCTGAGTAAAAATTTATCTGTTTCCCGGAAAATCCTAGAACTACTACTAGAATGTTTGATATGAGTCAAATTGTATGCAGATTTGCATCAGAAAAACGACTGATTTATTAATCAGCTCTTGTATTCATATTTCCAATTATCGAACAATGAGCTAGCAATTCAGGAATTAACGAAATATTTACAAATGAATGAATTCGTTACATTTTTTATAGTCCTTTGTGGAAGTGTTATCGATAGCAATCCGTTTCACACCATGAAGCGAAATCTTTTAAAGCTGCATGCATGCGTTTGAAATAGTATATTCTAAAACAAGTTGCAGAATGAGCTCATAGTCCAACACGAATGAGAAATTCGAAAACGAGCGACGAAGAATCGAGTTTTCGAAAGCATGAGTGTTGAAATTACTTTCTGCAACGAGTATTGTACGATATTCTTTCTTTTTCAGTCAAATTTTGTGAAACACTCTCGAAATTCAGATAAACATTCAGATTAGTGACTTTTGTAGTGTATCTTGGCAGTGGGTGTGACTTAAAAAATTTGACAGATTACGTAATTTGAATTGATTTGATTTGAAAATCGAGAGGATCGGAGAGGTCAGTGCTGACAACCACAAAATGAAAACAATGCTCTAATGAGTTTCATTACAGCACTACCTATACTTTTAGTATTGTAATGAACTCATTACGATACTGAAAAAGAAAAAATTTTCATACATGGTATCAAATCACCATTAGCTGGAAATTTAACATTTCTCAAATGACAAACAATTCTAGAAAAAAAAAATTCATATTAGATGGAAACCTCGTATTCTCCATGGTTTATTGTTCATTGATGAATAAAGTTAAGTTTTTACTACTAAATTTCACAATATTAATCTACGAAATGGATGCGTTTCGGAATTCGTTTTTTTTTGTTCGGTAAGTTATTATTTGAAGTTTCCCAACGGACAAACAAACCTTGAAATAACTTGTTCTTGGGGAGTTCAAGTAAGTTCAATACCAGAAGATGTCTGGTCGAAAATTCTTGAATGGAGGACCGATATGTTGCTTCGGATATTGACATTCGAGGAAAAATAACGGGATGAACAGTAGAGAACAGGTTGAGATTAAAAGATATAACTGGCTGGTCTACTAAACATAAAGTCCCGCTCTGAACATTCATTTTTAAGAAAATATTGTCACTGAAATAGACAAAGTTCAATATAAGTCTTTTTTATCAGGCCATCCATGAGTTATTTGAGCTAGCAAGTCCATGATGTAGGGCAGTTATAAGCTATTAAAGTCCTTTCCAACAACCTGTCCAAAAATATTACAGTGAACGCCTTGAAACATGATTACACAACCAGGAGCAGAGATCATACTTACCAAACACCAAGATGTATTGAGACAATTATCCAGCGTTACTATAACTATTTTGCACCCAAAATTTACAATATCATTCCAGAAGACTTAAAAAAATATAAAAAACATTGATTCGTTCAAAAGGAAACTGGAAACATCGATGAGTATTAGCACAAGACTTCAAAAAAAAAAAAATAATTTATAGATATCAAGTAATAAGAAACATACAAACAGTAGTTCGATTTGTAGAACGGACCTGATGATACCTGAATCTATTCACCCGATTAGACATATATACTCACCAATTCAAGAAAATTTGACATTGAAAGACTAATAACATGGGCTAGTGATGATCTAGATTCTAGATCATGAAGATTTTCACTAGCCCATGTTATTAGTAATTTTCTTCGACGGCTTATGAACGTCATAAAACCACTATCTATGAAAAGACTGATACTTGATTGGACATACTCCCGCTTAAGATTTATCTGTTCATTCTCGTTTTATTTCCTGAATTGTTTGATGTATCTATCATAGGACAAATTTTAGAATCATTTTTGATTTATTATCGCGTACTGGTTATAATGCTGATATATCCTCAGCGATGTAATCAGTTTATTAAGTAAAATCGTTGGATTCATCAATGCTATTGATGGCCTCCTTGGGATTTAAATGAACGAGTTGGGTAAAAGACAAAAGATTCTTGCGGTCGAAGTTCCCGGAAGGCTGAACGTAGCCACAACGACCCCTGTTCAGAATAATTATAATAATAATAGGTAAAATGAACTTTCTATCTATAATTTCAAATACCTATTTTATAGCATCAACTCTTTTTTTCCGTAGGTATCAGAAATAATACATTTTTGTGTAAGTAAAAGAACTACAAATTCTTTCTCATCGAACTCGAATGATTTTGTTTCCATATCCTCGAAGAGGATATTAATTTCTATTTTGAGAAGTTCCAAATGAATGACGTGCAAATATGACGCTATATAGAAAAAACTACATCTTCTTGACTCATAACGCATAACTAAACCTGAATTACCACACAATGAATAGAACTACATATATGAATATATGTTATACCCGCATGTGTATATCCACGAAGATTTGCTATGGTGAAGTTTCTTTGGGACTCAATAAGAACATCTTTACGAGTGCTTGTCATGTTGTTCATATGAACTTCGAACAATAATCTTGATCTAGAAATGCTTTTAACGTTTGAACATATTCATATAGGATAATTGCTATAACTTACTTCCAAGTGTTATCCAAAATAAAGATTGAATTTTTGAATAAAACACTTTCTTGCAAAATAATCAGTGATTTTCAGGAACTTATGCAATTGACACGGAAAGAATATATAAAGCTCCGCTCCGCTCAGCTCAATAATACTCTTTATGTGATCCACTCGAGCATCTCCAAAATATCAAATATCCCATACCCACCATTTTTCGTAGTGAGAATGTGATTGTTTTCTGAGGATTAAAGTCTACGAAGAAGAGGATGTACAGAACTACTCTGAAATTCAAGAATTTGACAGTTTCTTCCATTTCTTATAAAACTGCGTTTTTTCAGATACGAGATATTGGAATTAGGCCATCGTTATTGAATAAAAGCTGATGCGCAATTCAAAAATGTATGGCATATCGAAGCCGTTCCTGATAACAAATGTTAATCATCAATACTTCAGGCTCGAATATCAATTATTCGACTTCAATAGGGAAAACACAAGATCATTAATATACTAGTATACTTTCATTTACTAAATATCACTGGAACAGAAATGCTCTCCTGATAATACGTATATCGGTGGACTCCCTTTATTTCCAGAAATAATACCTTTCAAAAGTTATCTTTCATGTATGTGTGAATCTCATCATATACAGGTTGTTTCACGAGTCTTTGGCAATTGCCTAATGATGAATGTAACACATTTAGGTCTTTCAGAAAAATTGGTTGTTTCATGTCCTGAGACCATTAGTTTCAGAGATACGGGGTGTTTCATGAACATTGGCCCAAATTTGTGATAGCTTTAACTCTGGAATGCAACGTCCGATTTCGATCAAATTTTACATGTTTGTTCACATCAGGAAGCTCTTTCAAACAGTTCATGAATTATCCGTAATTTCAGTGCGGTATTCAGAATATCTTTATTTTTCTTTCAAGGCCCAAAATCTATATTTTTCACATTCCTCACAAGAATTAAATTTCTGCCATGAGAAACAACATAAGATATTCTAAAAAATTGAATTTTCATTTTCCATGTCACACTTGTCACAAAAGAATAGGAACCGGACGAATTCATGCCCTATGTAAGTTTTTCGAAATGCGGTCCTGTTTTTATGTAGTTTCTCATGGCAACAACGAAATTTCTGTGAGGAATGTGAAAAACATAGATTTTGGGGCTTGAATGAAAAATCAAGATATCCTGAGTATTGCCCTGGAATTATGGATAATTCATGAACTGTTTGAAATAGCTTCCTGAAGTGAACAAACACGTAAAATTTGATCGAAATCGGACGTTGCATTCCAGAGTTATAGATATTGCAAATTTAGGCCAATGTTCATGGAACACTATTGAAATATTTTCTGGGAGGTCTTTGCATATTCAAATTATTGCTCAAGTTTTACGCAGGGGCTTTCTTCTATTATTTAAAAAAAAATTCTAATTATTTCTTGTTTCAGAGAGTGGAAGTGAAAACCCAACTATGCAATGATAAAAAAAAATTATTAAACCGATGAGTTTAATTATTGAGTTCGATTATGATTTATTGAAGGTGCTCGGAAAATCTGGAAAAATGTATTTTCCACGAAAGATTATTCAGAATTCAGAATCAAACCAAAGAAATGCAATGAACTAGATTAAAGTTCAAGTTCATCTGAAAGATATTATTTCCCTTAATCGATGAGATACACGAAAATATTCTGTAATTAAATAATGGGGATAAGTGAAAATCCGGTTTTCATGAGCTCTCAAAGGAACCCACACATGACAAACACACAACATCAAAATTCTTGCGCCCTCCCTCCCCTATCAAGTCTCAACCTGTTGAATATAACATGACAATTTTTTGTGTGTGGAATCTTCACTTTCTAAACACTCGAATGAAAACAACAAACCATCAAAAAATGTTTCTTGTTCGCGAGAATACAATTTCAATATTGAAAATATTCCGTGGAAAATGCCAAGAAATCCGATTTCACAGTTTGACCGCGCAAAAATAGTAGCCACACATTAAGAAGATTGCGCAACGATTGAATATTCAACAAAATACGGTAACACGCACAGTGGTCCTTTCCCTGGAAACCGGCAGCGTTGCCTGGAGACTGTATGCTCGTCGGTTCAGAGTAACTTCTGCAAGGAAAGACCATTATATCGCAAAATTCTACCAGAAGGAATCGAACGGTATGTGTAACAGCCCTTCGAAGTCATTTTTGAGGAACTATAGACTAGACCAAAATTTAAAGGCAAGAATTATATTTTCGTTACAAAAATTGATAGTAATAATGTCTGTCACATGAACGAATCATATAGAAATATTGGCAGCCAGCAACCAACCAACTGTAACATTATTACCTATTACTAGTTAATAGATCTCCTCTTTCTGATAGAAAAAATGAATATCAGTGCATTAACTTCAATCATATTACTCATATTATGGAAGAGAATGTAGGTACGAAGTTGTTTACAAATGTCCTGCTTAATTTATGTTGAATGCGAAATGTTACTTGACTTCTAGAAATGTGGAAAAACGTAAATTGGTATCGATTTAACTAGTTATTATTTCTAGTAGAACGATAAATTCAATGATAAATATTCTTGTATGAGTTTCTTCGGAAAACCGACAAGTAGGTAAGAGTGAGTAAGATTGAAATGGTGGAATGTTGAAAGAATCGACTATATTGTAGGTGATTTGATGAGATGTTCTGTTTTGCGTTGCTCTTTGCACATTTGTCTTTTTTATAGGAGGCCCGACTGTGTTTTTAGACAGAAAAGGTGGATATTCTTGTTCGTGCATTTTTGCAATTATTATGGTTTGATTCTAATCAAAGTATAGATATTTTTATATCGTTCCAATTGCAGTTTATGAATTATTGCAGTTTTGTAGGTTTTTATTCAAATTTTTCATAATTTTTGCTGTGCTTAAGATACACTACGTGGTTTGAGATAGTTTAAAACATCTGGATACCGTGGTAACAGTGTTTTCATTTAATGTAGTCTAATTATGTGTCAAATCAGTTCGTTCTGCCACATCTCGTAGAACAAAACAATGTAAGAATATTTCATTCATTAATTGTAGCATTGTTTTCAGTAATATTGATTGATGAAATGTAGGCCTCCTGTCACGGATTTATTTAACATCTGTCAAATTTCATGAGATAGAAAACAGTTCTGCCAATCAATATTTTTCAAAGCAAAAATTACTAAACGATATTTACGGCAATATTTCATTAATTTCGATAAATATTCAGCGAATTAAAGAGAAGGCTCATTCTAAAACTCGTTCATTCAAAAACTAACCACTTCGTGGAGCGTTTTTGAATTTTGAACTCGTTTAAGAATGCCTTCTGCACTTGTATCATAAATAAATATTCTTGTTTCTCACATACCAAGAAAATACTATGAAAGGGCAACGAGCAATCATCATATTTAGGTACAAACAAGCTAGAACTTCATTTTGACGATAAGATAGGGTTTGAGTGGAAGAGCAGGGGTGTATGACCGCTTCATCACCATCTGAACTCCGCCCTGTGATTTTTCTTCTGGTGTATTTTTTTTCTAGTTGTAATATTTTTGTTGGTAAATAAAGACATTATTTTTATTATTATTAAGATGTCACTGCTTCGTGCTTTGTAATTTTTATTCAGTAGCTACATCACACCTGGTTGCTTTAAATATCGAAGTTTTTCATGAAGATTTTGTTCCTAAGGTGTATGGGATACTGATGATGCCAAATTAGGCTGAAACCGGTATATCTCTCATCTCAGTAACAAAATCTCATATCATTCCTGCAACCTCATGAATAGATTCCGCGTTGACGAAAAATCTCTG
The DNA here is from genome assembly GCA_038502775.1 of Hippodamia convergens. Classification (NCBI taxonomy): domain Eukaryota; kingdom Metazoa; phylum Arthropoda; class Insecta; order Coleoptera; family Coccinellidae; genus Hippodamia; species Hippodamia convergens. The sequence goes on along the minus strand of CM076608.1, from coordinate 7,131,616 downwards.
TTACCTCAGAAGGTTCGATTAGGTGAACCAATTTTGATGTTTCTTTTTTTCTTCGAAATCTGGTGCTTACAGTTTGGTACCATATTAATTTTGTTCAGTTCTGACAGAAGCAAAAGGGTGTATTTGAATAACACCGAGAAAATGTGAGGCATGACTTTGTTGAAAAAGGGCGGTATTTGAAATGAAATTTTTCGAAAAACCTCATCCTGGATATACTTCCTCAAAAATTAACAAAAAAAAATGTTTTTCTTACATATTTATTTTCCCTCTTAAAAAATATCCTTAATATTTGAATCTGAAATCCAAGAAGAAGATCAATCCCAGATTATTCTACAATCATATAAAAAAAAGTTCCGCAAGACCGTTAGGATTAGTTACTTTGTGTACCGTTACCAATAAAAGAATTTGGAACAAACGGATCTGCATCGACTGCACCGGACACTATTGTCGCCACAACTTTTTAGAAGTCCACGTGCAATACGCTATAGACCGTTGTTTTAACAAATTATTCCAAATATTATTCGGCAATTATCTATGCAGTAGAAAGTTGAAATTACGCAAATACCCATTATCTTATCAATTCAGACTGATCAAGGAAAACCTCAAAAGTAAAAATTGCATCGGACCAAATCGTGCCTACTAAATTGCATAGTTGTCGTCAATTAGTTGGTAAGTGATAGTGGCAATTGTACCGTTATATATTCATTCAAATGCATCGAAAGGGAATTGGTTTAGGTTTTTTGATCATGCAAATCGCCATTGATCAATGTGGGTATAATTTATTCGAACCACGGAAATTCCCTGAAAGATTTGTCTCTCGAGGAGCTCGTTTCAAGCTTATTACGCGTTTGAGAAATTGGGTTCTGAATAAAACAGTTATTCTATTCAACTATTTTAACAAGATATAATTTGTTCGTTCTCAAGGTTGAAACTGCGAAATATATTAATTTTTAGTTCCTGTATTATTATCATAAGATGAACGTTTGTTTCTTCTTTTACGATTTTTCACAGCCAGTTTCATAACAATACATTAAAATATACTCACCAGTTGGATCTAACTCAGCTCACCGTAAAACTTCTTATAGTGCAAACGCACGGATGAAGGGTCAATTGCGTTAGGTACTCTAATTCGACATGTTATTATAGAGATTTAAAAATGGTATAATGAAAAAAATTATTTGCTGCAGGTCCAAGTCTTGAAATGAATTCAGGAGTTCAGGTGATATTGTCAGTTCTGGCAATTTGTTCTTTCCTTTCAAACAAACATAATTCTGGGGGCAGTGACAAGAATTTTCATACTTCTTGAACCGACTAATATATTACTAGCATAAAAAAATGCTAAACGTTCAGAATTGGTGCTTCTATCTTGTTGTACAAATTGCTTGATTTTGGCAGTTTCTGGTACTTCTAGATTAGGTAGATAAATATGTTGAAATGAATCCTGTCAGGCACTTTTCCACTGGTAATAAGATACTATATTCAATTATTTATCATCTCTTCTACTTAGGGTGGTAACAATAACAATTCCGTTATTTTAAATACGAACGTTCTATTTTTTGATCTTGTATCATACAAAAATAATTAGCTTTTCAAAAATACATAATACATGAAGTACACTTTAGCTGCTCTAATAAATAAAAATTTGTCTCTAAATGTGTAGCATCTTTTGGAAACGGCAATCTTCTGTCAAACAGAAAAAAAATGGAAAGCTTTAAAATTTAATATCTGGCAATTGTTAACAATTTTATTTGAATGTTAATTAACTTAACAAAATCTCTCATTTTAACTTGGAGCTGATATTCGTCAGGAGGATCTTAAAAACGAATTTTTTGGGTCCAGGGTAATGAATTTTTCTCAAATGCAGATAAAATTAAAGTTACGTTACACAACATAAATTAGAAACGCCAGTTATTATGAACTTTGAAAACTATATAGAAAATAAAATAGGACCAGGCCACAAAAAAATCTACTCCGTGCTAGAACGAAGATTCGAATCGGGTCGATGACATTAATCGTCTAAGAAAAAAGTTGAAATCTGTTACGTTCAGCTTGAGAAGAATCAGTAGATACTTGAAGGTCGTTAATCTTAAGATTCGGTTGATTTCATGGTTATGGCTCAGACAATCGAAAAATATCGATGATTCTTAAAATTGTCTTCCAATTACAAAACCATTTTGTAGGATTGTTTCTAGAACAAGTCATATTCAGACCTCTTTTCATATTTACGTTCCTCACTTATATGTTCAGGAATTTAACTCTCCCTTGACAATAAATTTTTTGTGATAATTCAATAGGTAGTAATGAGTATTTTTGTAATGAAAATATCTCTCAACATTCAGCATTTTATCTCTCAACATTTGTCATTCCCTTTTTCTTACAAGTTGAAAAGTCATGTGAAAATTTGAAATAACCTAATACCTTCAACAAAAAATCAATTTTTTACGAAAATTGGTGAAAAATACTTTTTATGAATGGAACACACTGTAGGTTTTTTGATTCAAAATCTTATTTTTTTCAGCTTATTTTTATTGAATATAGAATAACGATCTAATTTTCAGTCGAAAAACATCAGGACAAAAATGTCTGATTTTTCGTAAAAAAGTCGGTGATCTTTTCATTCATTCAAATATCTACTTTCTGATGGTATGAAAAATATGCATCACCATGGTAAATGTTCTAAGCACTGCAAAAAGCTTTCGTGCAGCTTGCAGCTTTAATGAATATAACAGTTTGAAATGTGGCGGCCAAAAACGTGGTTTAAAATACGCAAAATTCACACTTGAATTTCTCGAAAAACATAAGATTACATAAAATATAGATAAGTGGAAAATTAAAAATCCATTGAATATGAAGATTACGAAGAACATGCGAAATAATGTTCTTAATACTAAAGATATCCTCAAAAGTTATTTTCTAAGAACATTTACCGTAGTAATGTATATTTCTTTCTCTAATTCTGTGTCAAATCCGATCATTTTGCCTCTTTATTATAACAAATTCGTGCAAGAATTTCTTATTCTCGTACAGTTTTTCTGGTAATATTTATTGATAACATGTTGGCCTACTGCCACGGATTTATTCATTATCTGTCAAATTCATTTTGAACGCGTGTAAGAATATCAGTGCCTTCAGCACGTTTATTTTAAATAACGATATACCATAAATAAATAGAGAATAGAAACATAACATACTTTTTCGTGAAAGCAGATATTTTCATGTGACATTTTTCTATTCAAAATTCAACTTTTTTGGATATTTAGTCGAAACTGAGTGAATAAAAAAAAATTCTTGGCCAAGAATATCTCGTGAAAAAATTTGATTCAGTAAAAAAATAGACATACAAAACCAAAAAATAGGTAATTTGAATTTTTCACATACGTTATGGGGTTATGTGAAAAAAGTGTAATACAAAAGTTGTAGATCTTTCCATAGCTCACAACAGTGCCATTTTTTCTTAGGGCTCGTAGTTTTCCCGTCGAAATAAACCGTTTTTTACTTTCAGAGCTCACCCCCTTTCCCTCTTAGACCTCAGACAGACCGTTATTTACTTTTCCTTTCATTTTTGTTATATGCTCTTCCTTTTTCGATGGATTTCATCCTGCTATAATTTTCTGTTGCTATGATCGTTCTTATTGATTGTTCGATAAACTTTACGAAATCTTGAAAGCATATTGTAGAATAAAAACATTCAAGAATAAGAAAAAAAATGGCTGCATTAATTCCTAGCCTTATTCTATTGATTATGAATCAAATGCATAAAAGAATACTATTTGTATTATTGTTCTTGTAGTGGACTCTCGCGTTACCCTTCTCATCATTATTGTTCATAAAAAAGGGCTCATAAACAGGTGGAGATATCAGAGATGTTGGTAACGTTCATAGTGTTATAACACAACGTTTAACGTTACCTCTGTAGAATTACAATTCTGAAATTCTTGTAATGGACCACAAGAAATAAGAGAAAATATCTTCAGAAAAATTTATCATCCCAATTTCGATCAAATAACCGTCAAATTTCACAATCGTATGGAAAATTGTTGAATTCAATGCGTAAAGTTACTGAGCTTCACGTTCCCAAATTTTCACATTGATATAGGCTCAATTAACCCCTTCATCTTTGAAATTCAACAATATTGATGAATATTGCGCAACACAATAAATGCTATTCAATCTACTCTTGAAAAAAAAAAATGTAGGGTTGTTTAGTACATCATTCCCATTCATCATTGAAGAAAAATATTTGAATATCTAGTAGGAAAACTGCGTTGGTGTCAAAAAATTTTTCGATGAAAAAAATTAACAATTAATTTATGAGTTTGATTGAGATAAAAAAAATCAATAAGCCCTTCATTGAACTATACTTAGTATAGGAATTACTTACCGCTCTCAGTTCCAACACCATCCATTTTAATTGTAGTAAACAAATCGATCTGAATCAATTCAATGTCATCACGAAATAAACATTTTCATCGAAGAACAACAACGGAAAGCCCGTGTTTTAAAGCGCTACGATTTAATCAAGTTACAAAGTGATTCTGCCTCTATTTTCGACGCAACTGTTGACCAGAATCCGGGGGGCCGGTACTAGTACCCATACTAGTAGTATTACTCCTGCTTATTGGAAACCTTGACTGGTTTCTATAATGAAACAGCTCCACATTAACCTGTAGGTTTGCTCTAATAGCAGGAATCTCGGCTATTACGAAGATGTGGTCAGTCAATGTTCGGGATGAAAATTGCACCAGAGTCATTGGCGTACGTGCATTCTACGCACTTGAATGAGATTGATGGCCTATTCATTGATAATGTGGTACTTCTTTAGAATGGATTGAATGGGACAGTAACTGTTGCAACGATGATTCTCAAGAACTATGCTCATGAAAATACTAATTTCGCACTAGAGGTAGCTTCCGCATTTTCTTATTCATGCAATAAGAGAGTCTTTATGAGATCGGAAAACGGACAATTGAAGAAACCACCTTTTATGATTGCCAACGTTTCGCAAAATTTATTTTTGCGTCACCAGGGCTTCAAAAACACATAGGCATACCAGAAGCACAATAATATAAATGCAATAAAAAAAGATGTGAATTGACAGTCACACCCGGCTGTTGAAAGAAACTACTCAAAATGTTATACCCAAAATATTATAATACAGGGTCTCATAACTAGTGAATCAAAAGTCACCCCACGATAGAGTGGACCAAGTACTATTGACTGACACCAAAATTAGATCATCGAAAATGAACCGTTTCCAAAATAAACTGCTACACAAGATTTAGGGACATCGTATTCAATCGTTTTAAAAAGTAAGCAATCTTCGAGAAAATCGCTGTAAAATCATTTAAAACTAATAAAAACTTGAATCGATCCAATAAAAATCATTATGAGACATTTCTACAATCTGGTCGCCTTTTTTCTGATGTCTTGTTGTTTGCATATGCTTCATGAATGTTCTTATTTTGAAATGGCTTCGATTTGAAACGAGTTTCCTGAAAATGCCAAGACGTAAATTAACAAACGCTGAGGCTAATAGGGCTATCGGAATGCTACAGGGTGGCCTAACTAAGGTTGTTGTAGCGGAAAGGCTCTTAGTCAGCGAAAGTGTGATATCTCGACTTTGGAATAGGTTCAGAGAGACAGGTTCCGTGTTAGAATGACCAAGGCTTGGTGGGCGACAAAAAACAACACCAGCTCAACATCGTTTCCTCACCGTTTCGACGAGAAGAAAGCCTACATCTACGTGTAGAATGATACGGAATACTCTTCAAAATGCAGATGAGGTCCGAGTTCCCATCGAAACCATCAGACGACGTTTGAGAGAGGTGAATCTAGGTTCTCCAAAGATGATTAAATAATTATCAACCTACCCCAGAATCCTTGAATGATCTGAGTGAGCTTCTGCTCCGTAAATGGAACCAAATTCCTCAAGAAATGTTCAACAACTTCGTGTGTAGTATGCAAAAAAGATGACAAGCTGTTATTGATGCCCGTGGATGTCAAACATGGTATGGATAGTCTTAAAATGCTTGAATTCTCTGGGAATGAAATTTCGTGATTTTACTCGACTTTTCCTAACCACCCTGTATATGCTGCAGATCTACATGCTGAAATTAATTTCATTTCCTGCAACTTGAAATCATATCAATATGAATTTTCATCACAAAATCTCATTTAAACTATATTTTTTTGCAATTTAAGTCAATATCCCTAACCCATGTGGAGCAGTTCAATTTGAATATACCTGAAATTACTGATTTCAGAACTTTTTTGCAATCACAGAGCAAGTATGTGATTAAGGACAACGATTTTAGCTCAAATTAATCCTAGATTATTGTATGATCACTCCCAATTGAAATTATTCAAAATAGTTTATCAAGAAGCCCATTCAATGTTAATTAAAAGAATTCTTTCTTCTACATAATTTTTATGACTCTGAATAAACCCTCTCTGGTTTCAAAACCATACTATATATATTATATATTATACTAACTTTCAAAATAATAAAAATAATGTAGAAGAAAGAATGAGGAATGTTCACAGGTATGCAAAATCGATCGAAACTTCGTCACAGTATAACCTGTATGTATATGAAATCACTAGTTTTCGTTTCAGTCGAAAAGACCTAGTAGTTCGGATTTTACAACCCCGTGAATATTCAATTGCTCGCGGCGATGTGACGTTATACTACATTCGCAAATCGCACTCCGTGAGACGAGAGGCCCTTATATTGGACCCGGCTACGTACTGAACCTCGCAAGTCGTTGGGTGTAAAGTGACGTCACACGGATCCATCGAACTCATGTTTATAACTCGATATCTCGGGCGCTATTGGAAGTATTCGAATAATTTATGGACACAATATTTTCATTTTCTACGGAGAATAGGAATATGTAGAAATTGAAAAATGTGAACATTCCTCATTCTTCTAATTAATATTTATTGAACTTTTCGATCAACTATTTTGAATAATTCGAATCATGAGTGATAATACAATATCCTTTTATTAACATGAGCTAAAATCGCTATCATAATTCACGTACTGGCGCTGTGATTGGAAAAAAAGATTTCGAAAATCGGGTATTTCAGGTATATTCATAAAATGCCAATTATTTTGGAAACGGTACATTTTTGATTAACTGATTTTGGTGTCATTCGATAAAAGTTGATCAACTCTATCGTAGTGTGACGTTTGATTCACCAATTATGGTAAACCCTGCATATGAATAACGTATGAATAGATTAACCGAGTCGAAAGGTAAACATGATATTTTTTCCTTGTTTATTGATGAGATAATAAATAGAAGTTGACACTGACAAAAGTTGTGGTGCAAAATTTGGTCTGTAAGGACGCGTTTGAGGCCGAGTCAAAATTTTAGGGCTTCACAAGAAAATCTGTCTCAAGTAGAAGTGGGCATAAGTAACAGATCGAGGAGGGGAGCAAAATCTGAGAAAGGCTGCACCCTACAAACAAATGTTTAGTTTTTATCATTATAATTTCAGCATTTCCAAGAAGAGGCTATGCCCGCCCAAAAGATGCCACTCTGTCAAGCCTATATTTCTCCCCTGAATATAAACGGAGTGTCGTGAAAAAGTCAAAGTAGCCATGTTAATCGCCAAGAAGAAGGAGAAGAATATAAACTTTTTCAAATGGTCAATTTCAAATCCAACTGATACATAAAATAGTAAATAATTTTCGCTACAAACAAGAATTCACTCAATTCATATTGCGAACTAGAATTCTTTAATTGTCGATGTAAGTAGGTACTGAAAAAAATAGACTTCCTCAAATACTTCAGAGTTATTTGCATGGAGTTATTTTAAATATCAGAATATAATCTGGAAACGTGTTACTTGAAAACAATGACTGAGTTGAAAGGAATTCTTTTCTGTTTGTTTGCAACGACGAGAGCGCTAGATATTATTTTGTCAAATATCTGTTTTTCAATATCAAACGAAAAATAATGAAGTTGCTATTACCGACGAAGAATTGGATGGTCAAATTCGAATATGTTTGTCTCTCCACAATAACTTGAAAAATAGACCTATTCTTGAAAATTTCCACATACGTCATAGTTCTGGAAATTATACTGAAAAAATTACCATGTCGATAAAAATGAAACAGTTTTTAAATAGTCGGAAAATAACGATATAAAACATGGAGAATTTCGTTATAGAAAGTATCAGAAATTAAATTTGAAATAGCAGGCTGTAGCGGTAAGTGGTAGTTGAAATAAATAGATCTTTGATGTCATACCATAAGCTCAGGTATTTGTAAATACAACCCCATCGAAATATTAGTCGATTTGTGTGTGCATCATAAAGTTTTTCTAGATTAATAATGTCAGTTTACGAGCCGAATTCGGTAATTATTAAGTACCTTGCCCAGTTGTATTTTCTTTGTACTTTTTTTGTTATCTTGAGGTAGGGAAAATGAACCTAACCAAACCTAACCATTTTGGAGTTCTTGTGTCGCTAACGATAAAAGAATGATCTGATTGCAGTACTCTCCAATCACAAATTGTAAATTATAACTTAATTTTTGAATGAAAAAAATAGGACAAACTTTTTTTTTTAGCCACTTCGCTTATTATCTTTCATTTGATGTACCTATCACAATCCTTATATTCTCATTTGAGAAAATAATTAAGAGGGGTGGGGGGCATAGGGGGTGAGAAATATCCAATTCAAAAAAGCATACGATACTTTTTGGCGCGCTGTATAATTTCACGAAGTAGAAAAGTTTGGGTTATTTTTCTCAACTACGTACTTTCTCTTGAACAGTGTATTTTCTAATGGTACTTGTCCATACCTTTCAGAGATTGCTATGGTCATTCCACATATTCAATCTTCCCAGAAAATTCTTTCAATCTCATTAAGCAACAACTCGCATCACTCACGTTGAGATCGTTTGGTGGATGGATGAAAGCGAAATGTTTGGAATTTAAATGTTACTATTGACTGCGAAACATTCCTTGTAAAATCTAGGAAACGAACCATTTCATACACATTCCATTCCTGAAGTTTTACTGAATTAGGAAACAATAAACAGAACAATTTTCGTCATAAATCAACAAAATTCCATTTTAGAGTTCTTGAATATTTTCAAAATTCCGTAGCCAAACCCAAAAAAAAACGGAAATCTTGATACATCAGGTTTATAATGTGTCTCTTTCATTTATATGTTAGTCATTTTATTTGTATAAGCCTTTTTTTATCTCTTCTTACCATATTTTTCAGTATATGACAGTAGTTTTACAGCAAGTTGTGTCCTTATTCTACTATTGACATTGGATTTTTTGAATTTTGATGATAATTCTTCTAATTTTCAGAATTTTATCATCATGCCTTGGGTTCTGAATTCCAAAGATCACAGATATTCAAACACCGCCCACCGCGTTGAGTTCCGTTATACAGGCTGTTTCATGAAGCTGTATAAGTAACTGAATGTAAATTTGGTAGTGAGTTTGGGATCACCCTGAGTTTTTCAAAAGGTGATGATACCAAGAAGTATGTCGACCTCTGTAGGAAGTTTCATAAATCTAGAAACAACAGTTGCAAAATTATTCTGGTTCAAATTCATACAATTTTTCTTTAAAATTTATCTGTAATTAACATTGCTGTAAAGTAATATAAGTTTTCATTCAGTATATGAATATATTATGATAGGTATTGACAATCGTTCCAATGGTGTTTATATTTAATAGTAATGTACAGGATGGACATAATTCAGTGTCATTAATCTCCTCTTGTCGCATTTTTCAAATCTGATTATATAGAAAAGTATGGATGTGATTGACAAAAATATGAAGATGGAAGTAATTGTGTGTATTCCTTCTCTCGTGAAGATCTTTCTGCAACTTTCTGTTGTTACTATAAAAAATAATCCTTATGGCTTTTCATTGTTTTAAAAGAATTCTTTTGCATCTTTACTATTAACCAATTAAATGATTCCACAGCTTGTATACTGTTTAGCTATCAACAAATCTGCTATTTTATTGCTTTCATCGTATCCTAAATAACACTCGACAGCTTTCTACAGAGAGTGTAAATGTGTTTTTCTTCTCTCTCTGGAACAAAAAACAATTAGAGTTTTTTCCTAAATTGATATTTTCTTCCTCAATATTTATTACCGAATATTCATTATCAACAAAATTAATGAGAATGGGTAATGAATCAAGGCTGTATAAAACATGTTCTGAGTTTTGTTTATACACTGATGCTTTAAAAACGAGGGTCAAAATCACTGTTATGTATTCAGGTGATCGACCATGAAGGCATTATTTCAAGATAAAATCTTTCTTAACTCTCATTAACATTGACCTTACTTATATGAATTTTTTTAAGGCAAGATGCAGCATGACTTTCCTTATATCTAAACGTTGTTATCAATAGGTATATAAATCGTCAAAATAACCACGTGTGAAAATGAAATCAAGACTGCTTCCGGTCAAGAGTGTTCATCTGTTATGTACCTACTCCTACTGTATAATTCAATTCTTGGCACCAATCATTTGATTCTACGGATAAGAATAAAGAATGTTTTTGGCTACGTATATTAATTAAGGACATTTTTTCACCCTTGTTTCCATGATTAATAATGTCATCACTTTTACCCAATGTCTGTTCTTTCTTTCAGAACAAGAAGGCTTAGGTATGCAAAATTTTGTTGTAGCCAGAAAAAGAGAATGCGAGAGTATATGAAAAATTTCACCAGGATTTTTTGACTATATAATAATAAAACATTTTCTCTAAGAGATTCAGTATCTCGGTCAATATCAATTGTTTACTGTGGTCAAGAGTGTGAATGTGATGGTGTTGATCTTATGTTCGAGTTGATGAATGAGGATTAGGATGGACTGTTTGATTGGATCTCCGATAATAATCTGAAAGTGAATTTGAAAAAAATCTGAATCTATATTAATAGGTAGTGAACACAAGATACGAAATACTGAGATATATATATATATATATATATATATATATATATATAATATATATATACAGTGTTTTAGTAGGTGTATGCTCGTATAATAATAAATAAATTTCCTCAACCCACTTTCCGAGATATCACCCTTAAAGGGTGGTGACTAAAATTTAGTTTTGATTGGTTTTCCAGTGAAGCTAGATACGCAAAATTCCTGTTACATTATACGGTGGTGAAATAAGCAATCCTTACTTCATTTCATATCAAAACTTTTTTCGAGATGAAGTTTCACTAAATAAAGTTATACATAAAATCCTTGTTTTGTCTACATTTTTTTTTTCTTGAAATTTTCTCACAAAACCAATAGCTGAAGGGAAAAACCATATTTTATAATTATGTTAAATGTGGAAGGAAAATAAATGCTGGAAATGACTTCTAGCTAATATATTTAGTAAAAAAAAATAAAAACTGAATTTTAGTCACCACCTAATAAGGGTAATATCTCGGAAATATGTGGTCTGAGGAAACTTTTTTATAAGAACGACCTATCCTGAATTTTGTTGCATTTAGGAACACCTTATTCAATAATGAAAATTGACAATCAAAAGTAGCCAGGGTAAAAGAGATATCTAGGTTTGATTATATATGATAATCCAAAGTTCTTCAACTCCCAAAAATGTTCAATAGAGAAATTACAAAAAATACAAAATGGGGTATAAAACTAGTTTCGGAAAGCAATAAAATAGTTCAGATATGTTAGAAAGTTTATATTAGCATCGTTCATATAACTCTAGTTATTCAATGATCAGTAGTAGGGGGAGCTAACACTCATAATTTTCTCGCTACATTTTGTAGTACATTTTAGTTTTTGATATTGTACGAAATCTCGCAGGTCACATGATTTTATTTTTCCTATTCCGATTTTTGCAATAAACGTGAGAATGATAACATTTTTTAATAAATGTATCACGAGCTCATATTTTGTATTCGAAAAATTGTGGGTTGTACCCATCTTTTAAAAAGGGGTAATGACAATTTTACGATGAATGACCATTGAAATTTAAATTTGATTTGTTTCGGAATTTTCCGTAAAAATGCACAGAAACCAAGATAATGAATTTAATCAATTTGGTTTTTTCGCACAATATAAATTAATCAAGGAATTTCTAGAAATTTCTGATATTTCTTGGAAAATCATGCTGCAATATTTTTTGTAATTAAACATTAATTCTCATGATTTAATAACTCTCAGATAACATGGCTGTTTTTCTATTGGTGTTTTGAGGCATTGTCTATATGCCTCTCTGAATTGGTAGAATGTTCGATAATTTGTTATAACAACAATGATGGAAATACGATACGGCTCGATCGGTCGATTAAATTAAGAACATACACAAGAGAACTGAATTCAATATATCTCTGGCCCTCTAGATAAAAAACAGAGAAATTAGGTACTCTTAATCGAAGTCATTTAAAATTTGGCGTGCCTTTGTTCCTATTTATCATATCATGCCCTATTGAACACGGACATCTCTATATCACACAAAAGTTGCAATACTACACTCCGTCTAGAAGATTCAGGCAGTTTGACACGTTTTATTTGCCAACTAAGCACACCAGTAGTGCACAGAACTCCCCAATCTATAGAATGCTTGAACATTGCAATGAATTTAAGGATAAGATAGACTTATTCTTCCATAACTCTGCTTCCATAAAGAAAATAATGAAAAATCACTTCCTCACAACTTATTAATTTTTTACTACCTTGTACCTTGATACAATGTCATGATTATTCCTGTACTATTGAAGGTTTATTTTTGTTGTTAAATTTTACTTAGGCATACGAAATTTAATTTTAATTCATACTTCTGTTGTAAAAATATTTTTTTTCTAATCTGTGAACACATTTTTCGTGGGTATTTGATTACCTGTATGTGCTCCATGTAATAAATAAATAGCTTCATAAGTGTTTTGATTCATGAAAAATTTTTTTCGAATCTTAGAGTTATCAACGGAAATTGAAAAATAAAAAGTGTACTCTAGTAACGATTCTGAGAACTTATCGAGAATGTTTTTTTTTTTATTTTCGGCTTCGACTTCTAGGGTCATAAACCTTTATCGAAAATGTTATCTCAATTATTAATTAATCTGCTATGAAATTCAACTCCAAATGGAACAACGTATAAGTTACAATTTAATCATCAAATCTTGAAATCGATTTCTTTATTTCACAAGCAAGAGCGAGTGAATTTCTAAATAATTCATAAAAATACCCATTATGAGCAGCGGAAACTATTCACATCGAGTTAAACCATCAAATCGTTTACCCAGGATTAATCATAATCCATAAAATGATTCATTGGGGAAATAGAAAATCGATTTCTTGGTCATTTATCTTCATAAATATTTTCGGGACATATATTTGAACGTAATTTTCTTTTAAAATGCTAATAAAATAGAACTACAATTATATCTCTCAACGACAGAGAATAAGATGCTTCAAGTGATAATTGACATACCAGCTGATTCATGGAAAAATATAGAGTATCTCTCGAAAATCAGTTGAAGAAGTTCAATATACCTATTCTACGTTGATATAGGCAATCTATATCCAAACATGTTCTGTTCTGTTTTTGAAACAGCTGTTAAACGGAGTTCTCTGAAGATGATCCATACTAATATTATAAATGTGTCATAAAGCACTATTGTTTTTATAAGAAAAAACACAACTTCATGTAAAGGCTCAGAAAAAACAAAGTACGCTACTGAATTGCTATGAAAAAAGTATCTGTATAATGTTTTCATTTCAATCTCAAATGCCCAAAGTTAAAATCAACCAAATTTCAATTCCGACCTATAACTCGAAAACAAAAGGAGATACAGGAATGCATTATCAGTTTCATAGAAAATAAAACCGTAATGTGTAATTTATTTTTTCTATCTCTTTCGGTTAAAAAGTTGTGGTTCAGGGGTATCACTAATTTTGCTCAGCTGTACAGTAGCGTTTTACATGAATATTACTCGGGCGGAGTCGCAGGTTAAAGCCAGTTTATTTCTGAGAAATAAATGTAATTGTAAAATGAGCGGTTATTATTGTGACGGAAAAACAGAATTGGAAACATCACAGTTTTTATAGTAAATTTGAACAGGGCCATATTCTAGTGGAACAGTGGCAGAATCAAAACCTCAAAGGGAAGTGATATCGATTAAACGGCTGAGCCGACAGATTCGGTTAGGTGGGGATGTAGAGCACAACGTATGGTACACAAAGGGGCGAATCGAATCAGTAACACACCAAACGAGGTATGGGTGATTTCATATCTGTTTTAAATAAATGCGACAATTTAATTCCACTCTGACGCGAGGAATTTATTTGCCTCAATGAATGACAGAAATAATTTCCTATGGAAATAAGGATTCAGGTTCTTTTTCACTCAAAGTGGTTTAAAAATAAAATAAATTCTAGAAAAAGAAAAAATTGAAAAACAAAAATACATTCTACGGGAAGAAATTAAAAACTTACAATTAATTTTATGAAAATAAGGAAAGGTAATCAAAAACAAATTCTAAAACATGCGAAATTGAAGATCGAGAAATTCAAATTAAATGTTCAAATAATCCATCTTTTTGTACCAAACAGTAGTCAAATCTATCATAAAGAGATAATCTCATATCTCTGAGAAGATTAGGCATTTTTGCTATTTTGGCACAAAGAGGGAGAGTGGAATGTGAAGGCAACAATTACAGAAGTTATTGTCTCCGCAATAGTACCGGAGTACCATTTTATGATTTGACCGTAAACATTTCGATTTACGCGAATCTAATTTATTTTCAAACCGTCTAGCTTTCACATCTGACTTGAGGATGTGACTTATGTGCATTGAAATTCGCGGCAGCCGAGATCACCTCCACCTGCTGAGACTTGCCATTCCAACAGTCCAGTCCCTCATTTGTTATCGAATCCCAATGAGATTTCGATTCTCCCACTGTTCTACTAGACTCGGAGCTCATTCGAATTTAACATTCCTATTCCCATGTTTCCATTAGGATTTTCTTTATTTGTATCTGCTGGTAGACGGTACATTTTCACAAAGAAAAGAGTGTTTTAGGAAACTGTGGATGTTCGTTCCCAATCTCTGAAACGAATTCGATTATAAAAATCAATAAATGCCATTCTCAATAATATGCTACGAATGTTTACAGTTCTACTCAGAGAAGAAGAACAAGCAGAAATTGTAGATTGGTTCGAGAATGCCTTACAAGATCTGAAAACACCACAAATTACTTTTGAGTTAACAACCATACAAATATCAGACAATGATGATGATAATGATATAAGATCGAAAGGTAAGGGAACAAATATCAAAAAAACAAAAATACTCGGAAACACATATAAAGAAAATTTGTGAATTGAGGTAGGTACTTCAATATGTCAAATTATGAAACCAAAGTTTGAATTTAGATAGAACTAAATGTTTTTTGTAGTTTGTGAGTTGCTGTCAGGAAATATGTCATTGATCATCGATATAACATGGTCCGGACTCGGAAATATTGAAACTCTCTCTAAAAATCTCAATGTCCCATATTTGAGACTGGATCTATCTCTCAGTCCATTCTTGGTACTATTGGACGAATACCTTGATTTTCGAAATTCTACAGATGTGGTTTTGATTTTTGATGATGACACATGTGAGTATTCTAGATTTAATTTTCAATATTACTCTCTAAGAGAAAGTTTTAATGAATTATTATCCGAAGAAACTTCATATAATTTCCAAAACAATGGCAGCATGTAAAATTTCTATCAGCTATTATTCTATTGGCTACTCCAAAACTGAAAGTTCAATATATATGACTCAACTCAGCCGTCAAGATGCATAACTAAACGCAAGTGTTAATGAAAATAAATTAATAAAATATTCGGTAGTATCGTGAATTTAAACTTACAAGAAGTAACAAATTAACTTGAAAATTTTGTGGAAGCCTCATATACAGAGTGACTCCTGTGAAATTGAACATACTTTACAAAAATGTAGAGGACTTTTCATTTATTAATATTTCCTATTGGCGAGAAAATTATGCTATATACTTTATATATTATTTTCTAATTATGATTTTTATGGCCTCCTTACAAAGCAAAAAACTAAGGGGTGCCTTCCCCTTTTTGAGCAGGTGTCACATATTGAATATTCAGGGTGTAAAGTGAAATAAACCAGTTTTTTGTTTGTTTCAGATTTGGATCAATTATTATTCGCCTGGATAGATTCAAGAAGAATGAGATTGGTTGTATCAGAAAAACTGGATTCCACAGTCGCCAAAAAATTGAAAAAGATAAGACCGATACCAAATAATTTCGCTCTAGTTGCTGATACCCAGAATATGATAAAGTTATTCCAGAAGGTGAACCAATAATTTTTCATTCTTCACAGATCTTTATCTGTTAATCTAAATCCTCCAGAGAAACTATATGAACTGACAAAGAAACTGCAACACCCAGAAGGAGCTGTTTAAATTTTAATTTTTATTTTGGTTAAACATAGATAGTATAGCATGGAGTAAATGATTAAAATTTGGAGAAAAAAATCGAAGAGTACAAGCTTCTTTTTATTAAATTTTTCAACAATGTTTTTGTCCACCGCGGTTATCTATACACTCCCCAACACGTCTTAGAATTGATGCTAGAAGATGGTCTATTGTGGTAAACCATGGGAGATATTGATTTTTCAATTCACATAGTTGAAAATGAAGGTAAATACAATGTTGCGAAGGGGGTTATCAGAGAACGGATATTCGATCCTCAATGACTTAGATGTCTGGAGATAAACGAATTATTTCCTCTCGCACTATGTGAAATAAAATATTCTCCAAACATTTTTATCAGTTATTATAAATAGTCGTACGCACAGAGCTTCAAGAGAAAAGTCGTGTGTTCAAAATCGGGGTTGTTCTGATTTTGGAAAATTACTGTTTAGGACTGTATCCAGATAATTGAGTTAGAGATGGTATTGTAAAAACATTTATTGACATCATTCACAATCATAAAATGAATAGGTCACCCGCATGAAGTTAATACAGTAAAAAATACAATATTAAAGTCATCTATAAACTGAGAGTGATTTATTCAACTAAAAACAGATGTAATCTAGAGATGTTCAAAATGAGAGGTCAGATGAAGTCAGACTTAGACTTGGAGAGAGTTCCATTGATTCATAATTAAAAACAGCGTTTACAGTGATGATGTAAATGAAATTCATTGCGAGAGCCTCTTTATTTCATCAGAAAAGCAAAAGGTTTAATAATGAATTGTTAGAGTAGACTGAGTTGTAATAAAAGAGAGAACAGGTCTTATAGGAGATACGTGTATCGAAAGCTTAGCAGTCTTAGTCTGGTCTTCATTGAGATTATTACAATGTGAGAATATCATGATTGAGAAATCAATAATTATGATCTATAACGTGATTCTGTAAAGAGAAGGCTAATTAATCAATTGAGACAACATTTACAGTGACAAACTACTTTTAGTAAGCAGGGTTAGTGTTCGTCAGAAAAATGAAAGCTACAATTGAGAATTATGAAAATTACGATAAGAGAGTACGTTATATGAGTGATACAATCACTAACATATTGATTCGTTTGAAGCTGAAGGCTTGAGATCTTACTTGCTAAGTGCTTCTTCCGATTAATGAATTTGAGAATTTCTTATTTTATAATGAGAAGATCATACCAGTTCAACCGTTTGAGTATTATGTGAGGAGACCGCTCAAGGTGAAGCAGGGACTGAGACTGTCAATCAGGTTCAATATTTGAGTTACTTGATCGTTCAAATACTTCAAAAAAGTTCACTTGGTTTTATTGAGAGAGAAGACTGATTCCATGATTCACCTTTGCGTTTGAGGATTTTCATTCATTTGAAACTCGAGAACAATAATTAGCAAGTGTTTTGAGAAGTGAATAATTGAGAAATGAGATTAATACATTAAGATAATGAGGTGCACATGAGAATATAATAAGTCAGGATTTATTACCACAAATAATGTTCATTTTTGGAGCAACCAATTACTTCCATGTGAGGAGTCTAGAGATATCTGAAAAATCTATGAGAACTGCAAAAATATATCAAAATATATATCTTAGAGGAGTCAAATACAATAGTTTAATGCAATAGAGATTTTATGAGAATAAAGTGAAAGCACATCCTTAGATAACTCGGGTGACGGTCGAGGAAACGGTAAAGTAATAATTTTGGTAATTGGGAAATATTAGGTAGTTTCGAGGAGCGAAACGGGTAACGTTTGAAGTCCATTAAGGGAAAATTGTGAAGTTTTATTTTGGTGGTTGACGAAATATTATGTAGTTTCGAGAAGTGAAAAACGGAATTAGTAGGTTTTTAAAAAGGGGAATTTTTCGTGTTATTCAGTTTTTGTTTTTGTTCATTTTTGGGAAATATATTTTCATTGTGAGTTACTTTACTGGTTGCAATTATCCCTAGAAACTCTCTACGAGAAAAATAACACTCTTACTTTTTTGCAGAAGGCATTACCCACACTCTCTCCAAGGTGGAGAGGGCCAAATTTTTTGTTAGGTTGACGTGAAGCCGCTCTCATCGTCAACCCCCTTAACATCTGGACGACCCCGTATGAACAAAGTCACTTTTTATTACAAAAAGGACAAAGCTCATATAAGGGTGTCCATTACACTATTTCTCCTTGAAGGATACTATCCCAAGCTACCTGTACTTCATATCTTAGGGCCTCAAAGTCCGTGGAGGTTGGGGTAAATTTCCAAGCTTTTCACTCATGATGTCTCAAACATGCTCTATATACGAAAGAGATGGGGATCTGGGCGGCCATGGTAAATGATTCACATGGGTCGCTTCAAAAAAGTTTAAACTAACTCTGGTAACATGAGGTCGAGCATTATCTGACTGAAATCTTATAAGATTTCGAGAAGGTTAAGGTAAGGGAGAACATATGGCTCCACTATTTCTTGAAGGTAACTCAGCGCTATCATGTTACCTCGAATCAAGAATGAAGGTGACCTACTTGCATGTGCAATAGCACCCCATACCATAACGCCTACTGTCCGGTGCAAATGACGCCCAACATCAAAATGAGGTTCACATCTTTCTATCCAACGTCGTTTAACCTTTCTTCGGCCTTCATGTGCACTTAAGGACAATCGAGATTCATCAGAAAAGACAACCAAATGCCATTTCACATTCCAATGTTGTCGTTCTCTGCACCACTGTAATCGTTGCCGGCGATGCTCAACCGAAAGAGGTAACACAAGATGGGATCGATAATGCTGCAGTCAAAAAGACCTTATACGACGGTAAGCCTCTCGGACAGTTACAGGATAGCCTTGTTCTCCTAACCACTCATCGTCCAAACTTCGAGATGTCCAAATCGGTCTCTAATGGCCATAAGTCTTAGACGTCGATTTTGAACATCTAGTCCAGTAATCGAAGGTCTGAAATCACTTTTTTGCGGAAAGAGCTGCATTTTTGATATAATGATTGTCACTAGAGTGGGATCTCATGGTCGAAAGTGCAGGTTACCAAATTTTCAGGAACCTTGGAAAATTCGTGAAAATGTCGAAAAAATTACGTTTTCTCGGAAACTAGAAGGTTTTCCGGAAGAGTTTCAAACAAAAGTTGTACAGCGGAAAAATCTAGTACACATGATGGCTTTTCGCATTCTCGTGGTGTTCATATTGACTAATTAGATGTGCATTTATGTAATGGCGTTATGTAATTACGTCCGGATAGCCGAAGACGCTATTATTCCCTTTTATGATGTGGGTATATGTTTATAAACAGCAAGGCGAAATGCCAGCACCTTCACCCAATGCTATGAATTCAAGAATAAAGGCAACTTTGGGGCAGCATTTCCTTTCAAATATGCCCGAAAACTGCACTGATATTTGTTACTCCTGTGATTTCCACCTGATTTTTTTTCAAATCGGATGTTACCGGGTAATCAGATGTTACCATTCCATGCAATAGTACAAAATTTTCATCGAAATATCTTTTATTTGGAATTTTGGAAATTGAAGAAATATCGTTGATGGTACACCCTCAAGAATTTTTCAGAAAAATGATGCGCAATGTACATATCACTGAAGTTCAATCTAATTTTTTTTTTAATAGATGAAAGTGAGTCCAGGAGATCATTCTACAAGATGAAATTTACGAATTTTTACCAAAGTTAACACTGTAATAAAAAAAAATTAATTCTTGGAAAAATTCAAAAGAAATGTTCTGCTCTAAACTTAGGTGTTTCAACTCGAAATTGTTTTGCATTCAAGCGACGACATGCGATGGCACTGGCGATAATACAGGAGGGAGGAGTAATGGGGGGTTATTACCCCCCCCCTTACAGAAAAATACTTACTTTTGAACAAAAGTCATACAATCAGTACATATTATTATGGCGATATACTACTTATTCCCTGTCTCGTAACAGTAGGTGGATTATACTTATATGTATAAATGAGATAATTCTACCTCTTTCAAATTCACTTAGCTGGCTATAAATTCCGTGTACACGTGCTCTAGTTAGTCATTTTAACAAAAACTCAACATCGATTTTGGATCTCTTCGAGCAGCTGGTTTGTTGTAAAATTTAAAAACAACGACTACAATATTTGGGTAACAAAAAATATTTACATGAAAAAACCTTCACGCTTTTTTTCTCCAAATCTTAATCACTTACTCCTTGCTATACTATCTATGTTTTACCAAAAAAAAAATAAAATTCAAACAGCTCCTTCTTGGAGTTGAAGTTTCTTTGTCAGTTAGTATATAAGATTTAATTCATTCTGGAAACCTTTTTTAGGCTTTGGATGAGGGCTTAGTTACCTTACCAGAACGTTGGAATTTGGTCTTCACCGATTTCGAACATGACAATTTCGATAGAAATTTAATATATGGGAAAGCTATCAACTTGCTCAAGTTAGACAACGATGTTTGTTGTAATTTCGTCAGCACTTCGTCAAGCTGCTCATGTCCGAGGACGTTCAATCTCCAAAAAAAATTCCTGGAAGCTTTTCTCGAGGAAATCCAAAAAATGTTCCTCAAGCTGAAGAACGAAGGCTACCAAATAAGTGATAGTGTTGAATGTGAAGAAGGTTCTTTCAACCATGACCTAAGCAAGAAGTTCGATAGATTATACCATGATATCTTTAAGAGTAGTGATCGATTTTTCGAGAATAGAGGAACGATAAGAGTGAAGATTCAAGGAAGTGTGGAGGTTGGAACGAAGATATCTTCTGAGATTGTAGCAACGTTCAATGATGATGACGGTATAAGGCTTGCTTCGGGAAAAAAGATCAAAGCCATCAAGCCTTTCTACAGGATAGGAATAACCCATGTGAGTTTTGAAGTTAAGATGTATCTTGTTTACAAGTATTATCAATTTTCCTGTTTTGTTTCTACTTCAATGGGTAATTCGCTCAGTGACATGGGAATCTAGGACATCTACCTCTCAAAACCTATGTTCATACTGATATAAAGTTCTTGTACATACTGCTTTCAGTAGTAACTATGGTTAATTGTACTATGTTGCAAATGGCCATCGACCAATGGTCCTTCAGCCTTTTAATTTTTTTTTTTTTTTTAATGTATACATTTCATAATATAATATTATTTAATTAGAATTTAACATTTTCAAGAGAGTGTGATGTTTTCTTGAAGATTTGTTTGTTCCATCATCATCTTATTGTTCGATTATGTCATTCTGTTCTATCAGTTTAGAATGAAATTTCTTGTTTAGTCTCTTGATTCTTTCATTTATTGGCTCGATTCCTGTCTCTTCATATAAAAGTTGATTTGGAGGATTATGGAGAACATTATTTGGGTGACGCATTCTTGTTATGTTTCTTAGGGCTGTCTCTGCAACTTGTAAGTTTTTTATTGCTCTAGGTTTGCAGTTAGAGTATAATGGGTGTGCAATCAAGGGTCTACATATGGTCTTATATATTTTTGTTGCAGTATGTATGTTAATTCCTTGTTTCTTGTATGTTAGATTGATAAAATATGTGGCTCTGGAAATTGTCTTTTTCTTTACTATTTTTGTATGTGCATTAAAGTTGCATCTGTTGTCTATATGAACTCCTAAATATTTGACAGTTGGTGACGGTTTTATATTTATGCCATTTATGTTCAGAGTTGGTGAATTTCGGTTGATTATGTGATCAAACATGATAAACTGGGACTTAGTTGGATTTGTTTTCATCCTCCATTTGTGGAACCATTTTGTGATTGAATTTACTTGTTCTTGTAGGTTTTGTGTGCAACTTTCAACTGATTTTTCAGTGTGATGTCATCAGCAAATTGTAGTACATATCGGTACCCAGATGGGTTGGTGTACATGTCATAACAATAAAATTTATATATAGATGTTGACAGTGGAGCTGTACCCTGTTGCTATAACTATAACATAAAGTTGTGTTTTTTTCCTTTTGGGAAAGAACACAATACGCTACTGGATTGCTCTGAAAAAGTGTCTGTATAATGTTTTCATTTCAACATCTGAACACAAACAGAAACGGAGCAAATTTGAAATAGCCCAAATTTCAAATTTGGCCTATAACTCTGAACAGTGGCGTAACTTACACCCCCGCAGACCCCGCAGTGCGGGGGGGCCCAGGCGTTTGGGGGGGGCCCGGGCGTTATGGGGGCCTGGTCTTCGAGAGAAAATTCAAATAATTTTATCGTTAGAGAATATGAACATGACCTCAGTTCTGACCTTAACTTCCGAATAAACTCTCTCAGAATTGCATTGAAATCAGAGATTCAGAAAAGATCATGAATACGACAGTTAGTTGATCTCCTGTTTTTTGAAAATTTTTCGATTGCAACTAGTTTCCAAGATCTCTGTACTGCTTTAATGTTATTTTTAATATAACCTTTTACTGTAGCAAGACCAGAGCGATCCTTTTAAAAGTTGAAAGTTAATAAAGAATTATTTGAGAAGTACAATGACGCAAAAAAGACTTAGCGGCCCAGTTTGTTGAGAATTGAGAATAAACGAGCCAGGAATATGAACCTTCACGAAGTAATAAATGTATTTGCAACAAAGAAATCAACTACTCAAGTTATTTACCCATTTATTTCAAGTAACACAGTATTTCCTGGGATTGATAACTATATTTGAAATGAAGATGCAATTATGTATATTATTTACTGCAAATTTTGAATAATATTTCAATAAATAAAGTATAGAAAGTATAACTTCGAGTAATATTTCGGAGTAATTTTGGTGGTGTTACATCTAAACCACATACTTTTCTTAAATAATTTTTTTTCAATAAATACGCATGCCCGTACTAGGGGGCCCGAAAACTAATTCTGCGGGGGGGCCCGGTCGAAATTCGTTACGCTACTGACTCTGAAACAAAACAAGATAGAGGAATGAAGTTGATGGCATTATCAGTTTCTCTAAAAGGACGACCGTAATGTATCAGTATCATTCATTTTTCTTTATCTCTTAGTTAGTTCAGACATCACCAATTTTGCTCACCCTGTACTTAACCCAACCAACTCGGTTGGACTTAATAACAATGAAATGATAAATTTCAATGTGTAAAATCGACCATCAGAAATAACCGGAGAATAATTTACCATGAGAGATCAAAAAAATCTACTGATGTTACGGAGATCACAAATTTTTTCATGAGCCAATTCCATGAGATCTATATAAATATTTACGTCTACGAGATCTCTGGGTTCAACTCTCCATGAATAGACTTGATTGGTATAAATTTCAGAACTTATAGCATAGAGATGTATCGTATTCACGGACAGACATAATTAAATCTTACCATGACCACTTTATCAATGAGTCAAACCAATCCAATCAATATTGGCTTGGAATTCGACAATAACAAACTTTCGGATAAAATTATAAAGAAGCTTATATTCATTGGAACAAACTCAAAAAGGCCGTTCTTTGGGACTTGTTTTCGGTGAAACCAATAACTTGAAATTTCAGGCTATACCATGGTCTTACAAGGAAGTGGACGATGAAGGAAATTCTATTTGGTCTGGGTACTGTGTAGACTTCGCCTTCAAATTAGCGCAAGAGATGAAATTCGATTTTGAATTTGTGGAACCTGAAGAAGGTACATTTGGCGAGAAAATCAACGGAAGGTGGAATGGGGTAGTGGGAGATTTATATAGAGGGGTAAGAGATTAAAATCAACAGAGCTTAGCCATGATGATTTATGTAATTTTTGTCCACAGTTCTTAAGAAGGGAACATATTTTTTCATTCAGTATGTATGAAGAAGAGTATCTGAAATATAATTTATAAACGTCTTTGAACTTTGTCCAATATCGATAGATTCAATTGATTATCAATTAATAACCTTTTTTTGCGTTTATATTAATGATTTTCAACGAGTAACTTTCAAAGTCGATCTCGTTAATGTGGTAATTCAACTTGTAAACTTCCACAGAAAAGAATTTCAATATACAGTCATTTGAGACCAAGAAAATAATTGTTTATCATCAGTGCCTTATTTCCTTCAAACATAGTATGGATTAAAAAAATTTATATTTCAAGATCCAAAGCCTAGGGTTGTCATCTGTTTGATTTCCTCGAAATTGTTGTTCGGGTTTGGAATATTTTATGTCATGCCAAAGCGGCAAAGAGTGAACCGCACAATAACGGAGATGAATATCAAATGTTGAAAAGTCAAGCCGGTGGACTCAGTAACTAAAGTAGAACAGGCTTCAGAAAACTATCGCAAACTTCTGTACAGAAGTTTTAGAGAAGAAAAAATTGAATTTCACGCTTATGAACCTTAAAGCGAGAAAACCGAGAGCTTAATTAAAATTCTCCTGCAGAATCTAAATACAAGTAGAAGTCTGAGGTTGAGAAACACATCATACAATGCCACTGATGCCAATAATTCGGACATTCACAGAAAAACTGTCATGTTACATTCTAATGCATGAAATGTTACGAAGAACACATGACGGCGGAATGTAAAAAACCTGTCACAATAGCTCCCAAATGCTTAAATTGTAAGGGTAATCATTTGTCAACCTTGATGAAGTACAAACAAAAACTGAATAACCCAGATAAATACAAAGAAAAGAAATTGGTGGTGCCTCAGTCCAGAAAAGAAACGTACGGGTCAAATGGGCTGAGGCAATAAAGAAGGCAAACGACAATCTAAAATACTTAAACATGTATGTGCATCAGATTAAGAAGGAGAAACCAAAAAATCAAAATAAACAGAACAGGACTTCGAACGATGAGGAAGAACTTGCTCCAGTTCTAGGAAGAATGATGTCTGCATTCTGCGAAATGAATCCGTCCATGTCACATAAGGAAGCCTTCAGTGAAGAGCCCACTATATTAGTAGAACTCGCCAGACCTAAATAATCATGTTCAATAAATAAAACAACAGATGCGATTTGAATATTGCGTTTTGGAACGCGCATTCTATATTGTATGTCAACATCTGTTAATGAAATAAAAATATTTTATTATTATCATTTCATTAACAAAAATCTCAAGGAGAAGTTCACCCCGGTGGTGTTCTACTACTTAAGTATAGAAATCGTATTCTTATTTTTTCTGAATTTCTCAGAGATTAAAACGAATTGAAGAGATCTCATTAAGTATTCTCTAGTTTTATTCCTGAATTTGTGATCTCTGAGTTGTTTCAATTCATAAGGGATCACATTGTACACTGTATAGATGTTGTATCTCAGTTGAAAAAATCTTTGAACTATTCAGAACTTTCTGAACTTCGAAACTCGGAGTTTCAAATTCATTCTTGTTGTCAGATAGGCAGGGCCTATCTTTGACTTGTACATGTATTTTAACAGAAGATTCCCGAGGTCAAAAGAGGCACTTTTTGTTTTTGAAATTTTTTCCGATTCAGCCAGGTTGAAAAGATAGAGTATGTTGAAAATCTATTAAAAAAATTAATTTTCGAATATATCTTTTCAATGATTTTATGGAATGAAATGATTTTGGGAATACCTAGCGGCTTTCATTGATTTTGTGAATCTTCTAGGAACACAAAATTCTCATATGTTTTATTTCCTTTATTATTAGCGTTTCGTAGCATTATATTCCATAATAATACCAGAAATTCAAGGGACCGAACTCTTGAAAGTAAGTTGAATGCTATTTCATGAATATTTGGCCATTTTGAAAAATAAAAGTATTCTTCCTGAAATGCTCATTTTTCCAGGAATTAATCATTCGAAAAAACCTATATCAGCTAAAATAAATAAATTATGGAAGTTTAAAATGGCTATACTTTTTTCTCTAGTTTGAATGATTTACGAAAAAATGATTTGTTTTGAAGTAAAGAATCTATTGTTAAAATTTCGTACAAATCAAAGACTCATGTTGTAGAGATAGCAACCCTAGCTTCATCTCTTGAAGAATATAATTGCGAAGGTACCTCACTGGCCATTCTGAATTTCAGGAAACTGATATTGCGATTACAGCTCTCATCATGACTGCTGATAGGGAAGAAATCATTGATTTTATTCCACCCTACTACGAACAAACAGGAATTTCAATAGGTGAGTTCCCATAGATCAAGCACAGATCAGAATGATTTTTTTCGAAAATACAGGGTGTACTTCAAGTTGAGGCTTTATTTGACTGGTGATAGAACTTATCAGAAGAGATCGGGAGGCCATACAGAATCATTGGAAATAAATATAAACGACCACAGATCATACGTAGATATCAAAGTGACACTAGTGGCAGTGACTGAGACACTGATTCGTAAATCTTTTTTCTCTATTTCAGTATCGTAATGAGTTCATTACAGTACTAAAAGTAGTGCTGTAATGAAACTCATTACAGCATTGTTTTCAGATATTTTTTCGTTTTATGATTGTCAGTACTGACCTCCGATCGAATCAAGTTTCGAATCAAATCAATTCAAATTCCGTGATCTGTCAAATTTCGTATGTCACACCAACTGCCAAGATACAAAACAAAAGTCACTAATCTGAATTTTCATTTGAATTTTGAGAGTATTTCACAAAAATTGACTGAAATAGAGAAAATTCCGTCTAATACTCGTTGCAGAAGGCAATTCCAACACTCATGCTATCGAAAATTCGCTCCTTCGCATTCGTCTTGAAATAGGAGCTCATTCTGCAACTTGTTTTAGAATATACTATTCTTTTTATTTGGTAGTAATAGAGATGATATAATTTGATATGAGCCTTTTTCATTCTTTCCGAAAACTATGAAATATCCAAAATTTTTACCCAAGATAATGGATTAGTAACGGAAAAATTTCAAATGATAATTTTAAGCGTAATAACAATTAACAAGACTATTATTTATTAGATGAGAGATAAGAGCGAAAAAGGCGCATTCCGAACTGAAGTTATTATCGAAGTCATTGTTTTCGATAATAGTGTTGTAGGACTGGTTATTTTCCTTAGAATTAAATGGAGTTATTATATCGAATGATACTTAACATTCACTAGATCCTTAGAAGAAAATTGCAAAGTTATCAAAACAGAGTAAGACCCCATTTGGATGACCTAATTTCATTCTTCAATGTTCATACATGGGCGCCCGCAGGGGGAGGCCAGGGGGGGCCGTGGCCCCCCCTGAGATTTTGATCTGCTCCTTATTTTCGAGCAAAACCGAATACTGATTTCGCCGGCGCCTCATCAAATCATTATTTGGCCCCCCCTGAGAAAAAATTCTTCGGGCGTCCATGTGTTCATAGATATCCATGAATATCGAAAGAATCTGGCAACACGTATTATGTCAATGTCCGTTTTGGTCGGATTCCAGTATGATGGATCCCGTTCACACTATTTTCTTATTTGGATCTTTTCTTTTATGTTGATTCATTTTTATGCGGATAACCTGTTTTGCTATTTGGCCATTTTGTCATTTATTATCATTTTGAATATGGATTTTTTCATGTTATGTTTGAATGGGATTTGGACGAAGTCTGTTCATGTGTAATTTTTTTTTTATTAGGTGCAAGCTACGACAGTATTTCTTTTTGCTCGAAAACAATAGGAGGATCAAAATCTCAGGGAGGGCCCTGACCCCCCTGCGGGCGCCCATGTTTACATCTCTCACTACTGCAGAAAACTGAAATCGATGACTAACCAAGCAACAATATTTACCCTTTTTGAATTTCTGGGAACAGGTGATTCCCGGTAATTAGGAACTCTTAGCAAGAAAGATACTCTTCTCATTTATATGAATTGTTTTTTGGTACAATGACAGCAATGACTTATATTATATTGGTTCTATTACCTGTCAATAAAAAGCTCCATCTTTGAAAACGCCCTGAGTAGATATAACTGATAATGAGATCATATCTGCAAATATAGCAGAATAGGCTATAATACATCATGTCTTTTCAGTTATGAGGAAACCTGATAGAAAAACATCCTTATTCAAATTCATGACTGTTCTCAAATTAGAAGTATGGTTGAGCATAGTTGGTGCATTGATAGTGACTGGTTTCATGTTATGGTTCGTTGATAAATATTCACCCTACAGTGCCAGAAATAATAAGAAGGCATACCCATACCCTTGCAGGTATGTAGTTCTCTATGTTTATTGCATTATTCCTCACATCACATTACGAGAGTTTTATTCCGATTCATTGTTGCAATATCGAAAAATGGATTAGTCTTCTCTCATTCAAACGACCATTTCTTCGACATAGATATTTTTCACTATGGGAAAGATTCAGAATAAGCAAGGTGTCCATTTCATATTTCATTAATACTCCTTCCTTTCCTTCTTTATTCAATGGTGTCCACTAATCAGTGGCCTATGGAGTCAGTGGCCACAGAATCGGTTGCCATATTAGGTGCTTAAGTAGTGGGGGTGAGGCAGAAATGTTTAAATTAGAGTTAAATCTTTCTTGCTTGTTTAAATTAAAGTTACAGTCGGAAATCATTAAAACACCAATGTATTAGCGATACAGTATTTTATTAAGTCAAAGATATTTTGAACATGGATGATGAATACATAAGAAAAAATGGTCTAATCCTTATGAAATTAATACATAAAATTTAAGAAATAATGATAAATAGGATTTATTAACATATACAGGATGAGTCCAAAATGTGTACAGAGCTTTCTTTGGGTGATAGTACATTTAAAAATAAAAATTACAGTTTGATGAATAAACTCATGGCCCAAAATTCATATTCAAGAAGATATATCCTTCTAAATGGTGAATGCTTCCAGATACATTTTTCCATTACACTTCTACATTTCTGATATAGCTATAAAGGGTGTTTTCAGTTTCAGAGTCATGATTTTTTGGGACGTTGTGTTTTTGTGAAAAAAGAGAAGCATACGAATGAGCAAAAAATCTAAATGAAAAGGTTCTCCTATCCAAATACAAAAAATTGACTCGTTATCAACAATTATATTCTTAATTTTATCGGTGATATAACCTTCCTGTGCCGTTGATAAACAATAAGTACATAACAATAAGTTTGCCCTAACAAGGTTTGCATTAAAGTGTGGAAAACTATGGGAATTACTAATTTCTCAATTCAAATAGTTAAAAATGAAAAGTAAATACAATGTTGCTAATTGAGTTGGAAGTGAAATTAAATACTTTTTCGTTTCTCTTATCAGTGAGAATAAACATGTAGGAAAGAAAAAGAGAATTAATAATTTCTCAATCCACTTGATTTGAGACCTCAAAGAGTTTTTGGAATTTTAAGTACCTGCCGTCTGGAAAGAAGAATATTTTTCAAGCCACTATAAACAGTCCTAAGCATGAAACGCTAATCTAGCAGGAGAGGGCCGTGAGAGGAAAATCCTTGCCGAAATGCAAAATTTATTATTTGGTCGGACATGCCTAATTAGGGAAGAAGAAAATAAATTGATTTCACCAAATCTGATTGGTTATACCAAAATTTAAGGTGTGAGAGATCACCCACCAGAAGGTGAAAAGCAAATTGCATTTCTAAGGGAGCATTAAGTACATCTGGGGGATAGGGTACGGTAAGGTCTGTAGATTGCTCGGAAAAAGGTTAGGTCGTGAAACGGTTGGCAGTTTTGAGTCCGTTGAGGAAAGATATAAAGTCTTATTTTTATTAGGGAGTCTCGAGGAGTGAAACGGGTAACGGTTTGAGCCCATTGAGGAAAAAGAAAGGTAAATTCTTATTTTCGTAATTGGAGAAATATAAGGGAGTTTCGAGGAGTGGAAAAACCGAAGTAATAGGTGTTTTTCGAAAAAATAATTTTTTTTTCACCAAATAGAATTTTCGAGTCGGGAAGCGCGATCGGAAATTACTATAGTTGTTACGAAACCGGAGTGAAACGTTTCGGGAGTGATTATTTCAGAGAACTTGGATTATTTCTATGAGGGAAATCAAAGAGTCAGAACTTTTCAATTTTAAATATTTTGCAGAGTTGGAGTCCAAAAATTTTGAAATCTCTCATCTCATCACATCACGACATATTTTCTTATTATTATTCTATTTTAGATTTTGGGTAATTAGATAACCAAGTGAGTAGTTCTATTTATTTTGTGTACGGAATTGTGTTAAACAGTCTGATATACAGACGTATGAACAAAACAGAAGTAATTTTTTTTTGTTTTTGTCGTTTTTTGAAAATAGATATTTTAAGTAAGGTATTCCGATGGTTTCTATTTTCTCCAGAAAACTAAACTCCCTACAAGAAAAATAACATTAAGCTCCACCCTTTATTCATTTATTAGGTCGACGGAAAGCCGCTCTTCTGTTAACCGCTCAACATCTCGATAAACTCATAGATACAAGTCATTTTTTTCTCACAAAGGTGACCAAAATATCTATGTGTTTTACCACAAAAGTACAATTTAGAAATGTTTTAATTTTCTCGGTTGGGAAAAATATATCTCCCTCAATATGCATTGGCCATGAGATTTTTTTTATCAAACTATAATTATTTTTGTTTTTCTATAACCCCCAGAAAGCTCGACAAACATTTTCAACTCACCCAGTATATTATATAATTTGTCCTTCAGAATAAATGTGTTTTTAGGGAATTTACATTAAAAGAGAGTTTTTGGTTCGCCTTGACGTCTTTCACGCCCCAAGGAGGCGGTGAAGCTCCTAAATCTCTTTCAGGGAGAACACTGGTGGCAGCCTACTGGCTTTTCGTAGTTCTCATGCTGGCCACTTTCACCGCAAATTTGGCAGCATTCTTAACAGTGGAGCGTATGCAGGTATGCCATATCTTCATTCGAAAATTAATCTTATTTGGAGATGGGTAAATTAATATAAAAAAATTTCAGACGCCCGTTCAATCCTTAGAACAACTATCTCGCCAGTCTCGTATAAACTACACGGTCGTACAAGATTCGGATACCCATAAATATTTCATCAATATGAAACATGCTGAAGACACCCTATACAGGTAAGTAGGTATTCAATTCACTCAAGGAAGACTCGAATTTATTTGTGTTCTCGAACATTCATTCTTCAAATCCTACTATAGAGACCTTCAGAAATTACATCATACTTACCCTGATGTCAATTCCACGAGTTCAAAATTCAAGAACGAGCAACGAAGTTCGGAGTTTTTAAATGAACTATTGTTATAATAAGCCTTTTGTACTAGTTTTATACGTTATTTTTCATACCACTATTGAAGCAGAGTAGAGACAGACTGTTTGAGTGTTTGTTGAGAAAGCCGGTAACAGTGTTGTAATACTCAAATGTGTCTTCTCTCCTGGCATCAAGTACTGGCCACCAGGATGTCATCGTTGTTGCGAAGCTAAGGAGCACTGAGGGGCCCTAATAAGGGCGAAGTCTGTCTCTGCTGTCAATGACAGCATTTGACAGCTTTTGTGAATCTTCGAACTTGTTCTATAGCCCAGTCTATGAGGATATTTGTTACGAATGCTTTCAATATGCATCAATTTACTTGAAATTTTCACAGTAGGTAGGAAATAGCTTAAGAAACAAAGTCTACCCTCTGCCAAAGTATGCTTTTGTCTTCATTCTCAGCAAAAAATGTCCCGAAAAGTTTTTTCGAGAACTCAATACTTTTTTAGTTATTAGTGCAGTGTGTTCCAAACTGTGGGGCGCGCCCCCCCTAGGGGGGCTCGAGACTATTGCAGGGGGGGCACGCAGCTGATTCCAAAATATCATTTTCGAATACAAACTAAAAAAGTCGAATAGGTGTCAAAAAAATTAATCAGAAAAACAGTTATAGAAAAATTAAGGGGGGCACATCAAATTTTTTTTCCAAAGAGGAGGGCGCAGGTACAAAAAGTTTGGAAAGCACTGTATTAGTGATTGAAAACATGACATTTTCATTAAAAAATTACGCTTTTCGGGAAGATTATTCACAAATAACATAAAAACTATGCATTAAACGAAATAGAGTATGAAGAAGATATTTGTAGCTTATAAAAAAGAAAAAAAGATTATGTTTCTTAGAATTATTCTAGGTGCAACACAAGGCAAGATATCGTGAGTAAAAGACAACATTTTTTTTTCGTGAATGCTTCAATCGATACATGCAACTTGAACTCACGGAAAAAACTATTGATGTTACGGAAATGATGCTGAAACCATTTTTTCGTTGTGCTTCGAAAGAGCTTTAAAATGAGCGGTGTAAAAAGTCGATTGCATATGAACGAAAAAATAGGTAGTAAAACTAACCCCACATCTACCAGAATTGAAATGCATCAATTTCCATCGACAAAACCCTCTATTTTATTGTTATCCATATGCTCAAGTAGTTTGTATTGTTAAAAATGCATAGTTTGTAAAAAAAATAAGATCAAACCAAAAAGCGCACTCTTCAATTTTCTTGAAAATCTGCCTTTTTCTCCGTGAGAGTCGAAAATGAAAAGAGATACGAAAAAAATGATTAGGTAAGAAATGTCTGGTTTTTTTCAAACAAAAATGCTATTTTTTGATTTTTTCCTGTGCCATAAAAATTGACAAAGATATTCCTACTTTAAGTTAGGTTGATAGCGCAACTATAGTCTTTCTTGCGTCCTTAACCGTTCGAAAACTGAGGATTTTGAATTGATGTGATCAATATAGTCCTTCATATTCCTTTCAAAATGGTTTTGAATGAATACAGTATCTTCAAAATGAAGGGAGTTGTTGTAAAAAAAACCGAACAATTTTTTTTTAGATTTTGGAGGAAACACGAATTTTGGCGCAGATGTGAATGCGATCTACTATGAATTTGTCTTTTTTTCATGCTTTTACTGGGTGCGACACAATATCGGCATTCTTCGGCCAGGCTAAAAAAAAATCTTCGATAAAGTAGAAAACAGGATCGATTTTAGAAAGCAAGCACAGACATTCTGCAGTAACACCTGACAAGTAGAGAAAATTGAGAGTTACTGTGCAGTGCAATAATTTTATATGGAGCACCTAAAGATACGAATCAAAAAAAAATCAAAATATATCAGATTTACAAGAGTTCCTCGAGACAATGCGGTACGATTCATTTATCAAAGCCACAACCAGAAGTTTTGGTGTAAAATTGGCATCTCTCGTACCCCTTTGGACTAGCATATTAAGAGAGCTTATTACCAAATTCAAATTTGGCTAGGTAATACAGCTCTCTATTCAGTTGATTGGGGTTGGAATGGTATCAATGTTTATTTGCAGCCGTCAAATATGCAAAAAACACCTGCACCACAAAAATTGTTGTAAATGATTTTTTTGTAACTGCAAAAAAGGATGCAATTCGTCATGCACCTGCAGAAATCTGAGTCTTTTTTATAACGCTACATGTGAGGAATGTGCAGGTGTTAACTGCCAAAACAGTGAGCCAATCTTTGGCGAAGATGAAGAAATAATTGACAGTGGCGACAGCGACTCAGAATTAGATTAAATTTTTGACACAAAGAGTATTAATTCCACGTGAATAAAATTATGAATAAATGAAAGTTTAAATGTTTTATTTATTTTGTTATTTTGAACAGACAGTTACTTTTAGGGGTTGGAAAATACAAACAACTGAAACTATAAAGTCGATCCGAAATACTGTTATAAAATTTATTGAAATTAATTGGTAATATTAATAAAGCCCTATTTTAACACATTCCATGCCGAATGAGGGTGGTTTATACGGTCTTGAAGTATATGAAGACCTTCATTAAGTTTCATTAAACGCTACTGAAGCCCAAAAATTACTTTTATTTACGTTAAAACAAGTTTTTTTTTAATTTTTGCTATAGGGGTTGTTTTCACCCCTTAAAAATAATGAGCAAATATCGACATAAGGTAGACTTTGGAGTAGGAGACAAGCAAAGCTTATTTCCCGAACCATCTTGATAGAATCCCGAGGTATTGCCCTATTTTTGCCCCCATTGACTGGATTACTACACCAACCCATTATTATTGACTGCATTTTTAAGTTCCAAATAAACTACTTGTTATTCAAGAGTCAGGAATTATTCAAATTTGGAAAGAAATATCGCAAATATAGTAGTTAGAGCATCATATGAAACAAGATATCAATTAAACATGTATTTATGTTCATACAGAATGTGGAAAGAATTGACTTTAAACTCATCGACCGACGACTCCCAATACCGCGTGTGGGACTATCCGATAAGGGAACAATATGGCCATATTCTGATAGCTATCAACGATTCCAATCCGGTATCCGACGCTGCTGAGGGATTCAGACTTGTGAACGAACACATAGACGGTGACTTCGCTTTTATTCACGATTCTTCAGAGATCAAGTATGAGATCAGCAAAAACTGTAATTTCACAGAGGTGGGAGAGGTGTTTGCCGAAAAACCGTATGCTGTGGCTGTACAACAGGGGAGTCATATTCAAGATGACCTGAGCAGAGCGTAAGTACCTAGGGTTGGAATAAATTATGACCAAATTTTTTTTGTCAAGAAATATAATACTGATCAGTTTAAGGCTTTCACGACCGGATATACTGGTATTAAAAGAGTGTTCCGGGCTTATTAGCCGTGGTCCAATAGGAATAATTTCGCCTAACGTTTCGCCTACAACTTCAGTAGGCAAATATACAGCGTTCGAGGTAAATTCAAATGCGCTCCTCGCGCGCATTCTCAACTATGGCTGCTCGGCAGGCCCCGCTTTCCCCTAGGGCACTATGGGCAAGTGCCCAGGACCCCGCGATCGATAGGGGCCCCGCTCAGATCAATTGTTCTGAACCGAAAGGATGTAAAATTTCCTCAATATATTATTGAACAGATTTTTTCGAAAAGACCTAAACGCTTCTTTCTTTCAAAATTCCCTTACGCGTACTAAAATTCCCTACAGGTAAAATGGCGGTAGTTTTCATTAAAAATAACTCCAAATGAATTGGAATTCCCACTTTCTCGTCAACAAGTTTTCGAAGGCTGCAAGTTTTATGACTCGTGCTCATACCGGCATACACTAGATAAGAGCCATTATTAGCTTGTGTTATTTGTTAGGGTGGTTGGTGGTTCGCCATTAAACATCTGTTCGAATCGTGTTGTTGATCACATTATTGTTTTCATTGGGAATCTTTCAAGGAAAACCCCATTCAACTACATAATTTCAGACAGCGCTACAAGACAAGAAATCGGTGGCCTATCAGAGGGCCCCGCAGAACTCGCCCAAAGGGGCCCCAAGCATCAAATGGTGCCCCAATAATATCATTCTATTGAACTTGCCGATCCGCGAGATCTTTCCCTTTATATAACGAACAAAACTTATACATAGAAGCTACAATGATCATTCCTGAAAAAATGAGATATACTTCTAAATTATAAAAAAAAACAATAGTTTTCCAGGTATTCCATTCGAAATTTGAATTATCGCTCAATTACTCCATGTGCTACCCTGTTTTCAAGGGTTGTTCAATAAACCGTCAAGCTTTTCGGGACTCTCCTTAAACGTGTCGCAAACACGTCTCTCAGACTTTTGAGCTTACTCAGCTTTGGACAAGAAATCTAAGAAGATGTCCAGAAGCTTGGACATCGACAAGTTGATAGATATGTTTGCACAAAAAAATTAATGCATTTTTGTTGAATAATTTTTCAAGTTTTTACCACATCGATGACTCGTTAGTAATTACATCACGGCATTAGAATACCTTGTCTATGTGTATCGTGAATAAACCTACTCGGCGGTAGGGAATTCCCTTTTATTTGTATTTTGTATGTGGTATTGTGGAAGGGGGCCCCATCATCCTAATGTGCCCAGGGCCTCCAAGAGGTTAAAGACGGCCCTGCTGCTCGGCGCGGTCTAGCGTTATCGTCTAGAAATTGAAAAGTTTCACCAATAGAAGCGTAAAAATTGGGCAAAATATTGTCAATGACATGCTCCCTATAGTGTAGGGCAGTCATATTCCCAGGACAAATGTGTAGATCTGTGCGCACGTTGAAACATATCCCGGCCCATACCATAACACTATCCCCTCGGAATGGATGGACTTCTTGGACATAGCGACGATTACGGGGTGTGCGTGGGATTGTCCATACCCTTATTCTTCGAGAATCTGAAAATCGTCCATATCTGGATTCATCAGTGAAATGGACACTGGGCCATTGATCGTTCTAATTGATATGTTGCCTTGTCCATTCCAGTCTTTGACGCTTATAGTCACGTATTAATGGAACCCCTCTCAATGGACCTAGATTCACCTCTCTCAAGCGTCGTCTGATGGTTTCGATGGAATCTTGGACCCCATCTGCATTTTTGAAGAGTATTCCGTAGCATTCTACACGTATGGACCACTATTTTCATGTCTGAATTGATCGGACTACCGACAGTCCACGACATTACCTTTTCAACGGGATAACGTATATTATAGTCCGATATATAAAAGATATAACTAAAAAAACAAAATATTTCAGGAAATGATTCCTGAAATCTGAAATAGTTTGTTATATGAAACTTTTTCGAATTCCCAATCCTTGAGGAGTTTATAACCTTTTCGTTATCTTCGATATCTATGTTTTTTCATGTGTGAATCATAAAATATTTCAGCTCCATTTCTATTCACAGAATCCTCAATCTGCAAACCAATAGATTTTTCGAAGAACTACAAGCCAAATTCTGGAATCATTCGAAGAAAGGAGATTGTCCCAATGCCGATGACAACGAAGGGATTACCCTCGAAAGTTTAGGTAAGCAAAGGCGTAACGAAGGGGGCGGGCGGTGGTGTATTGGGAAAAAAAATTTGAAGTAACGAAAATTCAACTGAGAATATTAGTCCAGTCATTCTAGACTTTGAAAGGGCTGTTTGCTCACAAGAGATCAGATGTTATGTTTTAATTCGTGGAAACTAAGCGAATCCAACAAAATTTTCATCGCAAAACTTTTGGGGGCCTAAAAACCTGGAAATTTTTGGACTTTTCCCCTCATATCTCATCAAGGAAACCTCCCGCAAAAAAATTCAATTTTTCCTATATTAAGATGCATTAAATTCTGCGACGAATGACATACGGAACACCAAAATCAGCTCATCCGTTTAGGAGCAATCGCCTGTCGAAAAACGGATATTTTTTCAACATTCTTCTAAAAATCCATTTATGGCAATTTGAAGACCTGTAGCTCCAAAAAGGTGACTTCACTCGAAAAAAGTCATAGCAGCATGAAATTCTACCTTTAGAAAACATCAGAAATTCAAAATTAGCCCATAATTAAGGTACATACCGACAAGTTTTTCGTTTTCCCTCAAAAGAGTCAATAGGCTAATATCAAGTATTTCAACGATTCTACGATCTAACTTGACTGTTTAAACCCCTTACTAGGTTCAACAATGAAAGCAAAAATAACTCAAAGAGGTAGGAAGGGGCGTTTAAGCCAGCAACAACAAAAAAAATTCAAATGGTGTAATTTGGAAAAAATTATGGAGGTGTTGGAAAAAAGTTCAAGAAGTTAAAAAATGTTAGAACATGTTGGATGAAAAATGCTAAAAAAATAGTTTTTCACTTTCCACTCAATCTTTTGGAAGATCTACTTGTTCTGTTGGAATGAGGGGGGGGTGTATGACGATGGTTTCATCTTCGTCATCAGATTCGAGAAGCTCTAGGAGGTCGTTGTCGATATTTTCGTCTTCGTCAAGGGTTGGGATCAAGGGAGAATTATCGCATTCACTGCCAGCACAGTGCTTGCACATAGTTGAAAACAGCAGGCTTGCTTTCTGATAAGAATAAGCAGAGATACACCCTCGTTTGCAAGCACAGGAGATTCTTCTGAGGAGTGCCTCCTGTGCTAAACGACTTTTCGACGGTTTTCTCCAACAATGATGAGTTATTCATTTTTAAACATTTTTTCGTATTATTAAGCTTGATATTAGCCTATTGACTTTTTTGGGAGGAAACGAAAAAATGTCTGTATTTACTTTAATTATGGGCCAATTCTGAATTCCTGATGCTTTTTGAACGCAGAATTGCTCTACTATTTTCATTCCATGACTTTTTCCGATTGGATTGACAGTTTTGGATTTACAACTCTTCAAAGTGCCAAAAATGGATTTTTCGGAAAATAAAAAAAAAATTCCGTTTTACGACGGGCAATTGCCCTTGAACACCTGGACCGATTTTGATGTTTCGTATGTCATTCGACGCAGAATTTGAAGCACTTCAATTTGAAAGAAAAAAGTCCTAAAATTTCGAGGTATTTAGGCCCCCAAAAGTTTCCTCGATAAAAATTTTGTTGGATTCGCTTAGTTTTCCGATACTGGAGTACCAAGACACCAATTAAAGCTTAGAAACATAACATCCGACCTTTTGTGTTCACCCAAGTCTAGATTGAATGGACTACTAAAATATCAACCAGAATACCACTAATAGAATTAGTTTAAATCAGGTACCTATTGTCTTCTTTTCAGGTGGCGTGTTCATCGCGACCCTATTTGGACTGGTCCTAGCTATGCTCACCCTTGTTGGCGAAGTGATATACTACAGGAACAAACGGAAGAAGAATGAACAAGTTCAAACGCTCCAGATTAAACCATCGCCCGATATGAAGGAGACATTCAAGAACAATATCAAACTGATCAATCCAGAAACCATCACAATTGGGAAAGAATTCAAACCGATGGACTATAGCATCATCAATCCCGATCTGATCAAACCTCCCAAGATGTTATATCCACGATCAAGAAACCGCATACATCAATTCAACCTCAAGAATTCGATTGGGGAATGAAGATGATATTGTTTCAAAAAATGCATTCGTGCTTTGAAAATTTTTTTAGAACTTTAGGTTACAAACCTTTTTTCAGGAAAGCTGTTAAAAAAGCTATTTTTGGCCGTTTTCCTTAAGAAAATTGAAAATGTCAATTTACATCGATTAGAATTTTTCTAATAGAGTTTTGACAAACTAGATAGGTACAGCGAAAACCAGGTCGGCTTAAGTCAGACCCTAGTTTGTCAATTGTTCAGCTCACTAGTTTTTTCATTATCCTGTGAAACGTAACTCCAAATGTAAATTTTGAAACTTAAAATCCAGACGCCAGAACCAACAGGTGATAGAAGCTAAATTTTATGAAATAGAAATTGGTGGGAGTGTAATGGTAGAGTTTGTTCAAATTTTGATCAAAAATTTCTCGAGTCAAATTAGAAGATATCATCATAATATTTTGATTATAGCAATGATCATGTAGAAAGGATCTCCTATTCATCTAAAATTTACAAATGTATAAATATAAGAGTAATTTCAGTCAAAAAAAGACATAGCGATTCCTAATAAACTACAGCTAATATGCCCGAAAGACTATCTTAATGTCACCATAAAGTATTATAAAAATATCAGTATTAAAAAGCAAGGAAATATTCGAATGCTGATATTTTTATGGTTTTATGTAGATGGATGAATAATAAAATTATCAGTACCCATTCCATTCGAAAAACTTTCTTGTAATTTAGGGGAACTGCTCAGAAAACACACGTTTTTTTTTTCACTGATCTTCGATAGATTCGAAATTCGCATTCAATTGAATAATTTTGAGTGAAACCTGTTTATCTGTATTATTTTCCGTTAAACAAAATAAAAAATGTTTGTTTATATATCTCAAATTTTGATATACAGAGGTATTTATTGTGAATGATGATTTTTTGCGAATAGCTCTAATTTAAAATTTTTGTATTGATTCGTTTTTTAATCTTATTTTCCCAAATAAAAGGTTATTATGCACCCACAGAAGTTAATACTTTTAATAGTTTTCATCATTCCAAGAAATAATTAGATTAATAAGCAAATCTCAGATTATATAAATGAAACATAATTCTTCTCAGAAAAATCGATTTGAACAAAATCAAATGTATCGTTTCCAAGTATTCTTGCATGAATAAACAAATCAAGATATATTTCCGAACCTATCCTGTTCAAAAGATCGCAATATCCTATGACAAACCACCTCGTGAGAATGCATTTGTTGGTGTTTTAGAGAACTTGAATGAACAATTCAAAAACAATTGATTTTGGTTCAAAATCTCATCCAGATTTCTTTTAAGGCATGCTGACATTTAAGGGGGTGAGGGTGATTCTCTAAATAATTTCAAGTAAAAACTATATATTAACGTTTCTCCTGAAAGTCTTAACTTTTTAAATACAGGGTGAGATCAGATACAGGTATGCGATCAAAGTTGCTCAAAAATGAATGAGGATCTCAAAAGTAATTAGTTGTTAATGTCCTATTACTGATTCAAGTAAAAGGTGTATGTATTATCGTTGTATTTCATTATTCAGTTTTTTATATATTTGTGTTACAAAATGGTTAAATCTTTTTGAAACTAGATGCTGTTCTTCAATTTTTAAGCATCCCTAACATCTATTTCAACATTTTGGCTAGATTGATCTCACAGTTTCATAAACAGGTAATAGAAAGCGTTTTTGTTCAAATCCATTTTCAACACGAATTTTCTCATCAGTGACTAATGCCTTGCTTGAAAATGGATTTCATTTGAAGTCACCAATATCTTTGAAGCTTCTAAAACTGCAGTTCTAACAATTCAGTCAAATTATTCTAAAGTAAATTAAAAATGTATACGATGAAATCCCTTTTTACAACTGGTTTCTCGCTCTTCGCATAAGAGAATGAGATAGCATCCCACCATTGAGGTGATGGGGGTAATTAACCCCCCCCCCAGGAAAATGCCTACTTTCAAAAAATAAGTCATACCTACACACATTATATTGGAACATATCATCACAATATACTATATCCTGAATTTTTTTACCCCTCCAGAAAAAATTCCTAGCGACGCCCCTGAATGAATGGATGAAGGTCTGATAATTCTATGTCCATAGAACAGAATATCTATCCTTAAGTAAGGATAGATATCTATCCTTAAGTAAGGATAGATATTCTGTGGATATAGATACATCTATGCTCTATAGTTCTATGTCCCTTCAAAAGTTGCGCTGTGGCATGCGCACACTTGTTGTCATGATGTCTGAATCTGAGATTGCGAACGTAAACAAAAATTTGGATGTAATCGAATCATCTAATATGAAAAAAAAATCCGAAAGTGAAACTAAACCTTCGATTAATCAAGATGAGGATTCGGAAGGAACGGAGGAGCAACCTTTGGACATCGGAGAAAATTATGTAGTCCAGAGATCTGCTGATTCTTGGCGTAAGTTGAAAAGTTTTCATGAAATGAATCAATGTTATTGGTTCTTCTGTTTTAGATCCTGCCGAAATTATTCAAACTAGATATAATGACACAGAACAGCAATACGAATATTACGTGCATTATGATGGATACAACAGAAGATTGGATGAATGGGTAAATCTTCATTTGGTTCAAACACAAAGTACTTAAATGGCCCTATAAATAAATAAAATGTGTTTTTTCTCAGGTACCAAGAGGAAGGATTATGTCTTCTAGATTCAATATGGGAGAGGGTGGTCAAAAGATGAATTCCGAAAAAGGTTGGAAAGAAGGACCAGTTGTTACAGATTTATTGTCAGATAGTACAGATCGGAAAATAACGAGAAATCAGAAAAGAAGACATGATGAAATCAACCACATACAGAAAAGGTATCAAACACTATTTTTCTTATTTGCTAGGATAATTTTATCGATTCTTTTTAGTTATGCAGAGATGGATCCCACAACAGCTGCCCTTGAAAAAGAACACGAACAAATCACAAAAGTGAAATATATTGACAGAATCCAAATTGGTAGATTTGAAATTGATACATGGTATTTCAGTCCATATCCCGAAGAGTATGGTCGACAAAGTAAACTTTGGATATGCGAATATTGTCTGAAATACATGAGATTAGAAAAAAGTTATAGGTACCACATGAGCGAGTGTACCTGGCGACAGCCTGTAGGAAAAGAAATTTATCGTAAAGGCACTCTATCTGTCTATGAGGTAGATGGAAGGGACCATAAAGTGTACTGCCAAAATTTATGTCTACTAGCAAAGTTATTTTTAGATCACAAGACACTTTATTTCGATGTAGAACCCTTTTTATTTTATATTTTATGTGAAGTTGATAAGCATGGTGCACACATTGTTGGATATTTCTCAAAGGTTAGTCAAATGTTCAAGTTAGACACTTAGTAGTTAATCTGAACTCTAAGAAAATATTTTCTCGATAACAGAGATTTCCAAAAATTTCAATTGGCCGCTAATTATTTTCCAGTAAAAAAACACATTCGGAATGAGATTGAAAATTGAAGACAAAATCGTTTTTCCTGAATATCTCGACAAATATTCATTTTGGGATAAAAATCTTGGACGTATGCTCCTATTATTTTCTGACGAAAATTTCGAAAATGCTTCCAAAAAATGGGGTTCCACTTTGAAAAACACGATTTTTTGATGTTTCGTCTCTTCTAACTTGACAATGTATTTGTAACCTCCTGTATAATATTCTGAAAAATCACGCTATTGGAAAAGAAGCATCAGCCTTTCTTCTGGGAGATACTCAAAAATGAGAATTTTTAATGAAAGACCTCAAAGTTGTCTGTATTTTAATAGTTCAATTTTGAGATTTTTTTTTCGTATGTCTTCATTTAAAGAGAATTTTCTCGGGAAAATTCAAACTTATGGAATCAAAAGGACTCAGAATTCAATGGAGAATCTATTTATACAATAAAAAATTTGAAAAACGAAAGTTGATGTCACTTCTGGAAAAACCGGAAGTCCTAGAACCTTCAAAAAATATACGAGAAGTCGTCTCCTTACTTGAAGCTCACCTTTAGAATTTTAATCCTGAATCTTGTGTCTTTCCTAACAATATTCTATAGAGCCATATTCATGAATAACCGTGTATATGGCGCTTATATTCGGTGGAAGGACTTAACAGGGTACAAGGAATCCCTCTGTATATTAATCTGCCGCGCATGAGTTAATCCAGAAATCCTCGCTTGGGCTCCCTTACTATTACCATCAAGTCAAACGCTAAGGGCTCTAGTTCAGAGAATTTATTTACAATTCATTTTTTGCTAAACATTTTCAATTTTCAGGAAAAAGAATCACCAGATGGAAATAATGTTGCCTGCATTTTAACATTGCCTCCGTACCAAAGACAAGGCTATGGAAAATTACTTATTGCTTTCAGTTATGAATTGTCAAGGCTTGAAGGAAACGTAGGAAGTCCAGAACAACCTTTGAGTGACCTTGGAAAATTGAGTTATCGAAGTTATTGGAGTTGGATTTTACTTGAAATTCTGAGAGATTTTAGAGGTACACTCTCTATCAAGGATTTGAGGTTAGTGTGAGGAGTTAATATCCAATTTTTAATATGACGGGAACTTTCATTTCTTTTTTTCAATTACATATTTGATCATACGTGATGATATAACCTCACTTTCTAAAAACAGAATGATGAGCTATAATTACAATAAATATATGAAACTGCCAACCAGAAAAACATCAAAGCTCACTAAGATGTTAAGATCATTTTCAGAGATTTTGTATAATGAAAACAGCAATTGCAATCTGCAGAATACCTTATTTTTCATTGACTTTGTTTGGGAAATGATAATTTAATGATTGTAGCATTAAACACTCCCACACATGAAAGCATCCAACATCATTCTTTCAAAACAAAAATAAAAAGAATAAAATTTCAAATTTACATAATTACTAAGGAAATAGGAATAATGTCTTACTGATGCTTAATATCTGTCAAATGAACTCCCATCTACAAGTTAAAACAATGAATTTCTATTATTCGAGAAATTAGATAGAAGTTAATTTATCCTGGGAATAAAACCCTCTAAGTAATAAACTTATTATTCACTTGATAAAGAACCTAAAAGGAATAGCATCAAAGCTCTTACTAAACAAAAAAGTTTGAATTGTCTTGCTTACAATTTTTTTTTTCAGTCAAATGACTAGCATAACTCAAACTGATATCATTTCTACCCTTCAAAGTATG
Source organism: Hippodamia convergens (assembly GCA_038502775.1). Lineage (NCBI taxonomy): Eukaryota > Metazoa > Arthropoda > Insecta > Coleoptera > Coccinellidae > Hippodamia > Hippodamia convergens. The sequence goes on along the minus strand of CM076608.1, from coordinate 7,087,373 downwards.
AATATGGTGAAATATTGGAAAGGACAGCACGTAATTTGTGTAACACCGAAATTAGTTGAGGAACACATAAGATCCAGTCAATACAAGAGACCTCGTTTATGCGTGGATAGCAGTGCACTTAGATGGACCCCCCGCAGACATAACAATAAATTGAATAAGAAATAAATTTGTTTAAAGAGTTGCTATTATTGTTCTCATGTGATAAAATTATTTGTACTTGAATAAAGATCTTTTACTTCCAGCATTTACAAAAATGATTTATTAATTAATGATTCAAAACCTTATGAAGTATCGTTAGTGAAAAAATCAATAATGTACAAAGTCATTTTATTGTGGCCAATTATTATAAAAAACTATAATTCAAGGTAATATAATGATCAATTTTAAATATGTACATAAAATTATATCATCCTAATTATTCACTTAGATCTGCCACTAACAATTTCAAAAATATTTCATATGCTGCAATCAATCGACCCCAATTCATCACATTAAAAATTAATGACTATCCATAAATTGCAATTCTGATAATACAAGTACGTTATTAGGCAACGGCTTTGGCTGAGGAGAAAGTAAAGTAATCGTTTGTCTTTCTGTATCAACATTCGTAACACACACAAAACCAGCTACCTGTGTTTTAATAATATCTTCTTCTTCGTTACAAAAACTAACAGCCAATAAATGATGTAAAAGTCCAACATTAGGAGTAAGGGCGACCAAAGTTGTCATATGATCTTGTGGCTTCATTCCTAAAGGTAAACATGAATCAGGTAGCGGTGGAGCTCCAATTCTATATATTTTCAAGTCTGCCCATTTGATTTCGAAAGAATGAGGATATAAGGAATTTTTGGGGGTTCCATAAAAATATTCACGAATTCTTTGGTTTCTCGAATCTGCTCTCACACTCTTTGATCTTTCAACTACACCACCACTTTTCTGTAGGAATATAACTTTAACAAAATCCGGCATATCTCTAACTAACTCATTATACAACCTTTCCTGATCTAAAACTAGGACTACATCAACTTCAAATACTTTAGCATTATTAAGAATCATTTTATATCCTTCATTTTTCACCCAACCACAAGTATTAATAATAACACCCGAGGATCTAGCTCGTTTATTCACTTCTAACTTTTCTTTAACAGCTCCAGCTAATTGACTGACAAGTATAGAAAGCAGAGGTATATTTTTATCTAGTGCTTTATGTCCGAAATTGAAAACTAAAGGAGCTTCTTGAGCAAAACCTTCATGTATAGAAGCGGGTCGTTCTATCAATAGAGCTCCAATACTTCCAGGTACACCAATTGAACCCTGTCCTACATCTAAGTCTACGAATATAGGTCTTCTTCCTTCTCGCACAGCATAATTCAATAAAATTCTGCATAGTGTTGATTTTCCAACATCACAAGGACCTACAATCATTGTAGTTGGTCCTCTGGTGTTTTCTTTTTCGGCTTCCATTCTCATACTTTCCAGAGCTGCATGACAGTTGGAATAAACTACCATCGGTGTTTCCTTAGCCACATAAATGACATCAGTTTGGCCTCTCACTTCCAAAGTGCAACCAAACCAGGTGAATACAGCAACTTTTGCACCTGCTGTGAATTCATATAACTTTCCTTTCACAATTTCTGTTCCAAAAATCTCAGCTTGACCTGTCCTCAAACTGAGGTATACTTTGGCCGTTTTCGATTCTACTTCGAAACGAAGCTCCTGGTCCATTTCTAATTTGAATTCCTGAACTTCATTTTTTTGGTCGTCTGCGTTCGACATAATTATAAAATATGCAATTTAGAAAAATTTCTTTAAAAGCCTAAATTCAAAACTTCCCACAGAAAAATGAATGTAAACAAACCACAGAATATCTATCCTTACCCAGAAGCGACAGCTCACGTATTTTTAGGGGTCAATTTTCAATGACCTTGAGTAACTACTTCCACAAACACTAGCCAAACAAAAGTGTGTAAGGTGCACTGAGCTCTGAGCTATACACTGCAAACAAAAAACCATTCTTGAATGGAATGAAGGTTTAGAGTAATACCAAAATATATTTTGTTATAATATTACCATTTATGGTTCATTTGAACTTTTCAAATTTATATTTCAGTTGGATAGAATGTTGATGTGTTAGATGAACATTGAAAATTTCAAGTAAAAGTTTTATGACTATATGATTTCTTGTTTGACGATTGTTCATCATATTTTTGCAAAGTATTCGACAGTGTGCTTTCAACGATACAATTTTCCCTATACCTACTGTTAATTTCAAAACGTGTCTATGCATCTAATTAATTATAAGAAATATCTAATTGTATCTGATGATATCGGTGAAAGGTTCAATATTATGACCTGATATTTATGAGATTGGAGAATAGATATTTCTCAGCTTTGAGTATTTCGGAAGATCTATCTTCAAATATATATTCAAGAAGTTCATAGATTTGAAAAAGGCTTTTGATACAGTGGACACAGAGATAATGATGAATAAGTTAGAAAAAATGGGATTTAGGGGAGTATGGTACAACTTGGTAAAATCACACTTGAGTGATAGAAGACATTGCAAAATGATATGGAGAATGTCAATACTGGTGTATCTCAGGGATCGTTCGTTGGACCATTACTGTACCTATTATATGTTCAAATTCCTGAATCTGAAATGTCATTACTTTATGTATTCAGATGACACAGAGCTTGTATTCTCTGGCCCAGGCTCAAGAGTTTGTGAACAGAATAGAAATGATGATTTGGCAAAGTATTTCAAGTGGCTGTACACTAACATATTAAGCATAAATATCGATCAGACTGTATATAATAATAATAAAGGACTTTTATTGAACAACAAGTATTAACATTGATTACAACACTGATAGAGGGCGAGGTTCAGTTCGTTCCGAGTATTCATATCCTGAACGTCTGTTCAACTAACCCTCCTATGAAAATTAAACAAAATACCCAAAATGTGAGTGATATATTAGAATATCATATAAAATGGTATCTGAAAGAGGTTACTGAGTATAAGTATTTGGGACTTGTCATCTAGTATAATCTTACCTGGAATAATCATATTGAAAATATAATGAATAAAATTATCCCCAATGGCAGGTGCAATAAGAAGATGTTCCCGAGAACTCAATGATAACACTAGAAAACTACTCTATCACAGCTTTATAAAACCACATCTATTATACCTGATTTCCTGCTGGGCTGCAGCTACAGGATATCTCATACAAAAACTTCAAAGGATGCAGAATAAAATTGTCAGGACTATATTTATATCAGTACCCCTATCTCACACCAACAGAACAATTATAAAAAGAAACTAAAGTTATGAATATTAAGAACATTATATTTTTTGAACAAGTCAAAGTTATATACAATATAGAAAGTAAAAAACTAAAATCGAATACAAAACTAACAAAAAATTGAAATTTCCATTGATATGAAGCAGGAAAAAAAAGTACCTAAGAAGAAACTCGGCAAGAAAAACAAAATGTTTACATTCACCTATCCGGCAGCATTCATTCGTATAATCAAGTCCCTGTTGAAGTTGTAAAAGTTGATACTACCAAAAAATGTGCCGTAACCTCTGTCATTTCCTCAGTGAGATTTAGCTTCCCGGCAGCATTCATTCGTATAATCAAGTCCCTGTTGAAGTTGTAAAAGTTGATACTACCAAAAATTGTGCCGTAACCTCTGTCATTTCCTCAGTGAGATTTAGCTTTTTGTTTGTAATATATAGTTTATTAATATTACAAAATTTATTTTTAGTTGAACAGGCTAAATTATAGTATTTTGTTGGCCCTGGTGCCAGTTTTTTATAATATGTTCTTAGGTCAACAATGAATGTTCGAAATTGAATTGAAAAATCGGTAGATATAACGAAAAATCGGTAGATGAAACGAAAATTCGGTAGATATAACGAAAAATTGGTAGGTTCGGCAACACTGCAATATAAGAAGAAATGAAGCTGAGTTTGACAGATATACCACCAGATCTGGGACATGCGCACGTAATTTTGTCCCCAATAAATTTGTTCGAGCTGTCGCTTCTGGGTAAGGATAGATATTCTGTGAACAAACCGTCACCACAGAACCACAAACCCACAGAGCAAACAGCAAACAAGGTTATGCATCAGAGCACAGAACACCAAAACTTACCTAACCAAAGATAAAAAAAACCAGAGAAAAGATGAAACCACAAAGTCTCTGAGTTGACATTTGTTAATTTTAGGTTATTCATGAGATGACAGAAGTAAACATTGTGCTTGCTAACACTGTCATATATTTGAAAAATTTATAAAGAAATCAAGAAATAATGACTACTGACCTAATAGTCGATCATGAAATTAGATTGTGGGTGTTTCTGCCTATCGTTGTTATTACTTTCTTGGTAGGAATATTAAGACATTACATATCTATACTTCTAACTAGTCAGAAGAAGGTAGAGTTGCAGCAGTTACGAGATAGCCAACTTATTATGAGAGCAAAACTGTTACGAGAAAACGCAAAATATATTCCTAAAAACTCCTTTCTTATGAGAAAAGGAGCATTTAATAAAGAAGAGGAGGGATACTTAACCCAGAAAAGACCAAACAACACTCAAAATGTAATGACTGACCCATCAGTTATGACTGATATGCTTAAAGGAAATGTAACTAATGTTCTACCAATGATTATTATTGGTGGTTGGATAAACTGGATGTTCTCAGGATTTATTACAACAAAAGTTCCGTTTCCTTTAACATTGAGGTTCAAATCTATGCTTCAAAGAGGTATTGAACTTTCCCATTTGGATGCATCATGGGTATCATCCGCTTCATGGTACTTCTTGAATGTGTTTGGATTGAGGAGTATATACGCATTGGTTCTTGGAGAAAACAACGCAGCAGATCAGAGTAGGCAGATGCAAGAGCAAATGTCCGGGGCAGCTACAAATATGCCTCAAGATCCTAGAGTACCTTTCAAGGCTGAATGGGAAGCTTTAGAGATTTTGGAACACCAATGGGCTTTAGCAAATATAGAAAGCACACTAGTTTGAGCATAGTTCAATTGTATTAATTTATATTAATTTTGTTCTGATATTTATTATGACTTATCAAATTGTTAAAATAATTGAATTATTATACAATTAATTATGATTTAGTTTAGGAGTAGTTTGTCAGGGAAATTCATGTTTACTCATAAAAAATAAAACACATCAAGCTCTTCAATTCTATTCATAAAATTCAGACTTTTCTTGAGATACTTATAGAATATTTTTTCACAAAAACAAGAGCTACTTTTTCTAGTTAGCTGGACTTTTGAAATAGTTAGGTAGAGGATCAAGTTGTAGTGATTTTCCTGACCTGCTTTTTTCCCTAAAGTACTCTGTGTCGCATTTTGGTTGAGATTGCGCTATATTTCAGCTATCATTAAAGATATGCAGTTTTCGTGACCCTGTATCACGGATTTTGTAAAACTTACAAAGCCACAAGCAGAAATATTCTGACTACTTTTTTTTTCTGAAATATAGGGCAGAAAAGAAAATGTTCACTTCTAGAGATTTCTCAGGACCTGTATAAGATGCTTAAAAAATATAATTTTACATGAAAGTGAAAGGCGTATTAAAAAAAAATTCTTTTAGAGCACTCTTTTTAAGATTGAGCATAAACTATGTACAATATACAACCTTGTATATTTCAACGTCAAATATTTTTCTGAATACAGTGATATATCACAATAAATTTTAGCTTCAAAGAGCTGAAAAATCCATATTTATGTTTGTTTATTTGATAGCAGGCGATGTTTTATTTGAAAATACCAAGTTTGTGCCCAATCTTGAAAACAGTGCTGTAAAAAAATTTTTGAATACGCCACTGACTTTTATGTAAAAATATCTACTTTAGGCAGTTTTCATTTTTTTTATTTTATACAGGGCCTAAGAAATAATAACTCCAGAAGTGAACATTTTCGTTTTTGCCCTGTATTTCAAGAACAAAAGAAGTTGGGATTTTTCTGTTTGTGGCTTTCAAAGTCTTACCAAAATGTGATACAGGATCGCGAAAATTCCATGTCTCTATCTCTAATGGCTAAATGGCTCTATATCTAATGGCTGAGATAGAGTGCAGTCTCAGCCAAAATGGAGCACAGTGAACTTAATAACTTTTCAAAGGAATTGTGTTGAAAAAAATATTTTTTTGCAACCAATTACCTCTTGTTTACTTCCAAGTTTCTTTGAAAAGTAGTTTGGTACGCACCTGTATTAAAGTTTTTCTTATACAAAATAAATAAAAAGCGTAAATTACTGAATTAACGTTTTTCCAATTAGAATTTGAACTGAACCTGAACAATTTTTCGAACTATTCCAATTAATGTCTTGGTTGTTTGGGAGTTTATCATTATTGCATCATTTAATTCTCCACATTTAATTTTTCTATCAAGAAAAAATGATTCACAATAAATTGTTTATGGAAATGGCAAGAGCACAGTCTTTTCTTGAATGCCTATCATCTTATTTAAAACACGGTTCATCTTCTTATTAATTGTTAATATACAATTTTATATAACCCTGATAGAGAAGTAAAAAATATCTCATGTAATAAGATATTTTACTTTCACTCGTATGTATACTTACTGCATTTACTCATATTTTGTAGTTAAAACACACAATTTCTTCAAGTCAGGAACAGTTTCCAAGTGCCATTATTAGTCACAAGAATAAAGCTGTTCTGTTTTAATTTGTATGAAAAATTTCATTCATAATGATTTAAATTTATTGTTGATCAAGTGGTACATGATATAAATATAATTTATAAATTCTTTGAGGTGTGAACGATTGGTGACATATTATCACAGTTGTAATTTATGATTTCGAAAAATTATTCAGCAATAAACTATTTTACTAGCCTCTGAATACAATAAAATAAGTTTTCAGCTCTACTGTACCGAACATTGTAAAACCTGCAAATATTAAAACAAAGTATATTTTCAGGCTTATCCCCAAGACAATCCATTCTAAATATTTCCTCAAAATCACATGTCTTTTTAGCCTCCCATACCTATATCATTCAAAGGATTTTATAATAAATAATGTACAGTTTGTCATAATTTTTTTTTCAATCATACTCATGACTACTCTCCATTTGATTCAACAAGGCATCTTTTTCTTCCTCTGTCACTTCTGTCATATTTAAAAGAGACACCTTATTCTTCCTAGAGTTCACCCTACTCAATCCCTCTAATGCACCCGACTCTGTGATTCTGAAAATAAAAAATGAGATCAAGTTCTAGAAAAATTTTCATCATGATTCAAATGACTCACGCATGCTCTAAATCATCATCTTCATCGCTGACTGCAAAGTAGGGATTATGAGACGCTGGCCTGAATTTGTAGGCTGTCAGAACGAAAAAAACGTAAGTTGACATTTCTCTGAACATTTCGTCAAGCCACTCGTACTGGAATGGAACAGCCATCTTCAGTAAATAGACAATCATACGAGTGGTGTAAATGTAGCAGACGATCATCACATAGAAATGTCTGAATAACTTCAATTTTTTCAAGTTCATTGCTGCTTTATCATCTGTGAGGGAAACTTCCTATAAAAGATCAGAAATTGTTTTTCAAGTTAGTTCTGAAAATTATGAAAAACTTTAATCAGTTATACAGGGCAAGTCTTTTACTTGTACATATTTTCTAAAAGGAGATTCCTGAAGTCAAATCAAACACTTTTTGTCCTCACAATTTTCTCCAATATGGCTTGGTTGAAAATCCATTGAAAAAAATGTAAAATTCGAATATAGGTGGGTTTCACAAAACAATGATTGTGTCATCAAAAAAACCTTACGTAAATTCGAACCAAAAGAATCACTCAATTCCAACGAATCGTGGTGGGTCCAATTAATTTGTGAACACAGTGTACTGTACACTGTGTCCCAAATTGGGTGAGACTGCACAGTATCTCAGCTATTATTGAATCCAGAGACTTGCGGTTTTCGCGACCCTGTGTCACTTTTTTGTTAAACTTTTAAATCTACAAACAGAAATATTCCAACTAATTTTGTTTCTGAAATACAGGACGAAAACGAAAATGTTCACTTTTTGGAGATGTTATTATTTCTCAGGCCCTGTATGAGGTACAGCAAAAATGAAAACTGCTTCTAATATATTATTTCACATAGTGGCGTAGTTAAATTCTTATTTCCAAATACTCTCACTATACAACTACTTTCAAATTCTTCGAGAAACAGACGTTAAGTTAGGCTTTAAACTCTTCAAATACCTGAATAATTGCCCAATCTGGCAACGTTGCTCCCGTTCAACACGGGACCGCCTGTATCTCAGCTACAATTGAAGATACAGACATGCGGATTTCGGAGATTTTTGGAGATGTTATTATTTCTTGAGCCCTGTATGAGATAGGGAAAAAATGAAAACTGCTTTTAATAGATTATTCCGCGTAGAAGTCAGTGGCGTAGTTAAACAAAAATTTCACAGCACTGTTTCAGAGATTGAGCACAAACTTGGAATTTTTCGGATAGAACAGCCTGCATATTTTAAGGTCAAATTTCTGCAATTATTTTTCTGAATACGTTGATGTATCACAACTTAACCTCTGATGAATTTCAGCGTCAAAAATCCGAAGAATTCACATTATGTTTGTTTTTCCATAGTAGGCCATGAATTCTTTCACACATTAATTATTTAATTATGTATTACTTTTTAAAACGCCATGTGACTTAAACCTATTCATTATTATATTCAATCATGAACTTGAAAATGTTGAGAATGGAACAAATAATTTTAATATTAACATTGAAATTTTTGATGCATCTTCAACTTTTATGCATTTGCGGAAAAAATCATGTCTTACTATTGAAAAAACCAAACATAAACATGGTTTTTTCTGAGTTTTGAAATTCATTGAATGTTATGTTGTGATGCATCAATGTATTCAGAAAAATAATTGCAGAAATTTGACGTTAAAATATACAGGGTTCTATCTGAAAAATTCTAAGATTGTGCTCAATCTCTGAATCAGTGCTCTGAAATTTTTTTTTAACTACGCCACTGACTTCTACGCGGAATAATCTATTAAAAGCAGTTTTCATTTTTTCCCTATCTCATACAGGGCCCAAGAAATAATAATATCTCCAAAAATCTCCGAAATCCGCATGTCTCTATCTTCAATTATAGCTGAGATACAGGCGGTCCCGTGTTGAACGGGAGCAACGTTGCCAGATTGGACAATTATTCAGGTATTTGAAGAGTTTGAAGCCTAACTTAACGTCTGTTTCTCGAAGAATTTGAAAGTAGTTGTATAGTGAGAGTATTTGTGGAAATAAGAATTAAAACAATGGATGATTCAAGATCATTTAGCGGCTCACAAATTGTGAATCCAGCTGAAATTAGGATTCCCAATCGTTTCTTTTGAAAACGCCTTTGAAAATTTAAAGGGAAAATTATTTGAAAGTCGAATTAGTAAATGAAGGAAAAATAACAAATCAGTTGAAGAAAATTCAAATAATTGCAAAATTCAGAAACAAAGACATTGATTGATTTTTTCCCTCTTCAAGTTGCGCATCAGTTGAGTCCACATCCGTTTCCAAAGATTTGGCTTCTGCACAATCTGGCAACAAAATTCACAAATGGCACTGTTCGCGTGTGCGCAATTCAGTTCTCAAGTTCTCACATACCGAAAGTGAAAGATTACGACAAAATGGTATATGAAAAAAATTTTTTTTTCAACTCAAGAATCTATTATTAAAATATTTGTTACAAGTCAAGACTCACCCTGTATGACTTCTGTCCTTACCTGCAAATGTCTGATAGACCAAACGACTGGGAACAAAATACAGCCGCAGCACAAAAGGTCGACTAGAATAAATATTCTTCTCCAGGCTAAATGTTCCTTTGTACCTTCTTCGCTCTCTTCCAGAATTATTTCAGCTACGTTAGCGAGAACTTGCAGCGGAATAACGGCCATAAACAGCCGCTTCTCTTTAGGAGCCAGAACATGCTTTATGAAAGTCCACCCTGTACCTATGAGCACTAAAACTACAAAGAGCAGTGCCCCTTTCAGAAGATGAGCTATGTAGAACAGCACTGCCCAAGTGGCTATATGAACCCCCAAATGTTGGATATAATGATAATTTACGCCGTGAAAAGCTAGCGATATAGCCTTGAGAAAAACAAGGACCGCCATCATGTAGTGAATTTTGAACACTGGATGTTTCGACTGACGTAATAAGAACACCCAGAACATTCCAGATAATAGGAAAAGTATAGACATCATGCAATAAAGAGCAGGTAGTGGCATTTCACCTGCCGACAAGAAATTGCTGAGATTGGTCTCGACAATTTGTATAGTGAAGTCGACGGATACCTCTTCACCTGAATCATAATTGGGGCAATTATGAAAATACAGGTTATACAACCCTTCTTCTTCGATACTTGAAATGGAGATAGTGAACTGTAAAAAAATATTTTGAATCAGCAAACAATGAAGTTATTGTTAATATCAATAATAACTTACATTAGTACTATAATATGTCACTCCACTTTCAGTTTTAGCAACGATATCGAAATTGTAATCATCGCAAGGAGTTTTTTTATCTCTTTTCCTCCTCTGCTGTTGTTGTTTCACAACAGTCTCCATTAAATTCCGAACATCGTTTCTGCTTTTATAAATGTGTACAATCGCATCCTCATGACATCTCACACGTAACCTGTAAAATATAACATTTTCATCATGTATTAAATTTATTTTAAAATCAACCAACTTTTTATTTTTTAAATCAAGAATGAAATATAGGACTTCTGCACCATTTTGTTTGGTTATAGGTTCTCTCAAAATGCATCTTTCTTGGTGATTGTTCAAATAAGGATTCATTGCATCATTTACTGTTCTGTCAAGACTGAACCCAAACTAAAATAGAAAAACAGATTGATCAATAACTAGATTAAGAGTTGCGGATGTCTCACCTCAGCCGTATCATTTTCTGGATTTGTTTTAAAATTTCGAAGTTGCACGTCTAAAATTCCTCCTTGATAGAAACCGAAGGTACTCAGTGCTATGTATTTACGAACATCATTCTGAAAAAATAAAATATATGAATATGTATAAATAAAAATCATTAGCTTTATCATAACTCACATTGAGAGTTAAAGTATGATTTCGTGCAGAACCTAATGCACAAAATAGCAATAAAATGAACAGACATATAGTATTTTGCATTTTCGAATTGAACTCCAAGTTCAAAACATTTTTTGAAGCACACTTATTTATGACGGTTTTTTCTAGGAATTATCTGTTTTATTCCCTACATAATAAGTCACATTTGATGATTTTTTTCTTACTCTCAATGATCTAGAAAGATTTTCTCTTAATTTTAAGATTACGAAAATTATTCAGTCATTGATTTTTATTTCACTTGTTTTCGTTTGACATTCTCATTTCTCAAGTGCCGCATATGTCATTTCAATTTCCCCAAATTAAGAAAAACTGGCAAAATTTAAGTCTACATCAATAGAAAATTAAAGATCAAACATTTCACTATTTCTTATCATAGTCTAATCGGAACGTTACTTCTAATAAAATTATCGCTTTCTGGATAAAAACAAAACATTAATTCAGGGCCAGGGGATCAGAGAATCTTGAAGAGATAGTATCCACACAGTTGGGTACACTTCTTCGCATTTGACGGAATAACAAACAAAACCCAGTCATAAAATGGTGAACACGCAAAATAGATTTGTGTTGTCATAAACACAATCATTCCGAAACAAATTCAAGTAACAAATTTCAATCTCATTAAAAAAATCACACTACAAAACTCAACATCGAATTGCTTAAGTATCCTCTAAGAAACAACGACTGACGGTTTTATTTATTCGTTTTTACAGACAATTTTTATTTTATCTATATTGCTAAAATGCCACAAGTCACTACTATTCCTGTGTTTGTATACCCAAACTCTATGAAGTTTCATTTGAATGGAAGATCAAACCATAAGCAACTGATGACAATTTATAATCCATTCGATTTTTCATTGAAATTCAATAGTAAGTAATTACCTAAGAATAGATTTCATTGTTCTAATGATGTTGTTTTATAGTAACTTGCACTGCCCCTAGCAAGTACATAGTCGTTGACCCAAATGGATATATAGGACCAAAAAGTACATTTGATGTTATTATCAAATATGCTGTACCAGCAATTTCAAATTGTGGTACAGTTGACAAATTTCGAGTAACTGTTTGTGACCCGAAAACTCAGAAGGTATGATATGAATATACAATAAGAAAAACTTGCGATTGTCTCTGAATAGATCTCAAAAATATGACACACCGTTAAAGCCATTTCTAAGTTCTTCTTGTACTCTCAGTTGTAAGATACCATAATTATTTAAATGTAAAAGGTTTACTTATGACTTTCCGATTCCCATATAATTTGTTTCAGATTACTGGGAGACAGGATGTAGAAGCTATTCTGTTAGAATATGATGATGATATTGCTATGGAAAGTCATAGGGATTTTCATAGTACTTATAAAGGATCCATTTCAAGTATATCGAAAGACAGGAGTATGGGAAGGGATCATATCTTAGAAAATGATATGTAAGCTGATTCTAACATTTTCTCAATCTTCATCTTGATATAGGAATTGATGTGATCTACAATAATATTTTCTTCTTTCAGTAATAAGACCAAACAAATGTTTGTGCTGATTGTAGCAGCTATATCGTTAATCATATTAGCACTCCTGCCATTGAAGGAAACTGGCGTATCAAATGCTTTAGTACCTGATTACTTACATTTAAATTCGTACTCTAAAATTGGTCTCTCATTCTTGATAGGTGCAATATCAAGCTATTACTTATTTTCATTTCATGACCGTTCTCAGACTGTAAAATGTCATATAGAATAGAAAGAATTCCTAATATAATTTTTTATTCCGGAAATATGTTTTCATTCATCTGCTTTCCTGATCTTTTCGTTTATATTTGGTATCTTACCTTTGTTGACAAGCATGTATATTGGAGGTAATCATTAATTTTGCTGATAGGCCTGAAAAGTTTGATAATCTAAAAAAATAAATCCCATTCCTTTTTCAAAATGACATGGTCAAAAACTCAAATTTTTTATGCTCCTCGCTTGAATCGTCAGTGAAGGGTAGTAAGCGAAGAGCTGGGAAATCCTCAACTAAAGTTACCATTATTAGTACAAGGAATAAAAGCCAAGGTACAAACCCTATAAAAGTTCCGAAAAATATTTCTAAAGAAATACACATAAAAAGACAAACTTAAGCATAATACAATATGTCCCATCTTGGTTGAGACTGCACTGTATCTCATCTATTATTAAAGATAGAGACATGCGGTAGCAGAACCCTTCAAGTCATCACCCTAAGACGCTAGTTCTTCTGCCTTCATAAGCTCGACGAACCAGGAAAAAATAACTAAATAACATTTTGTTTTGTTTTATTTGTAGAGATACTTATTTGAAAACATTTCAAAGCGAAAATTTCACAATGAGGGTGGGTGCTCCATAAGGGGAATATTCAAATAACTGTTGTTTGATAAAGAAATAATTCAATAAGATACACAATCCATTCAATTAATATGTGTTATTCTTATGTGATCATATGCCTAGTTTATATCAGTTTAATTTCAAAGCAAATTTTTGATGTGTTATATTTAAAACATAAATAATAGCTATTAAATTATGTTATTCCTGATATTTCTTAGTAATTTTCAAAGGATTCGAATTCATGAGCTGGAAAAAAATTATAACAGCATCGATTACTAAATAAAGTGAAACCTTTTCTACGATTCCAAGGATTCTAGAGATATGATGAATGCACAATCTGGCAACAAAATCGCCAATTGTCACTATTTTGCGCATGCGTAAAATCGGCTTTCAATCTTACTAGTGTGAACTGCATGATTACCCGCAAAATAAAAATAAAGTCCTTTTGTCTATTAACCACAATTATTTACTGAGCTATCGGACGCTAACACCCTTTAAAGGTTAGGTTAGGTAGGAATACAATCATTCTTGAAACACCCTGTATAGGTTTCGTTTTGGCTTCGAAAGCCCGAAAATGAATCTGCAATAAATATAATTGGAAGCTCAATATAGAATGAAACACAAAAAATACGTTGCTACATAATCTTTATTCTCATAATCATCGAGGACATCTGAGCATCTAACACATAACTCTTCTTTCTGGCTAGATTGCATTCTTCTACATCTCGGACAGACATGTTTCTCACTCTCGGTTATTTCAAGATAGTAATCTATCAACTGATTTTCATCTGTGGAAATATCAACATTTGCGCATGATAAAATATTAGTCAATTCGTACTTCCATTGCTCCAAAGTGTTCATTTGCTAGAAAAATATTAAATCAGGTATATCTCATATAGTTTTCTTTCACAAAATAACGGCAAGAACATATGGGCATAATATGTCTTCAAAGTTGAAGTGAAATAAAATCAATTTTTCATAATATTTACCTGGAAGACATGAAATATTTTGTTACTCAATCTGATATTAACATCCATCGTATTACATGCAGATCCCAACTGAAGATTCAAATTTTTTTTTATATCTAGAACAATCTCCATCACTTCTTTTACATCTATGTTTTCCCAGCAATCTTGACTTCCTTGATGGAATGTTGTGAAATAACTTTGTCCTTTCTTTTCAGTAGGAACATTCATGTATAGTTCTTCTACCAAGTGGGGTAGCATTGGAGCTATATTTAAACTTACTACCTCCAAAATTTGCTTAAGTGTAAATTGTGCCGCAGTCCTGGTTGAGCTGTTTTGGGGTTCACAATATAATCTGTCCTTAATTGCTGAATAATAAAGTCCTGATATTTCGTTGGTGAGGAAATTTACAACCGATTTTCCTATTTTGTTGAAAGCATACTCCTCAGCCTGTAACTGACACTAAAAAAAAATTGATTGACAACCAATTGTTTCACTAGTTTATAATCCACAGGTGTTTCAAAAAAAGGTGAACCTGTCTATAGCATAGGTAAAAAGCAGAAAAATAATTGGAGATAAAGGAAAAGGCATTGAAAGAAAAATGTATGAAGATTTTTATGATATTTTTATCTTTATCAATAAGGTCTCATTTACACAACAAGATATTAATAATTATAATAGTTAATAACGGCTAATGATCTCAGTAGCTGAAGCCAGAAAGAAAAAAAAATAGTTAATAACTTTATCATTACTTCATACCAGCATCAGATATACTAACTGACAAAGAAACTGCAACTGCTCTATGGTCTAAAGATCGGTAGATCTGGGCGGCCATGGCAAAAAAATCACATGGGTCGCTTCAAAAACGTTTAAATTCGAGCATTATCTTCCTGAAATATTTGGTTATCGAGCCGCTTTAGGCAAGGGAGAACATATGGCTCCACTATTTCTTGAAGGTAACGCAGCGCTGTCATGTTACCTCCAATAAAGACTAAAGACTGTTACCAAAGGTCAGAGAGACTATCCAGGATCTCCAATGCTTGTCACGATGGCAGAACAGGTTGAGAGCGGCCAAGATATATCAGAAATGATAGAGGCTTGTCTCAAAGGCATGATTTCATCATATGGCAAACAAAAACGAAGGTATACGCGGAACCTTCTAAGAGGGAATATCTCGGTGTTGGGTGCAACCCTATATCACGCTAGAGAAAATCTTAGAGCTACATGTAGTATCACTGGATGTAGCTAAGGCGTATGATTCCGTAAGTCTTCAGGCGATAACATCCGCCTTGACCGAGGCAGGAATACCTGACACACTTGTCAAGTACGTTGCTGCCACGTACTCAAGAAGTACCACCGTATTGGAATGTGGTGGCAAGAGATCGCACGGGATCTCAGTAAGTAGGGGGGTTCGGCAAGGAGACCCAATGTCAAGCATTTTGTTTGCATTGGTGGTGGACAGGGTTCTGAGGGCGGATCCTCCTCAGGTGGGGTATAGTGTCGCATATGCATGCAGACTATATTTGCCTACTTTCATCGTCGAAGGTGGGCATGAGCACCGCGATCGAAGCAGTCGAGCGCGTCGCCTTACAACAAGGGTTAACATTTAACCCTAATAAGTGTGTAGCTACTTCATTAGTGCCATCGGGAAGAGAAAGGAAGGTCAAATTTCTCACCCGGGCACAGTTCCAACTACAGCAGGGCGACCCCATCCGCCAACTTGGCCCTACGGAAGTAAGGCGTTATTTGGGAGTCAATATAAGCCCACAGGGACTGAGAAAGGCCAGCCCCACAATGGATGTGGATCTCCTAAGAGTTTCACGAGCTCCACTTAAGCCACAACAACGACTTAAGATCTTGCGTTGTTTCTTGTTGCCCAGATATTACCATTCGCTGGTTCTATCTGGATGCACCATGAAGGTCCTGAGGCAGCTGGACCTTCAAATAAGGGCGGTAGTAAGCGTGGGTATTTTCATGCCTCTGTGAAAAATGGTGGACTCGGGATTCCCGCATTCACCTTCACTATCCCAGAAATTTTATGGGACAGACTGACGCGTCTGAAGGACTCATCATCAAGGTCAATCAAATCTGTCTCTACTACAGCATGGGCTCACAATGAGATCGGGTGGGCCGAAAAGGTCCTGACAATCGACGGTGACAGGATCTATTGTGTAGAACAGAGCAGAAAATCCTGGGCAACGAGGCTTTATGCCTCAAACGACGGTTATGAGCTGAGGGAGAGTGAGAAGGTAACCGCTTCCACTCGGTGGTTTGATGCCGGCAGCATGGGCATACCCGGAAGGGACTATCGCCAATATCATCACGTGCATGTCGACAGTCTACCAACCCGAGTCCGCACGTCGTGAGGACGAAGAACAGTCCTCACAGAAATCAATTGTAGGGCTGGGTATACTAGCACGGAAACAGCGGCACACGTGATCCAGTGTTGCTTCCGTACTCATGGAGGAAGGATTCTGAGACACGATGCCGTGTGCAAGACACTCTTTGGCTTCTTCAAGAACAAGGGCCTGACGGTGTTTACCGAGCCGCGCCTGCGAACAACTGTGGGCGTTCGCAGACCCGATCTGATCGTCGTAGGGGAGCGTGACGTCCGCTTGATCTCAACCACAGTTTGAAGGTCAGCAAATATAACATCGATCCGTTTAAGGACGAAGTAGCCAGGTTTACTTGTAGACCGGCCTCTACTGTGGGAGTAACGTCATGCACCATCTTCTGGCGAGGTGTAATGGTCACAACAGTCAGCCAACATCCTGACTGACGATCGTGAGTGTTGCACTTTCTTTGTCAGTATAGCTATAATTCTATATACTAATATTATAAATGTGAATGTCCGAGTGTTTGTTTGTCCTCTATGGACTCACGAACCAGATGACCTATTTTGATGAAACTTTCACTATAATGTAGAGAATTTATTTTGGGAGGTTTTCATGTAGGGTTCATTTCTATATCACCAAGAAATGATAAAAAATATAGTTTTCATGAAAAAGTCGGTAATTAACCCGGTTTTTTCAGGCTTTTACGGCCGACGCTGGGAAACTATAAGAGATAGAGAAACATGGTCAATTTGGTAGTGCTGAAAAAGTTCTATAGAAAAGTCTGTGACGGCATATGTCAAACTGCTGAGGACAACCCACGATAACCATTTTTAACATTTTCAGTTCAGTTCAAAATAATGTTCAATTTGAAGAGGGCTCTGGACTGGAATGTATTCATTTAAAAATTAACGTTATTGTTATCTGCGGCATTTATTCCTGATGAAAAATGCTTTTACAGTATAGTTTTCTAATGGATACTCCAAAAGTTACCGCAGGTTGGACGAATGCGAATTTGAGCAAGAAATTATTGAATCTAAGCGAGATAGCTTTGTCATATAGTCATGTGCCTGTCTCTCCTTCGATACGAGGTTATGAATATGGGGTTGGGGACCTATCAGTACCGTTTTAAATTGAAATATTACGCGAGCAGAGCCACGGGTTCGAGATAGTTAGTTCATAATTTTGAAATCAAAATATTCCAAAAATAGTACACAGTATCAACTTTTACAAAGAGTACCTTTTTATGATGAAATCGAGTGATGTTCAAGTTCACTTAAAAACTTGATCAATAAATATAACCTAAAAAATGTATGTTCAATACTACTAGGTACGAACTGTGTGACTAGCGCCCTCTCTGAGAGACAGATATAAAAACAAATTCATGGGATATATCAGCTTCCAAAACATATTCATATAAAATTTCATTACAATCTTACTAGTACTTCTTTCACTAAGCAAACCCTAATTATTTTTCAGTTTTCTACCTTTCCCAGCTACTGGATCATGTTTTTTGAAACACCGTGTAATCCCCTGATGTATTCACTTCTAAACAAAAATTAATACATTTTGTTTGTTAGAGGTCACTTTGAAATTAAGTAATTTAATGAGAGGAAATCTACATACTTACTTCATGATGGAAATCGTTCAATATATGGAGAATATATTTGTCTAAAAATAGAAGATCAGCATATTCTTGCTCTCTATCTTCATAATCATTCAATGCGCCGAGTATAAATCGTAAAACACTTCTGATTTTTTGCACTTCTTTAGAGCATGTTTGAAGAATATTATCACTGACATTGATTTGAGGAGCGTAATTTGCATGACAAGAAACCCACCACCTGTAAATGATATCGAATTACTCAATAAAATACGAATTAAATAAAACACAAAAATTAAGCAGAAAAATTAGTTATTGATGATCAGTTCCACTAACCTTAGAACATCTATTCCATAAGGTTTTTGTCCTTTTCTTCCATTGACAATATCTACTGGGTCTATTACATTTCCCAAAGATTTGGACATTTTTAATCCATTCTCATCAACAGCAAAACCATGAATGTATATTGACTTACAAGGAGGTTTATCTCTACAGGCTAGGGAAGTTACTAACGAAGAATAAAACCAACCATTCAACTGGTCGTTGCCTTCAAGATATAGATCTGCTATTTTTTCTTCGCCCACAACTTTGGACCATGATATTCCACTATCGAACCAAATGTCTAGAATATCCTGCAATATATTTTCATTTTACAAAGAATTACCTTTTTTTACTAAAGTAATTGTCACATTTACAGAGACATCTATTGAGCAGAAGTGATGCTCTAAGGTAACATTTACAGTGAGAGACCCAATATAAGTGTTATTTATAAAACTCTAGTTATTGCATGGACTCTAGTTGGGGGATTTGATGAATTCAATTCATATTGGACTCTGAATGTGTCTCTTCAGAATCCAATGAGACAAATTTTGTAGATTGATGTAGACAAATATGAGATTGTATCACAACAAATATAATATTAGTGGAGTTAATCAAGATGCCCCCTGTCAGCGAACTGCCCTAACTACTCTTCGTTGAATACCTAGAGATATACTGGGTGATCCACGGTCGATGGTACGTTAGACGTTCACGGAGAAAGTAAAGCAGTACTTCATTGAAAATTTGGTTTCTCAGACAAGAACAGATGCTCTATCGATCTAAAATATTTTCAGTGCTGCGGTGTTGCCGCTTATGTCAAAAAGTAGTAACTACTTTGTAATTTCAAATGGCACTGTTATTATTGCACTTTTCTATTCATCGTAGTAACACGATTATTTTGGTATCACTTTCTTATTATACTTACCTGCACCAGTTTCTGAGTAATTGAATGATTTCCTCTTTTTTTGTGCAAAACATAGTTTTGGTTAAACATCCATAAATTCCATCTATAAATCTTAGGATGCTGAAATTTCGTATGCAGAATTCTAAGATTCTATGCATCATGCAGGTGTTACAAAATAAGCTTCTTTTCATACAGGGTCATTCAAAATTCGATGGTTTATCAAGACACAAAAACCGTTTTTGTATGTCTCGAAAAACCATCGAATTTTGAATGACTCTGTATAATGAAAAGCATATTTCGTAACATGTGCATGATACATAAGGTCTTGGCATTCTGCATACGAAATTTCAGCTTCCTAATATTTATAGTATGGAATTTATGGATGTTTAACGAAAGCTATGTTTAGCACAAAAAAAGAGGAAATCATTCAACTACTCAAAAATCCCTGAAGATAAGTATGAGGAAGTGATATCTAACTAAATAATCGTGTTACTACGATGAATACAAAAATGCAATAATATACAGGGTGTGCCATTTGAAATAACAAAGTAGTTACTACTTTTTGACATAAGCGGAAACACCGCAGCACTGAAAATATTTTAGATCGATAGAGCATCTGTTTTTGTCCAAGTAACCAAATTTTCTATGAATTCTTGCTTTACGTTCTCCGTAAACATCTAACGTACCATCAACCGTGGATTATCCTGTTTAAACAAAGTTATGGGTATCCCGTTTCTTTCTTACCTCACCCTTTTTCATTTGGGTGACATCTATTCTTTTCTTCAAACTTTCTGGGAGCAGTTTTTCTTCGGAAAACTTCCACCAATAATCGGATCCATTTTCTTCAATTAATTTACACTGATGTTCAATAATATCCCTAAAGAGAAATTGTTTATCAGTTTGGTTTATTTTTATCCAAAAACTTTCGAACAAACTATGTAGGTTTAACTCACTCATTCAAAATAATTTCATTGCTACCCTTTTGGTAAAATACTGGAATTGGTACCCCCCATTTTCTCTGCCTTGAAATGCACCAAAAAGGCCGTTTTTCAATTTGTTTAGAAAACTCTTCTCTGAAAATTTCACTTCTCGAATTGGGAATAAAATTGAGTTTGCTGACATGTTCCTGAAATATTTTTGTAAAATCTGGTTATATCGAAACGCAAATAGTTAAATTTATTTTGACATTTACTCATGAGAATTCACAAAAGATTTTTAGGTAATAAAATACAGGCCTCCCGTACTTAACTTAACTAAAGGACAGCCATATTTAAATAAAAAATACCTTCTCCCAATCTTTTAGGTTAAACAACTGTCGAAATAAAGAAAATGTCATAATAAAGTTGTCAAGAAATAAAATCATTTCGATAGCTCAAATATCCGGCCAACGTTAAGGGATCTTTTATTACAAGATCCTGTATTTGTATTTCGATAACTCTCTATTATCAATTGCAGTTCCTATTCCTTGTTCTTACCATCGCTTTTGCTTTTACAGCATTTGTGTTTAAAAACCATTGGGGACTTGCTTTAATTATCACAGGTTTCTTTGTTCTCCAGTCATAGGGGTAGCTATGAGTAATTTCTGACTGATGGATAAGGTCTTCATTCAATTTTTGTATGATAATTTGATTTCCTTCATCAAGAACAAACTTTCCTTCTAAATCAGAACCTGCTTCTTTCGTATAACAGCCTTCTTCGTTCACAAGATCAACCTGGAAATATCGAATAAGACTTCATAGATTTAATAAATCTGATCTTATAAAAAAAAATCTACTATTCAAGGGTGAGCTTGTCTGTAACGAATTTTTACTTACCATTGATAAATTATTTTCAAGGGCCACTAGGAAATCTTCAGGACCATGTGCTGGAGCTGTATGTACCAGGCCAGTGCCCTTTCCATCACTTACATGAAGGGCGGGATAGAAACATAGAACTTTTTCATTATAAATAGGATGCCTGTACTCAGCACCAGCTAGTACTCCATCTGAAGGATGATTTCAGAATCAATTCGTTCAAAGTATCACCAAAGGAAAATTACCTGGTAAAATTTTTAGAAGTTCTAGATCACAACCAAATGTTTTCTTGAGTTCTTCTAATCTATCTACAGCTATGATGAAAAGACTATTGCCAGAATCCTTAGTGCATAGACAATATGTTAATTTCGGACTGTAACAAACACCTTGGTTGGATGGTAAAGTCCATGGAGTTGTTGTCCATATCAATGCATATATCCTGAAATGGTCTTTCATTAGCACCCCACGAAGAGGATAATCTTGTACTTTTGGCATGTGACCTTGAGGCGGTCCCATCTTGAAGCAGCAACGTTGCCAGATGGACAATTATTTAGGTATTTGAGGAGTTTAAAGCCAACAAACATAACGTCTATTTCTAGAAGAGTTTAAAAGTAGTTGTATAGTGTGTATATTTGAATTAAAATAATGGATGATTCAAGATCATTCAGGGGCTCACAAAATGTGAATCCGTCAAAAATAATGAGTGTAGCTGCAATCAGACAGGACAAGGAGAAAAATTGTATTTCCGAGTACATATGTTATTTTTTTGGAAACATACATGAGTGAAGATTTTTTTTGCTTAGTTCTTTCGCTCCTTGTAGCACTTCGTACTGAGCAACTCAAAACTCAAAATAAATTATGTAGTCATTTTATTTTTTTCATATACTGAAAATAACCCTGAAATTCATTCAAAAATAATCTATTTGGCAAGAATAGATTTTATTGAGTTATTTATTGCATGACTACCTATGAAAACAATTAAATTTTATTCAGATATACAATTTATGTCAGAATACCAAACGAAGCCTCTGAAAATTTAAAGAGAAAATCATTTGAAAGTCAAATTAGTAAATGAAGGAAATATAACAAATCAGTCAGAGAAAACTCAAATAATTGCAACATTCAAACGCAAAGAGATTAATTCATACATATGAAATAATCCTTTGAAGTTTACCCTGTCAAAAAACTTAAAGCGGCGCTCCAGTTGAGTCAACATCTGTTTCCAAAGTTTTTGCACAATCTGGCAACAAAATTCACATATGACAATGTTTGCGTGTGCGCAATTTGGTTCTCAATTTCCCACATGCCGAAAGTACAAGATTACAATGAAGAGTGTACCAAAAATTTCTTACGGTTTATCAATGGTCATTCCCAATTTTGGAATATTTTCAATTTTGAATCGTACGAAAATACTCGAACTCTTGTGATTCTCATTATATTCCAACTCTGATTCCGCTAAGGCAGTTCTAAAAATAAAGTTTACAAAACATCACTGCTAACTAAAACAAAAATAATCTTTGAAGGTCTCACTTTGTTGAAGGTGACCAATAAATTGGTTTGGTATCTCTGTAAATCAGATTCTTAGTGTATAATTTGTAAAACTGTCTGAACTGATTCTTGATGTAATCCTTACTGTATGTTGTGTAGATATTATTCCAATCGCCCAAGACTCCCCATGAATTGAATATTTTTTTCTGATCTTCAATTGTTTTCTTGGCAAAATTTCTTGCTGAAATTATAATCGCCTATAATGAAATCAGAACAATCTGGCTGTTCTGCAGCAGTTTAGAGCTGCATTTATGTAGACAAGTGAAATGTCATGTACTTATTCTAACCTCCTGATTTCTATCAATAAATAAAGCCTTGATATTTTTCATATTCACCTTTATTTCTTATTGACAAAGGGTCTTTTGTTAACTCTTGATTCTTTATGGCTTTCAGTTCAATAGGCAAGCCATGACAATCCCATCCAGGAATATAATTCACTCTTTTACCTCCTAATATGTTTTGTCTCAGAATAACATCTTTCAATATCTGTGAAGAAATGTTAAACTTTGTATCATATTTCTTCATCGCGTTTCCCTTGAAGACTTACTTTATTAATAGCATGTCCCATATGGGGAGAACCATTCGCATAA
Source organism: Hippodamia convergens (assembly GCA_038502775.1). NCBI lineage: Eukaryota > Metazoa > Arthropoda > Insecta > Coleoptera > Coccinellidae > Hippodamia > Hippodamia convergens. The sequence continues at coordinate 7,063,810 of CM076608.1, read as the reverse complement.
GGTGGCCCATCATGCAAGATGAACTCGGGATTTGGTAAATTCTTTTTTTGCCAATTATACTCATCATTCTTTATCAACAACTGAAAAGTACGAATTTATATGAAGTGAAAGGTTCATTTTGAGCTCTATTCAAACCTCATTTATGACTGAATCACGTTCGATCAATTTTTTATTCTCCAAACGAAGTGGAAGATCGGTTTTCGGTAATATTACTGTATGGGAGTAGGATTTTTGTCTTATTTTTTGTGTACAACATAAATGTATTTTTGATTTGAAGGAGAAAAATGCTCTTTTGGAATTGATAATCATTATATTTTTGCTCACCAAATGTATATTTGGGATTCAAATCAAAATAAGATATTTTTAGGTTGACTATGCAACATAGAACTACCACTGTATATTGGAACTACTATCCATGGATTAAAGTTAAGCTTCTTTTTACAAAAAAGGCCTATGACATTCTTTAAGAACTTGCGTTTCTCAAAAATTGCAAAATTTGAATATATATTTATTACGACTTTTTTTCTTTAAGTGGACAATTCCGTGTTGAATGGAATTTTTTTTTAATATACAATTTGTTCTTGAATTATAACACATAAAACATATCAAATATGTAACAAATAATGTCTTGGTGGAATGATAAATATAACTAATAAATAAATTCACATACATACACATATCGTAATGTACAATTATGCTTGATTAAAATTAAATGTATTTATTAAAAGTCAATATTTCTTAATCTTCTAGTATTCTTCCTCGGAATATTCATAACAGATGATTTCACTTCTTCTAAAAAGCTCTCGGAGTTATGAATAGAAGTTCCACCAAGTAGAACATTGTACCCAGGATGGTTTCGATTGAAGGAATGTACAGCAAGTGACTCTTCATAAGTAACCCCCCCGATTATAAAGACTATTATATCCTGACCACGATTATTTATATTATTCATTCCCATACATGGGTATAAGTTTTCTTTCAATTTTCCCTTCACAATTTCTTCAAGTGTTTCTTGAAGAACTGGTTTATGTTGAGTATACACATTATCTACTTCCCTCAGACCTTTGAAAAATCTTTTCGTAATTTTCACAGCTTCTTCTACATTGAACAGATCGGTCTGTCTTGTGATCGATGCTGCGTATTCCAGAACGAAAATAATGTTTGATAAAAGATCTTTGGAAATATTTCTTCTTTTTAACATCTCTATTAAGCCTGAAACTTCATTGTTTGCATGGTTTTGGTATCGAAGGGCATAAATGATCACCAATTTCACTAGATCTAGAGGCCTCACTTTATCATTGCCTATAAGTTTTTTGATACTTTGTAATTGGTTTGAATGATCATTTTGTGATGTAATCTCTTGTTCTACCTCAGACACATCTAGCAGAAGGTATTTATTCACCATGGAACTCAGTTCTCCAACTACAGTCACATGTTTACTGACATTGCCTGAAAGCTTTTTGAATTGCGGGTAAGCATCTACAAAATTCTTCATATCTGCTATACTTTCAATTTTTTTGTGGCTTTTTGCTTTCATCTGGAAGAAAAGGTAATACATTGTTTCAAATCCTTTTAAATTAAAAAATAGTACAGATCATAATTACTCTGAGTCAACTGAAGAAAACCTGAATGCATAACTCACTTGGAATTGTTCCATAAGTTCTTTGATATTCTGGCCAATTTCTCCATAATTTAAAAATATATTTCTGGCATAAAATGGGTCTTGTTCAGCCGAAAGAACAACTTCTGTTAATTCTTTTGAAATACCCGGAACTCTAGATAAATTTACCCTATTATTGTATATTGTTAATAACTCATGAACCATAGCTTGATAAGTCCACTGATTTAGCAGAGGTGTAATGGGATCATCCCTTCGATCTAATATTAATAACATTGATTGACTACTCTGTCCAAATGCAAAAAGTGTGCTTTCTTTATTTATAACATCACTTATTTTTTTTGCAAGTTCCTTGCACAGTTTGGAATTATCCTGATATCGGATTATGGGGCATTTTTTAAGGGAAAGAAGTACTGATATGACACCTGAAACACTTCTCGAAAGGGCATCAGGATTCCAAGCTAGATCTCTAATTGGACAGCTTAAACCTAAGGAAAATAAATGTGGGTTGACAGCCAAATAATCCATGTAGAGCTCCTGAACCTCCTTTACAACTTCTTGTTCATCATGCTCTGCCAATACTTTAATATCTGCTTTTGCTATTATATTACTAAAATATATGTAGTAGGCTCCATACTTTGGTCTTGTTAATTCATAACATAATAATTTGATGTTTTCTGCAGTAGGCCTTAGGAATACTAAACATTTCAAGTATCTTAGAACTGTCGGATTGTTTTGATTATCAGAAATCCTCTCAACCAAATAAACTTCTTTCTGTTGAATCTCTGATTGACTACATATCATACTAATTATACTGGTTGTTTCTTTATCCATCATTAAAACTTTCATGCCTGGTTCACTTTCCTGTGTCATTTTATCGATATATGCTTTTCCAGCAGCTATTACGTTCATTTTGAAGATGACTAGCAACCAACGAATAAATCACAAATACTTTAGGTATTACATCTAATTGGTTAACAGGGCAGTCTTTTTTTCTTTTCAATTTTTCATTGTAAATAAATTGTAAATTAATTTTTCATCAACAGAATTGATTTGACATATTATTCGTCAAAATAAAAGTCAATTTTCAACATTTGATCTATTCATTCTATTTCATTAGACCTACTCTACTGTCTGACCGAGTGACAGCGTAGAGCAAAAACGAATTCAGAACAAATTGTTATTTAAGGTTATGGGATTCGGCAGCGGAGAGAGAATCAATTCAAATTACAAATTTGATTACACTGTAATATTTTTCTTCAGTTGATTTAATCGTTTTTGTGTTGAATATTATTATTTCTCGCAAAAAACGATTATGGCATCTCCTGCTCCAAAGTCTCCAGAGCAAAGTGAAAAAAGTAAAAAATACGACCGCCAACTAAGGTTCTTTCAGAAAATCTGTGAATCTCAACGTACTATAATTATGCTTTCTTTTAAGGCTTTGGGGAGATCATGGTCAAATGCTACTTGAAAAAGCAAAGGTCTGTCTTATAAATGCAACCGCTCTAGGTACAGAAATTTTGAAAAGTTTGGTACTACCAGGAATAGGAGGATTTACTATTGTAGATGGAGAAAAAATAACAGATGAAGACATAGGCTCTAAGTAATGTGAAAAATTGGAATATAAGTCTTAGGGGTCATTTGAAAGTGAAGTTTTTTTTTAGATTCTGAAAGTCTAGGAATGTCTAGAGCTCAAGTAGCCACACAGTCTCTACTTGAACTGAATTTAGATGTGCGTGGTGATTATATAGACGAAGCCCCCGAACATATTCTATCTCATTCAGAGAGCTTCTTTACTAACTTTGATCTAGTTATTGCAGCTGCTTTATCAGAAAAGTATGTAAAATTTAAGGAGATTCAATAACATTCATATTATATCCTTCTAGAGTTTTGATTCCACTTTCTGAACATCTCTGGGAAGCGAATGTCCCTCTAATAGTATGCCGAAGCATTGGTTTTCTTGGCTATATCCGGTTGCAAGTTAAGGAGCATACAGTTATAGAATCTCACCCTGATAGTGAAAATCCAGATCTAAGATTAATAAATCCATGGCCTGAATTAGAAGATCATTTACGGAAGACTGATATATCAAAGCTAGATAGTAAAGAAAGAAGTCATGTTCCAGCAATAACGATACTGTATTACTTTATTTCTAAGTTTAAAGAACAAAACAATGGTAAAGTACTATTAAGGTTGATTCATGTTATTATGTATGTATTGTTTCTATAACAAACTGCCTGTAAAAGATCGTAGCTTTATATTAGTAGTATGTATATGAAAGGTTCCAGTTTGATTCAGGCAGTAGGAAAAGAAAGCCATGGAGTGATAATACATGAACTAAGCCTATTATATAACTTCTTAAGTTGAAAATTTGATTGTTTCATCCACTTTTTAGGTGCTTTGCCAGTTTCCAGAGATGATAAAAATCAAATTCGTAAAATGATAAGAGACAGTGCTATAAATGATGAAAACGGTATTAAATTATTGGAGGAAAACTTCGAAGAAGCTATTCGATTTGTAAACACATGCATTTCAAGTCAAACAATACCCAGTCAAATAAAAGTTATTCTAGAAGATGATTGTTGTACAAATTTAACTCAAAAAAGTCGTCCCTTCTGGATTATGTGCACAGCTCTCAGAGAATTCGTAGAGACTGAAGGTGCTCTTCCTGTGAAAGGAACCTTGCCAGATATGGCTAGTGATTCAGAGAGTTACATTGCATTGCAACAGATTTATCAAAAAAAAGCTCAAGCGCAGGCTGAAGCCATTTATAGGAGATCATGCCAGATCGCAAGAAATGTTGGAATGCACCAAGATGCTATATCAGAACAAGAAGTAAATTCAAATGTTCACTATTTTGATACGAGGTTTAAACACTTATTTTCAGGTCAAACTCTTCTGCAAGCACTGCAGCGAGCTTTTCGTGATGAGAGGAAGCAGCATTGCAGATGAATATACAA